>CM060248.1:100958461-101323461 GCA_030684275.1 Acipenser oxyrinchus oxyrinchus | reverse complement strand
GAAACCCCTAAGGCAATCGCAAAACACTTTTGCGAACAGTTAGTGCACCAGAATTAGGCGCACGTGTGGGCAAACAGACTTTGCCCACATACGTGATTTAGCAACCGTGTTTTAGTGCCCACTCGGCAAGTCAACTTTAGGGGAGTGTTCTAATTTACACACAAATGTAGCGATTTAGCAAACCATCAACAGTGTTAGGGTTTGCCTTTCAGTTGACATGTGAAAACCAGGTCTAAACTGTGAGCAAATTACATGGTCGACTATAAAAACTGTTGAAACTACCAGGGAAGTAGGCAAAGAAAAGAGAGACAGAAAAGAGAAATAAAAGAAATATGGAGTGCGCACTGGATTAATGTGATACTTTGTACTGTGATTTTGTAACAATTGTAAGTCGCCCTGGATAAGGGTGTCTGCTAAGAAATAAATAATAATAATAATAATAATAATAATAATAATAATAATAATTTCTACGTGACCAGACAAAGGAGGAGGAGACTTCCCCAAATATTTAGAAGTCGTCTGTCTTTTCTGAGCCTGGTGACACACAATGTATGGAGCAATTTCACCTCTACAGACAAACAAACACTGACATCTGCCAACTGCTTCAGGTTGTCCTGGAAGGAGACATGCGGAGATCACACTGTTTGCTAGTAGTACTAAGGTACGCGCACCAACACAGAATAGGCACCTCTTCGTAAATCGTAGAAAAAGGTAGTGTGTGATCTGTGTGATAAATCACTGCACTTTATAGTTGAGTCTACATTGCATATGTCTGTGGCAGGTAACTAAAACCGTTGAGCAACTCCTGAACTCATTGTCAAAGTAGCACAAACAATAAAAACCACAATGATTGCAAATGCATAAACAAATTAAAAAATGTAGTTTCAAGCTACTTGCTCTTATCTTTTGAATCCTCTAAATAAGCAAATACTTCTACTAATGTATTTCTTTTTATCTGAAGAGGGGCTATATAAATATTACACAGTATATTTAATAATAACAGTATATCCCCTTATATATATATATATATATATATATAATACATGGATGAAGGCTATATTTGCATCCTGAGCCATTCTAAAAGAAAGGCATAATACCACAGTAGTGATAAGAAAAGTGATAATTCCCCTAGAGGAAAATATACTTGAAAATTTGACCCATTCGACTCCAAGACCATCACTTTCAATTCAAACAGAAAATGTCTTGTTTTCAATCACTCGACAACACCCACAGTACAGAAATGTTCATTAATCAACAAATGAGAATACTTTAACAAAAGTAAAGCTGGTACATTTGTATCTCAGAGAAACGACATAGAACGTCTGTACAGCACTGAAAAAATATGTTTAGAAAAAAAAAAAAACTGTACTGCTGAACCTCGTCTTCTTTAATATTAGCATCACAAGGGTATCTATGTAGTCTAACAAATAATAGATGGGTCTCTTCAGTGAGTTACAAGAAAACAATTCCATCTCGGGGGTTTCTGTGACAGTTTGTAAATTACTTGACCTTCGGTCTCGTAATTGATGACCTATTATTATATACTATTATTACATACTGTATATATATATATATATATATATATATATATATATATATATATATATATATATATATATATATATATATATATATATATATATATATATATATATATATATATATATCTATATATCTATATATCTATATATCTATATATATATATCTATATATCTATATATATATATATATATATATATATATATATATATATATATATATATATATATATATCAACAGTGACATTACCACAGTTGTGGCTCAAAAGCCTGAATGGGAGTATATTTAACATGCATGAAAAATACAAAATGTAAACTGACACCTATTAAAAACATATACATTTTACAAAGGGGAGGGGAGGTGGAGGGGAAGGGGGAGGGGTTGCAACTAACACAATGGTACGTCATACAGTATTGACTGTTTTTAAAGGAAATTAGCAACTTCAATATTAAGGCAAAAGGACCAGAGATAGGACTGAACTGACTGACATTCCAGCTGAGGGAAGTGATGGAAGGGAGAAGCGAAGGCTAATTTACTCTAAGGAATGCATGATTTAAATATGTGGAACTGAGCACAAAAATGACAGTTACATATAGGCGAAATGCTGAAACAAACAAAAACAAGAGATGTCACACAGCAAATAAATTAATTAAAAAAAATATATAAACTTGGAATTATGGCATTTAGAAAATACAGTTAGTTACAAATGCATCCAATGACTGCACATTATTTTAATTACCGGTATGAAAAATATTGAATGTAATGGTTTCTTTTACCTGTGTGCTTAGATGGCCCCTACTTTAAAAATGGCTTATTCATGCTTTCTTATTGGAACATGACATTAAATCTGTCATTAATGCAATGCGTCTAGTTCAATGTAAAATAGCATAAGCGGGGACAGCCTCCCACTTTTTACAACATAAATGTGTTAGAGGCAAAGCAGCAGTATCAATTTAACTACTCATTCCTATATTATTAACATTACCTTTTAAACGGTGTTGTCGTTTGATACTAATCAAGATGTAAGCCTTATTGTATTGTATAAATAGCAATGTTAAACAAGAAGAATACAGTGTCTATTCAAAGTGGCTTGGTGTGGGGTTATCAACGTCGAAATTGAAAAATAGGTTATGAGGACAACGTATGCCAGCTCATATCCCAGCATGCCTTGCGGGATGACATAATTTCCTCCTTTTCAATTGACTTGGGGGCTGTTTCCCAAAAGCTACTTCAGCCACTCACCTATGTATAACAGGCATGCAAAGTGAATTTCTGTTAGAGGTTTAGTAACATTGGAAAAATACTAATCAAGAGACTATAAATAACAGTTTTCTTTACCGTTTTAATGTTTTGCTTTCTGACAGTTTTGTTGTTTAGGTTAGTTGTATCTAAATACTCAAATTTCCCTGCATTGGAACTTGCTGGGTGAGGTTTCTAATGCTTTGTAAGTGCACTCACCATATCTGTATCAGAAACAGGTCCAAAACTGGTAACATAGATGTCAGTCTTCACTTCTGTTACTCGGTCTGAAACAAAATATATATAAAAAAAAATAATTCAGAGGTCTGCTTGATTGAAATAACACCTTGGGAGCAACATGAAACTTCCATTTTCTTAAAAAGGTCTCCAATGCTTACTTTAGTCTAAAGCGCTACTGTTTCCATGACAACATCATACTACCTTTAAAGCATGCCAGGCATTACATACCCACTAGATAAATAAAGGATGTTTCTTTTGCATTGTTTAGCATCTAGTAACTTTATTAGGCTATTTAGTGGGCTATCTCTTAATTACATCTCTACAATAATTGTTATTCCTGTTCACATAAGAGTGTTCTAATATTTCTAAGAACAGACCATCCTTTTTTTCAAAGGCTGCCTGCTTTTAGCTGTCTTTCACTAGACTTTTGTTATTATTTTTTTTTTAGTTCACACAAAATGACCTACATTTAAATCCACTCCCAGGGCTCTACATTGGCAACAAAAAGGGCAAGGACAAAATGGCCTTCAGTTCAATACATTTGTAGAAGGCACCAAGGCCACTAAGCTTAAGACAAGGCCAAAGTGTAGGATGTTATGTAATTTTGTATTGGACTTTTTTAAGTGCAGATTGAAAAACTAAAAAAGAAACTGCCTATTTACAAGTTGCATACACATTTGTAAGTAAAGTTGACATTTAAAATCACTGTTTCACCGAGCACAATAATCGCACTCTGCTCCTTTATTGTTATCTCTTCCAAACGTGCTGCCTGCATCTCTTCTCAACACTAGTTTATTTTAACTTCTCCAGCACCTCCCAGATAGTCAGGGAGGCAGCAATGCAGAATGTCACACCAGTCAACCTGAACAAAACTGTTCACTGTTTGATATGTTGTCTGCAATTACTGTAATGCATTGGCGCCTGCAGCCGTACGCATATTACACATTGTGCGTACCTATGGATTCGAAAAGACTTTGACAGCATCGAATATTAGTACAATACTACTGCATGATCTGAATTCTGCTGCTCTTCCAGGATTGAACACGGTAAGTGCACATTTAAAGTTTCATTTGTATTTTCATTTTACATTTTTCACATAATTGCCAAGTTGTATTATTATTATTATTATTATTATTATTATTATTATTACCAGTAGTAGATGTTTACAGCCTTATAGAGTATATTAGAACTCCCAGAGTTTACAGTCTTATTATGTACAGGCAGCTGTAAGATTATAAGGCCTGCTGCCCCTCCACCCTCTGTCACCCCCCTGGACCTCTCTGATCACTATTTCATTTCTTTTTCTCTGTCTCTCCCCTCTCTCCCTGCTCCTTCTACCCCCACTGTCACCTCTCGCTGTAACCTCTGCTCCCTCTCCCCCTCTGTCCTTGCCTCCACCGCTCTCTCTCACCTCCCTCCTATCGACTTCTTCTCCCAACTCTCTGTAGACTCTGCTACCTCCACCCTCTTCTCCTCCCTCACCTCCTTCCTCGACTCCCTCTGTCCCCTCACCTCCCGACTTGCTCGCCCCTCCCCTCCCCAACCCTGGCTCTCCTCTGTGCTCCGCAACAACCACACTGCGATCTGCTGAAAAGCAATGAAAGAGAACCAAACTCCCTGCTGCCCTACACCTCTACCGCTCTCTCCTCTCCTCCTTCTCCTCTACTCTCTCCTCTGCTAAATGTTCTTATTTCTAATCTATAATCCAAGCCTCCACTAACAACCCACGTAAGCTATTCACTACCTTCTCCTCCCTCCTTAACCCTCCCCCCTCTATCTCCTCTGATGACTTTGCCTCTTTCTTCTCTTCTAAAATCTCAGATATCCGCAAACTCTTTAACACCTCTCCCTCCCCCCTACCCCCTCCTGCTCCAACCCCTACACCCACTGCATCCCCTACTAACTCACCCTCCTTCTCCACCTTCTCTCCCCTCTCAGACTCTGACCTCTCCTCCCTGCTCCAGGGTCACAAACCCACCACATGTGCCCTGGACCCCCTCCCCACTCACCTCTTTCAAGCTGCTGCTCCTGCTCTACCTCCCTTCATCTCCTCCCTTCTCAACACCTCTCTCCTTTCTGGTCTCTTTCCCTCTGCCTTCAAACAAGCCTCTATCACTCCCCTCCTCAAAAAACCTACCCTCGGCCCCACCTCCCTCCAGACCTACCGTCCTGTCTCCCTCCTACCCTTCCTCTCCAAAACCCTTGAGCGGGCTGTACACTGCCAGCTCTCTGCTTTCCTGTCCAACCACTCTCTGCTCGACCCTCTCCAATCTGGCTTCCGCTCTGCTCACTCCACTGAAACCGCCCTCCTGTCTGTCTAACTCAATAAACTCTGCCCGAGCTGCCTCTCTCTCCTCTGTCCCAATTCTCCTCAACCTCTCTGCTGCCTTTGACACTGTCGATCACTCTATTCTACTATCCTCTCTCGCTGATCTGGGAATCTCTGGCACTGCTCTGGCCTGGTTCTCCTCCTACCTCTCCAACCGCACTTACCAGGTAACCTGGCGTGGAGCAACCTCCACACCTCGCCCTCTCTCAACAGGAGTCCCCCAAGGGTCAGTCTTGGGTCCTCTCCTATTCTCTCTCTACACCCGCTCCCTGGGCCACCTCATCGCATCCTATGGTTTCTCATACCATTTCTATGCTGAACCTGCTCAGATTTTCCTTTCCTTCCCCACCTCTGACCACCATCCCCTCCCGTATCTCTACCTATCTGTCTGCTATCTCCTCCTGAATGCACTCGCATCACCTCAAACTCAACCTCACTAAATCTGACCTCCTTTTCTTTCCCTCCTCCTCCTCCTCCCCCTCCTCTGATCTCTCTATCTCTGTTCCTCTGGAATCTACCACCCTCCTCCTCAGCTAAGAACCTCGGAGTCACCCTGGACCCCTGCCTCTCTTATTCCCAGCACATCTCCACTCTGGCATACGAAGAATCTGACCCTTCCTCACCAACTACGCCACCCAGCTCCTGGTCCAGGCCCTGGTACTCTCCCGCCTAGACTACTGCAAATCCCTCCTGGCTGGCCTCCCTGCGTCCGCCACCCGTCCGCTCCAGCTCATCCAGAACTCTGCTGCTCTCCTGGTGTTCTCTCTGCCTCGCTTCTCCCACGCAACTCCACTGCTCCGTTCAGTACACTGGCTCCCGATCACCGCTCGCATCCAGTTCAAGACTCTTTGTACTCGCCTACAGATGCCTTGACCAGACTGCACCCAGCTACCTCCAGACCCCCACTCGACCTCTCCGCTCCTCCTGCACTAGAAGACTGGTTCTACCTCCTCTACGCTCCCCTGCCTCCAGAGCCCACTCCTTCTCCACCCTCGCCCCGCAGTGGTGGAATGACCTTCCTACAGATGTCAGGACTGCCCAGTCCCTGACCATTTTCCGGCACCTCCTTAAGACTTACCTATTCAGACAGCACCTGTAGAACTCCTCTTTTCCCTCTGGACACTATCACTCTTCCTTAAATGCGCTTTACTTGCTCTTATCTGCTCCGTATTTTACTGCATTTAATCCTGTACTTTAGAGTACTGTAATCTGTCAAGTGTCATTTAATCTGTAGTATTTTGTATTTAATTATATCCTGATGTAACTATCACTGACACTGTTATCTGCTCCATTATTGAATCGTATTTTGTCATATACTTGTACTTGCTAGAACCAAAGTCATTGTATTTTATCTTGCTCTTAATTGTAATAAACTTGTACTGTGATTCTTGAAATGTATTTTTGTTTACGACTGTAAGTCGCCCTGGATAAGGGCGTCTGCTAATAATAATAATAATAATAATAATAATAATAATAATAATAATAATATACGTTTTATTATATACAGGTCATGTGGGCATCTTAACTGACTTCACAACAGCACACAAACTGGCAGTTTAATGAAAATGACGACCAGATTTCAAAATGTTACTGATGAAAACAGAGACGTGTTCATTGAAAATCAGGAAAATGATGCCACAAGAAAAAAAGACATTGAGTGATATAAATTTACTAAAAGCATAACTGGAAGAAAATAGAGAAAACAGGAAAATGAATCAAATACCAGTACAGCAATTTGACAACATTAGGGTATACTGGGAAGCAAAGACAGGTGTTTAACGCGACACAAATATGAAAGTTCAATTTACTACGGTAACCACACAGGCTTCACAAAAACAAAAGAAAGTTTAGTGGCAAAACAAAAGCATTACAAAAAACAAAGGAAGGGAAATGGCCACTTGTGCTACTTTTTCAAGCTATTGTAAATGGCTAGAATGAATTATAACAAATACAGTACACCAAGGTATTTGTATCTGACATGGATACTCCACTTTCGGTCTCGTCATTTATCGTGCCACAAGAGTTTATTCCTAATATTATTATTGATGTTTTATTTTTTTAACTGCCTGTTTTGTCATGTGTAGCATAAAAAAGTTTATATGTCATGCTTAGGGGATGAGTAATAATTAGTTGTAGCAATTGTGAAAGTAAAATGATTAGAAATGGAACCAGCATAAAAGATTTGCGAGCTAGTTTTTCCCCTAGTTTAAGTCAGTACTGTTTGCAGTTTTCTAATGTGACAGTGTAGGTGCTGTGAAACTCAGGAAAGAACAAAAATGCAGCTCTCTGATAGGCTGAAACACTTTACAGCATGGTGCTGCAGAGTCGTTACTGACATGAGAAGGGATGTTGGTATAGTTCAGTTATGCGTACCGTGTGAAAGATTTCTAGGGTCACTCCTGCTGTAATGTAGTTCACATTTTACACCATATTCTTCAAAATATTAACCTAGTTGGTTTTTTGTCCTACGGTGCCCCTTCATTGTTAAGATCCAACACAACCGATCTCCACACCGATGTTAGATTGCAGTCCGGGGCTATAGGAATGATCACTGTGGCCAAAGAAACTGAGATTTAGAAAATAAATCCATGAATTTGATGGATCTTCAGAGGTGAATCGCCCTTAGCCTTGCATAAAACAATTCTTACTGCAAGGTCATGTGATCTGGTTTAGCTAATCACAACTTTTAATTTATCCAAGCCATTTTATAATTGTACTTATTTGCATATACAATGATATGCTTCACGCTGATGCTTGCACTGAGTCCCGTCACACTTCTCACTAAACTCAGAAATCTCATTCCTGCGTGTAACATGCAAAATGTTGAGTAGCTGTGTTACATTTATAGATGAACTGAAAAACGTCTTTCTCCTAAGATGGACCAATAATGATAATAAACACTGTACAATGTAGAATAGTATGTCATACCATTTTGGTTTCGCTGTGGTAGAAATAAAGAAATTAAAATAAGGGGATAACGGCAATTGAAACATATTCAAGTTAGTTACAGTAAATCTTTTTTTTTTTAAACCTGAAAGAAAACCACTTGTTAGTATTGTAATTATTTCTAACCTACTGAACTGGAAAAATGACCAGGTTTTGCCATTTGTTTTACAGATTGTGCAAGGCTTTCCATGGCCTTTTTTCAGAGATGGCATTATTATTATTATTCCGTGCGGTAGAAATCCATGTGTTTGAAAGGGTTGTGTTCGTTGTTAACCATGCAACTTAATGATGCAAATCACTTAATCATGTTATTGTTTGGATCCAAACAATACCGGCGTCTCTCTAGTTGCTGCAGCTGAAAGGGCACTGCGGCAATAATGGCTGTGAATAGACATATATGTTGAGGGGCATCGCAGCAATTGAGAAGGGCACCGACAGGAAGTGCCGCATGGCTGGCGTTAATTTCGAGCCCTGCACTCCCCATTAAAACAAAAACATTGCTCCTAGGAATGCTACAATAATGTGGTTCCAAGAAATCCATGGTTGTTTTGAAAAGGGATTTCTAGTACATTCTAGCGCTGAATGATTTCAGCACTATCAGATCTCATTTTGGTATCTAGGCCTCCTTTTCAGTCAAATCCAATGAAAGAATGACAGGGCAAATTGTACTGTCTAAGTTCAGCTGTTTAATTGAGGTGTAAGCAACACTACCTTGGGTATGGGTGTTTGTAGTACATATACACAAATTGATACAACCTATGGACCTGACATTTCTCTCTTTACTAGTTAATAAAATATATTTTACATTTCTCTCTTTACTAGTTAATAAAATATCTTTTAACATACAGTAAGAGACACCATACACAAAGCATAATAACTTAGATATGCAACCAGTACAATTCCTGTACGCTTTTTAAAAGAGACGTTTTAAATGTTAAATCCTTGTACCCAAGTGTCCCTCGTAAAGAAACTTTAGAAGCTTGTCAAAAAGCACTAGATGATAGACTAGAGAAATCAATACCAACAGCAGAGGTGCTGAACATGATCAACGTAGTTTTAGAAAACAGTTATTTTACATTTGTTGATAAGAATTACAAACAAAACGATGGTACAGCAATAGGATTTAAATTAGGAATGCATTTTGCCAGTACATACATGGGGAAATGGGAAGAACAATTACTTAGAAAATCGGAAAGAGAACCTTTAGAATACATTCGGTTTGCAGATGATATTTTTGGGGCTTGGACACATGAAGAAGAATCTCTTTTCCAGTTTCATAAAATGGCAAATGAAATAGAGTAATATTAAGGTGGACCTTCGATGGGCAAGAAAATAAATATCATTTTTAGATACCATAGTAAAACTTGAAGAAGGTTCAATTGAGACTGACCTCTTCTGTAAACCTACTGACATGCACCAGTATTTACACATGTCCTCTGCACATCCAATGCACACTAAAAGGGCAATCCCAAAGGGTCTAGGAATAAGAATACGAAGAATATGCTCAAAAGAAAGTGACAATGTAAAACAAAGAAATGTATTAAAACAAATCTTAAAAAAAGAGGATACAAAGAAAGAATTATAGAGACAGAGTTAAGAAAAGTGGATAAACTAAAAATAGATGATCTACTAGATTATAAAAATAGATATAAAAAGGTCAAAAGAGTCCCATTAGTAATGACTTACTCTAACCTTTTGCCCAATATTTCTAAGATAGTTTGGAAACACTTGCAGATTCTACATAATTCAGAAAAATTGAAAAAAATATTTCTTAAGGCCCCAGTTGTAGCATTCAAAAGAGAAGCTAATTTAGGTGATATTTTAGTTCACAGTAAACATAAAAGAATAATTGACAGAATAGCTTCTACAAATACCTGCACTAGTACATGTAAAGTGTGTAAATACATGGACAAAAGTAAAAATATAATTAAACATAAGAACACATATCCAGTAAAAACTAATACCTACTGTAAAAATAGCAATGTTTTTTATGGAATAGCCTGTGAAAAATGTGATGAAATAAAATATGTTGGAGAGACTGGAACAACTTTATGTAAAATAATTCAGAACCACCTATCATTAATTAGAAACAAAAAAAAAATAATGAACCAATAATACAGCACTTCACCAGTCAAGGACATGACATAAATGATGTAAAGTTTGTAGTATTAGAACAGCTCAAATTAGACAATTATTATTTATTTATTTATTTATTTATTTATTTATTAGCAGACACCCTTATCCAGGGCGACTTACAATTGTTACAAGATATCACATTATTTTTACATACAATTACCCAGTTGTACAGCTGGGTTTTTACTGGCGCAATCTAGGTAAAGTACCTTGCTCAAGGGTACAGCATCAGTGTCCCCCACCTGGGATTGAACCCACGACACTCCGGTCAAGAGTCCAGAGCCCTAACTACGACTCCACAATGCGACATATAGAAGAATAAAAGAAAGTAAATGGATAAATAGACTGAACATGATTATGCCAGCGGGGGACAACAGAAAAGAATGAACTAATTAACTCCAATAAATATGTAACATTTAAATAAGTAAATAATCAAAATTCATTCAAAAGTTGTGCATGCTGATGTGCTATGGAGGCCAAATCAAGGCTGATCCTCATAGCCAGCATTGCATGATAATATAAATATATACGTTTATATAGAATAATGTTAATTAGAATTAAATCAGATTTGAAGATATAAGTAAAAATGATGTCACAATATATAGAACATCATTACATCATGTAAGAGTAAATCATGGATTTGAATATAAACAATAACAAGTAGTTGTCATGCCGTCAAACACCTATAAATACCTCCAATGTTTTGATTCAAACACGTGCTCCCTTGAGAAAGATATGTACAACATATCAAAACGTTGGGCAGCTGGCTCTTTGAGTCTAACATCACTATAACGAACCCCCTTTTTTTAACGATCCAAGCAGCAAGAACCGTTTTTTTCAATGGAAATTAGCCCTATTAGAACAATCATTTTTACAGAATCTACCCGGATAAAACAATCTCGATAGTGACTGACACTGAACTTTCTCCAGTGTGAATGTGTTATTCTCTCAGTGAAAACAAAGACCTTGGTAGGCTAATTCAAAGATAAGGATGATTCATAGATATCCTATTGAGGCTTTGCACGTGACGTCAGAGTCCACTTCTGCTATTTTGACGCTCAAGCGAGTGTCGGTCATAGCCTGCAGCAATCGGAGAATACAGTAGTACGACAGTTCAGTTAGAGAGACTATATTTATTTTTAGTATGGCGGAGACTTGTTGTGCAGTTAGATGCTCATTTTGAAGAGGGAGGAAGGAGTTTCTTTTTACTGAATTCCTGTCAAAGATGACCGTCGTAAGAAGTGGTTATCGGCAATAAGAAAAGATTGGACAGCAACTCAGCACACACGACTGTGTAGTGAGCACTTCACTTTGGGTAAGTTGCAATTATCCTACAGTCTGAAAAAAACGTCTTAAACTAAAAGTGTATTGATTGACAATTGGTATTGATATATCTAATAATCAAGCATATGTCGAATATCATATTGAACAAAGTTGAATAGGGTTATCACCTTTAAAATGCATCATTTTACTGTTAAGACACACTGAAAAATTAGAAGATAAGAAAGTTTACAAACGAGAGGAGGCCATTCGGCCCATCTTGCTCGTTTGGTTGTTAGTAGCTTATTGATCCCAGAATCTCATCAAGCAGCTTCTTGAAGGATCCCAGGGTGTCAGCTTCAACAACATTACTAGGGAGTTGGTTCCAGACCCTCACAATTCTCTGTGTAAAAAAGTGGCTCCTATTTTCTGTTCTGAATGCCCCTTTATCTAATCTCCATTTGTGTCCCCTGGTCCTTGTTTCTTTTTTCAGGTCGAAAAAGTACCCTGGGTCGACATTGTCAATACCTTTTAGAATTTTGAATGCTTCAATCAGATCGGCACGTAGTCTTCTTTGTTCAAGACTGAATAGATTCAATTATTTTAGCCTGTCTGCTAAAAGAATTGAATTGTACAACAGATGTTTGTTTTGTCAGTACATTTTGCCAGCCAGTCTTTGTACTCCGTTGTACTTTGCCGTCATTGTAATACACAATTTCTGAGATATTTATTGTTCGGGGCTGTACAAGCACTAGTAAAATCACTTGCGTGTTGGGGGCACACACACACACACACACACAGCTGCTGTATTTTCAGCAGTTTTGATTGCTTAAACTGGATAAGTGGCAATACTGCAGCAATTATATTGAGCTTAGAAAAATCTATCATAGAAAAAAACAAATCCTGTAGATTGAAGATCTGAACATGTTTTACTAGCAACCTGCAAATGTAAAAAAAAAAATGACCAGGTGGCAACCCTAATAAATGTGTAGTAATGCCCTCGCATGCTGTCACTTATGTCAATTTATGAGGACAATAATTTTGCAATTTTTCAGGCTAGTCAGTGAAATAGCATAATATGGCAATTATATTTTTATTTCAATTAATATACAGTATACTTTTGTGCATTTTCAGATTCATTCATTTATTTTGCAATTTAATATCTTGACAGGTGCAGAATGACTACACATATATGTCACCAAACTGTAAACGGCATTTTTCAGCGGTGTATCACACACACCGATAACTGCTATTTTATTTTAATACCTGTTGAATTCCATTTTCGTGAGGTGTCTGGTATGTTCGTTTCGTATAATTGTATCCCGAGACATCGTACTTGTACTGAATTTGCCTTGTTTATTTGGATTAATTTCTTTAAATTCGCATTCGTACTGAGCTTGTGTGTTAGTTTTGAAAGCTACGCGACAATGTTAGACAATCAAATGGTAGACATGACACCCTGGGTCATGTGATTGAAAAGCCTCTATTGTAGTGCGAATCATGTGTGACGTATACAACTGTTGCCATCTTCACACAAATTGCAGCCATGGCAAAAGGCATGAGGAGGTAACAAGATTGAAACAGCATGCAGTGAGAAAAGCACGAAAAATATGAACCAATCTACGCTGGATATGTTTTTCAAGAGAAATGGCGCGTAATTACTGTATTAAGCATGTGAGTGTACTTTTTATATTTTTAATCTCTTTACTGTTTTCTTTTAACCCTTTCGATGTGCTCTAATTTCGATACTATGATGGCGATTACAAAATGCATCATATCTCAGCTAACAATCACAAAATAAAAAAATAAATTGGCGCTTAAAACAAAAATGGACCCTGTATTGATTTGGGTTTGTTTTTCATATATTTCCATTGCATTCATTTTGAAGGAGTCATTTTGGCTCCATTTGGAATCCAATGTCAATCTAATAATTAATTTTAATAAAAACCTACTTCACAGTCATCTTTCAAACATAAAATGTTGATTTCTGTATTTGTAAAGCAATCTGAGATTGATTATTGAAAAACACGTTTTAGTTTTTTACATAAACGGGTATTGTGCAATTAAAGTAATTGTGATTGAATACTTTTTTAATCTAAACAGTTCTAACTTGGGCATGTATCATCCTACCACAATTTCTTTGGACGGTTGCAACACAAAGAACAACACTTGATTCCTGTAAACAAAAATCAAACCATATAAATGATCCATAACACTTACATTAGACTCTTGCTGTCGTTTTAAACAGCATCTTTACTGGAGTTTTTCTGGTTGGGTGTTATTTTTTAATTAGAGTTAATGCTGATCCTCAAACTACAACCTGTAAACCTTTATTCTAGTATATGACAGATAAACAAGTCCACAGCAAGGTTCAACATTAGCCATGGCCCAGCGGCCCGGGCTGCTAGAGATCGCAATTTGGCCTGTAGTTATGTAGCACCACAAGCCAGACTAGTATATATAGTAAATTGCATATGGCTTCTGTTTCTTGAACCCAGGAAAATGGGCTAGTGTGCCAAAAAGCTGAAAAAATGAATTTACAAACACACTGGTTTGCCCATTTTTTAAAACATAATTACACCCAGTCCCCCTCCGATAACACGATAACTGAACTAATCCGAATGTTCCTGTCATATTTGTTGTACAGTCAGAATATGAGACTACGTAGCGACGTGATGCTGCTAAGACTCATTCCCTCCACATGGCAACTCTTTTACAATTTGGGTTTTCTGTAACTGAACAACTGCACCAATAAGTCAAAAGGAAAGCGCTGAAATCAGTAATTTAGTGTCATGTTCTGCCTTGTTTCCGTCAGTTTCCCAGATTGCAGATAAAACTATTAGCTTTTTTGGTGGCAATTCAACATTTCGTTTACATCAAATCCAGTCTCACAACAAAGCAGTGGTGTGACTGCAGTGGAAAATCCACAAGGTGAACCAATGCGTACCCAGATATGCCGCATGGAAGCTGGGCAACAGGATTGAATTGTCATGCTTTTTGATTTGGGATGCTTACTACGTGGTCAGGTCAGAAATTTCATTCACAGTCTTTCCGGAACTAATTGGTATCAGCAGTAAGATTGGTGCTGACTTGGGAAAAGATTTGTTATTATTTTTATTATGATTATTGTTTTAATAACGTTTACTATAAGGATTATTATGATTCAGTTAACCTATTAGCGTTGCTGTGACTATATGGTAACAGCTTGGTTGCAGTTTTGCTCATGAAAAAATGAGTATCATTTGTACACGTACATTTTGAAATATGTGCATATTAAAATAAAACTGAAATAGTACTGTATATTGAAAGGCTTAGCGTAGCAACTTTTTTCTTTCTTTTGAGCCGTGGGCTCTCTTTGGTTACCGTACACAGAGTTAGAAACATACAGAAATTAAAAACCAATGAGAATATATATATATATATATATATATATATATATATATATATATATATATATATATATATATATATATATATATATGTATTGGGCCAAATAAAATTGTATCCGGGCCAGTATAAACACTAGCTCAGTGGCCCAAGGGGCCAGTAGTTAAAAATCTAAACGTAGAGCCCTGCACATGTAGTATCTTCTTGAGGCTCCCCATTCATCAGACCATTGACTCTGCACAATAATCACCTCACCCCCCTTAGAGGATAGTGCAATACAATTCATTTTATCTTCCTCCTGAGCTGGTATCCACCTGGTTGCTTGGTTAAAATGGGAAGCGCTGGAAGTGGCCCTGTCACCGAATGACACTAAGATTGATAATTCAACTCCGTGCCCTCGGGGAATAATGTCCCAAGCATACTCATGACCTGCTGAGCCAACACAGCAACCTTAGTAACTGCTCTTGTGTGACACAAGATGCATTATTGTAATGGGTGGTGTGGCCCTGTATAACCATGGGTCCTTTACATCATGTTTACAGTAGTTAGTAAGTGTGAAATACAGATGCATTATTGAATAGCAGTTTCAAGCTTCTACAAACATCACTACAGCTTGGCATTTTTTATTGGCTTGAGACAGTGGCCTAGCTCATCTGTACTACAGTCTCTATAACATTACCATTGATTATTTCATGTCCCAAGGGGCAGTATTGTGACATCACATCCCACATCAGAAATCAATATTAGTTTAGTATTCACCGCATGTTTTTGTTTCTCACACAAACTGTTTGTACACCAGTGTTGAACAGATGTTAATCCCTCTGTATTAATGCCTGCTAGGCATGTATTAATTACCTTGGAGCTGGTTTATAAGCAAGAAGTCTAGGTATTTACCAAAAAACTAAAAAAAAATAAACATAAAGCTCCCCTCCCACCCAAAAAAAATACTGTATGACCTGATTTTTGCTTGCAAAGCTCTGCTTCTTGTGAACTGAGGATTGAATGCTTTCTTTTCCTTAATAAACATGTTAAATATTTGAAGTGCTCTTGCAGCGTCTCTGTAAATTTCAGCATTACAGCTACTAAAAGGATGCAGTACATCACATCTGTTTTTCTTCTCAATACAAAAATTATTTAACTGCAATTGCAAGTGCCATTCATTTGCCGTTATCAGCAAAGTTACATTATATTTTTGAGTAGTTTATTTTTGGTTGTTGGTTATAAGTCACAGAGCTGTGGTAAAACGGAATGGAGAAAAGCTATTGCATTAACGCAACTAGACCTCAGTTCACCAAATATTCAATTAAAGATCAGGTTGCCAACAGATGCTGTAATTAGGGCTTCTGTTTTTTTATTATTTTCATTTTTCGACGCTTATTTTTAGCTATTTTCGCGTTTTATGTAAATCGTATTTTTTTGGGGGGCTTTTGCTTTTTATATACTGTATGAAATGATTGTTTTTGGTTACTTTCCAAAATGCTTGGGCGTTTTTTTTCTGTCACAACATGTATAGTAACTCGACAGTACTTGCACACTTTAGTTGTACCTTCTTTCCTTTGCTGTATTCCACAACAAAATATTTTTGGTCACAGGCATGTTCTTCTGGGGTTTTTGTGTGTCTAGGCATTTTTTTTTTTACATTTCACCACAATTTGCAATTATGTTTTATTCTATCTAACTGTAATATAGCTTTAAATCCCGCAAACAAGCCTTCTAACTGTAATCTTGTTTTAAATCTGACAAGCGGAGTCTCCAATAGAAATGTAGGAATTTGCTGCCACTCAGTAGTTGGGGTGGGTTTAAAGTATTCAGAACTAATCCATGATCGATACAAGTCAGGAAGGGGGGACATTGCCCAACTGCACTGGGAAAGATAGTTTGTTTTAGTTTTTTTTTTTTTTTTTTAAATGGGAAAGGGATGAAGTCAACGTTAATTGATTAACCATTTCCAGTGTTTTTCCAGTGTTTATTGGCGATACACTGGTTTCATTTTTTTTGTATCGTGGGTGTTTTATCGGTTAAAATCTGAAGCCCTAAGTGTAATGTATTGCATGTTCACAGTTTATTAATGTATGAGAATAATTATACTATAGAGACTGTTCTTTCTGGTTGCTATTTCACCAGAAGGCATATTGTAGGTCCTTACAAGGGAGTATGCTAATTATGGGATTCCCTCAGAAGACAGCCACATGCACCAGTGGATGATGTCAGAACCACTTCCCCATGTTTTTTTTTTCCTCACATTCATGTTATTTCTTGTAGTGCATGTCAAAATTAAATGAATGCAAATGCATTTCCACCCCCCGGCAGTGATTTAAAGTTTGTATCAATAACATCACAGTGTATAAGTTTTCCATCAATGAAACTGTCATCTCTGAAATGGTTAACTATCTGAGAAGTTTGCTTGTTAATGACTTCATGGCATCACACAGAAATGGAAAACAAAAGATTTCTCCAATGTAAGTCTTACAAGGCATGTATCTTGGATCACTTTGAATACCTTGCTGCCACAAAACTGGATATCAGGAATTACTACTTCTACCCAATTCACTCACGACAAACTGACTGTCAAAAGCACTGCTTTACTTCAGAACATCTGGGGAAGGCATTACAAAAGCATAATAAAAGCATGACACCGGGTGATAAGAAGAAGATCCAACAAAAAATGCAAGACAAAATTACATGGCAATTCCAAGTACAATTGCATCCAGGCCAGTATAAACACTAGCTCAGTGGCCCAAGGGGCCAGTAGTTAAAAATCTAAACGTAGAGCCCTGCACATATAGTATCTTCTTGAGGCTCCCCATTCATCAGACCATTGACTCTGCACAATAATCACCTCACCCCCCTTAGAGGATAGTGCAATACAATTCATTTTATCTTCCTCCTGAGCTGGTATCCACCTGGTTGCCAACACAGCAACCTTAATAATTGCTCTTGTGTGACACAAGATACATTATCTTAAGGGTGATGTGGCACTGTATAACCATGGGGCCTTTATATCATGTTTACAGTAGTTAGTAAGTGTGAAATACAAATGCATTATTTAATGGCAGTTTCAAGCTTATACAAACATCACTAAAATCAGGCTGACCATAAGTACTGTAAAATCTGTGATGGAGATCAATCAGAATGTACATATGAAAATGCTTTGGCAATAAAACAAAGTATTAAACTATTAAATGGATTAGGTGTATACAATTAAAACAGACCTCAGAAACAGACATGATCTAATAATTAAAGCAAATTGGCAATTGGGCATTTAATAGCGTATTGGCCACATGGCATATAAAATGGGTTAATGCATACAAAGAGATAGTTCTGCCATATACTGGGCTGTGACTTTGTTGTTGCACATCGGTGCATTAGATACAATCATTGAAAAACAACATGGTTTATTTAAACATGTAACAAGTGATATTAATAAGTGTCAATAAAGTGTCATAATAATAATATAATTTAGCAGAGATTATTTTACATTTTTAGAAATTCAGATGTTCAGTTATATGTATGGGAGATAGTAGGACAAGCTTCTAACTGGCGAATGTCATTTTCTCATTACAAAATACACATTTGCAACATGCCTTGTCTTGCGGCTTCTTTTCAAGAAAATGATTGAGATAAGTCTGATAAATGTTTCTAAACTTTGTAATGTTTATGGTGGGAAACTTGGTTATGTTTTAACTCTTTGGGGAAAAGTCAGGACAGGGCAAGTCTGCATGATCCATGTAATAATACCAGTAGCACAAGCAAAAAGTAAATCTGCATCCCTGCAATTAAGAACCTGTCTCATTAAGACATCACCCCCAGAAAACTGCAAAGGAAGGACCTGAGCTACTTTACAAATATATACAAAGCAGCAATCCGAAAACAACCTCAGTCTAAATTGCTACCTCAAATGAGTTCTTGTTTACGTTGGATTAAAATGCTTTACAAACAAAAGAACTAGTCCCTTATACAAAATCATTCTACCTATGCTGACTTAAAGTATGAAAGGTTTCAGACTCCTTGAGTATACATGTTCATAAAAGTATTTGGTATTAAAGCAGACTGGTTATAACTTAGTAGTACAGGAAAGTGAGAAACCAGAGTTTAAAGAAAGCATGTGGTTTTACAACAATCGAGGACCACAAGTCACACTTCCTTGTTATGCACATTGTGTAAGGTGACCGTTTTGGACGGGACATTCCAACTTTTGGAACACTGGTCGCAGTGTCCCCAGAACCTTTCTTGGGACGCTCATTTCGTCCCTTTTTCCCCCCCAGAGCATCGTCACATCGATAACAGAATATTGTATTTTCATGCAGCCTGCTGTGTTACTACCATACCTAACTTATTACAGTACAATGACACTTGATGTGACTAGAGAGAAGGTTGAATGACCAGAAGCATTAAAAAGCAGCTGTACAGCCCTCTGCAAATCTGGAGAATTACTGAAGATAAACATTCATATTTGCAACCAATCAGAGAATTGCGGGTGGGTTTATCCAGGTTGCTAAAATGAACTGGCGGCTGTCCTTGTCTGAATCATCACTCTGGCTGCCTGAAGACTACTGTAGACTACTGTAGTCTAACAATAACGGCTCATACAGGTACCATTTGTATTGTGTTAGAATTATTCTCTTCATCCATGATATTTGTATATCTGCGTGCAAACGGCTTTGCGTATAGGCAACAATTACGAAAAAATCAACGCTGACATGTCACATCACCGTGCGATGATTACAATGCAGTACACTGACGCTTGTTGTGGTTTGAACACTTTGTGCATCAAAACTGACCATTAGCATTCCAACAATAGGAGGGGATGTAAAATATGACAAGTATTTGGAAACATATTTTCTATTGAAATAAGTCTATATTCACTTCAGTTCAGTTCACCACAGGTACCTTCTAAGAAACGTATGTTCGTGAATAATAAAAAATATATTTTTTTATTTCTTTAAGTATATATTTTATGTTGTTTTTAGCAATAATGAAATACAGTAGTTTCAGGTCTCCAATTTAATTTCTTACAATTCCAAAAAAATAATCACGTCCTTGTTTCATTTGACCTTATTTCTTTAAAAAATATCAAAATAAGCTGTCTTAGAGGTAGGATAAATCTCTTTTTAATTTGGTGGCACCTTATTTTTTTATTTCTGTGTTAAATGTATTATAGAAGAAGTATATTTTATCCTGCAAAGTTTAAGAAACAAATAGAGGCAATGGAGTATTCATATTTAAGATTAATGTAATCTGTTGCATACATGTGATAGCTATAGAAGGTATTTTCTAAGTATATCACTGCTATTAGTTTAATAGAAGAAAAACAACACATTGATAAAAACATGTTTTTCCTTCAGCAAGAGGCAAATGGCAGGGATCAAATTACTGTGGGGCTGGTGGTGGGGGTTGATCCCTTTAAGTTTCTCCAAATAGTTTTATTTCCAGATATCCTTTTCAACATGTTTTAAGCCAACAGGCATCACTTCAACAGAAAGGAACCTGTTAACTTGTCAGTTGTATGATGCCATGTCCTACCTTGTCTATGCAGTTTTTCAGTACCAATCAATAATAATGAGAAAGCGTTTCCTGACAATCTGAAAGCTTCTCTGCGCATTTTACATAGGCTAAAGCTACGCTTATATTAAGGAAGATTCAATAGTATTCCTTTTGTAAGTAAAGAAGTGACAGCATTTCATTTGATCAGAAAAGGAAAACGATTTAATCTTATTACAGCTTGATCCATGTCTCAGCCTATACTGTTGACTCAAAAAAATAAACTCCAGCCAAGATCAGCAAAGAAATTAGCCTTCGTAAAATGCGTAGTTATCTAATTTAGATTGTCAGAAGACTTTCTCATGATCACTGATTGGTACTTAAAAATGGAACAGGCAGGAAATTTCATCATGCAATTAATACGTTTTTAACAGGTTGTTTTCCGTCTTAAGTGATACCTGTCAGCTTACAACATGTTATAAAGGGGGAGTTTGTAAATACTACTTGGAGAAACTTAAAGGGTTTGCCTATGTGGATTACTATTTGCCATACTTAATAACTACTTCAGAAAGAAATTCCTGTTTCTGTAATCAAGACAGCTTCGAAACAAAACTACCATGTCATATTAAATGTAAGAAATTAAATATTTTGAAAAAAAAAGATTCTATGAAGTAACAATTTTAATAAATATTGAGATATGTAATGTTTTCATACAGGAAGGGCCTGGTTTGCAGACTAGACACTGGAGGATAGCATAGAGAGCAAAAGGAGAAGATGCAGTTTTATGCAGAAAAGGGACTAGATTTGCAGCAGTAAATCAGCAATAATATAGAATTTCGGAATTTGATATTATTGAATTGCTGCTGTGTAATGTAATAACTATACAACTATACTTGTTGAGTAGAAATGAAATTACAAAGACAATCATTTATTCACAAAAAAAATATGATATTAGATCAAACATTGCCAAAGTGAAAATTAAACATTGGAAGTTATTCACAATGTTTCCATACTGTCCCAGGACTTAAAAATATGGTCGCCTTAACACCGTGGCAAAACAGAAGGACAGGTTCATGAAATGGACTAGAGACGGGTCTTTCCTCAGGAGTCTAAAGTTCATATCTGAAAATATTCTGATACCCTCTCCCTTGTTGACAGCTACAAACAGCACACAACTACAACAAAGAACGCTTAGCAATTGAAGAGATTTGACACAAAAGAGGTCCTTGGTTAAAGAAACAGGATACGTGATCACCACAATATGTATATTCAAGTCCTCGTTACATGTTTTAGAAAAAAATAAATCTCAATTGTCTATTGTATTTGTTCTGTTAAACCCCCCTTTACTTATCTTTGTTGTGAAATTGTCTAGGAAAAAGTCAAACTTAATCACCCCCAGCCCACCCATACTTTAATGTAAACGTTCAATGTATTAGATCAATTGTACTGGTTTCCAGAGACATTTAGCAGCTAAAAAAAACTTCTTCCATGATAAAACATACCACCATAAACAAACCTTCCCTCTAGGCAAAGACTGTGAAGTTACAAAGGGGCAGAGTTGTATGAAAAGATGGAAAATAACCTCAGTTTCAAATAAGAACTGTCCCCGGAGCTTCTAAAACATTTAAAAAATGGTCCCCTTGGTTGATGGTCGTAAACATTGACTACATTCAAGGGCATTTCTCTTTTGAAGATAAAAAAAAAACACAAACTGACAGCACCCATTTATTTAGATAAGAATATAAAGCAAAGCTAGATAGATACTGTACTATATACAATAACCAGAAACCAACCAAACTGACAAACTGACTGACATAACCTATTTGGACAGATTAATCACAGATCTGTTTGGGTTTAAAAGCTTTAAGACGACAATTTCAGGAACTTATTCAGTATGCGTATCCAGCTAATATGTATATCTAAATAATGAAAACAAACCTATAAGCCCACTAACATCTGATGTATACAATATAAAACAATGAAGAACAGTACCGTATTGGAAATCAATTCATTTTATTTTGCTATTGAGTGGCAGCATGATTTCTTCAGAAAATGCCATTCCTAGTAGTAAATGCCAAGTAGAACAAGGTGCTGTATATCTTCCCTCTAACTCATCACTGCAAAACCTGTAGCTCTTTTAGCATTCAGCACCAAGGCCAGCACACTTGCTGTGGACAATTTGCAGTCAGGGGGGTGCATCTATAAAGGTTGTTTGAATCATGGAGTTTGGGGACAAAATACATAGGTTCCTTCTCTGCCGTTTTCAAAAGTTGGATGTCGGGGTATAAGGGATTGGGTGCTACTACGCAAAGGGGGTTGGAAGTCATCCTTAACCATAGATATAATCCTTCATTGAATTGATATATTGTGAAGTGCAGCAAGCCACAAATAATTGTGCAGACATTTTCAAGAGAATACTGTATTGCAGTACACCTCCAGATCTGCCCAAAGAGTCATCCAACTCTCCAAACATATTTAAATCTCCTTGGCTGTCTTTGCCATAAAGTAAAGCAATTGCTGCTGCCAAAACGCCCTCCTTATTAGGTGCGGGGAGAGAACAGTAGACTACACACACAATAGAAGCCTGGTACATATATAGATCTGTATGTACACAAATGCAAATAAATAAGGCATATAACATGTCAGCTATCAACATATACAAATCAAAAATCAAAAAACCTCAGACCTAGAAGTAACATTGTTAAAAGTAATAAACTACAAATATCCCTGGAGTTACATCACAATGGAGCAAGCATAAGTAAATTAAACGAGTACTCAAATTATATTTGCGAACCATGAATATTAAATGAAGAGCTGACGGACATGAAAGTATCATTTTCATTGACTGTGACTGCACAACGGCAAAGAAAATACCAAACCCTAAACCTCATTTATACATCTCCGTAACCTAAACAAAACACTTACTCTAAGTAACACGAAAACAGGTATTTATGAACAAACAAAAAAAACTGAATGTATACAACCCAGGATCTAATGTGTAAAACAGCATGTTTTACAGAAAATACACTACAGAAAACGTACAGACAGTTTTCATCTCACTCGGTGCATTTGATTATGAATAGCACAACACTAAAAGCAGTGTACAGTAACTACCAGTCAGCTAGGTTGCAGTGACAAGGTGTTGCCCACAACTAAGGCTGCAGGACCACTCAAGGTTGACACCTTGACATATCAATCTGTGTTGAAACACACAAGTCCCAGGGGCACAGCTCCCTATTTTAAGGGATTTCTGGCATGCTGTATTCTTGATTGTCCATCGAACGACCAGCAATATATGTAAGTTGCCCTGGGTAAGGGCATCTGCTAAGAAATAAATAATAATATGAGGTATTTTAACCCTATTTTAAGGGAAAGAAAGCAATAGAGTCAACTCTTAGAATGCAATGTTAAAATACTATATTTTATATAATGAACTGTTCGGGAACCATGTGAGTAGACAGCTAGCCATGGTTCAGTGTAAAGGGGCCAATATATACTACACTGGTATTGAGTCATTGCGGGATACACTTACCCATATGGATCACACATGGTGAAAATTTCCAGTACAGCTGGAATATAAATGACCATGTGCCTATTAGTTGTGCTACATTCCTTATATATACACACAAAAATAGGTAATGGTGTGTGTTGAGTAGGAATCGCAAATGAAAATGGTAATGTGTGATAATTATACAACCACAATAATGTTTAAAGTCATTTATGTATAAAAAACGATTTTACTGCATATGGCCAATTAGCATACAGACCATTGGCTGTAGTTTCTATCATGGAGAAACAGGGAAAATAATGAATGTGTCGCCTAAAGGGGCAATGTGTTGTATAAATAGGAAAAGAAAAATATGGAATGCAGTCATAAGCAATAGACAAACACTGACTATGGATACAAGATGCAGTTTTTTGGTATTTTCCTGCATTGTGGCATTTACTTATTGCAAGCTTACTTTAGGCATTAAAACACCAGTACTGAAAAAGGAACACTGTCATTTATAGACTCACATAAAAGATTGGTATTGTATGTCTAAAAATGTGTAAATAAACAAAGGCCACCCCCAAATTCATTGTAAATAATATCTTAGAACCATTCTACTGTCCCATTCTTTTATTCACACATCCACATCTACTCCTGGTGTGTACCAGTAAAATAATAGAAGACTTATTTAATTAAATATTTCATTTTCCTAAAAATATATATATATAATTAAATGCTGCCATGTGTACACTGAATAATGATGATTTTTTTTAATTTTTTTTTTTTATTTACCTCCTAATCCAGGTCTAAGTCGATTATCATAGCCGTCCAGAAGCCTGTCAAGAATTCTTGTAAAGATGGTGATGTTATTTTTGGCTTCATCTTCCAGGGAGTTGGCCTCTCCTGATCTAAATGGAAATTGCACACATTAAAATGTATATTCTTTTTGGAATTCTGTGACACTGTGAATTCAATCACTTGACCTCAGAATCCATTACAGCAAACCAATCCATACACATCACCAGCACCCCCTTCAATCTCATACCTTATATTCCCCTCATTATTTTCACTGACATTTTATTAGAATTGTCTTTGAGAAACAAACCTTTCTTCCAAACTGAATTCTATTTTATGTGATCAAGATATATTCTGCTTACTTTAAAATATGTTTAACCCTAGATAGATGTTGCATGGTTCTTGCACAACCCACAACACATTTTGCAGAGAAAGTATTTCAATCTGGATTGAATACATATGAGATGGATAGTGCCTATTGATTCCTTAGTTTCAAATTCTGTGAACACTCGTTTTAAATCCTCAAAATACTAACAGTCAAAAACGTTATGCATTATCTAGCTGCGTCAACCACATACCAATCAAAAAACCTGTGAACCTGTGTTCTGTTTTAATCATGGTAAATCAATATAAATAGTTTGTAAAGAAAACCACAGTATTGCTAGATTAGAGATACGTGCACCCCGTGTGTTCATTTGCACTGTTGTTAAATATTCATTGTTAAACAATGCATCATAATAATGTGTTGTATCTGATATACATAAACGAGGAGCACGTTTGCTAGTGTTTCAATTTATGATATTTGATTATAGTCCTATTTAGCAGAAAAGTGGTCAACATAAATATCCAACTTGTAGACAGGGTCTACGTGCCATTTGCTGTCAATGAAGCACAGACTCAGAGAAAGCTGCCTCTGTAAATGCATTATTTTGATGAGACTTATTTTCATCAGAGATTACTTATTTAGCCCCAACCACTGCTTGATGAAGTCTATAAAAACAAATGATTATAAAGTTGTAGTTTTATTTAGCAAATGTATTAACAGCAGAGCTTAAAAGAAGGCTTAGTCGTCGATTTAAAAAGATGCAAGTCACATTTGCACCTGATAGAGATTTCAAAAGTGGGACATTCTTTTTCTTTATTTATGGAATTTCCACTTTAAGGCAATGTCTTGTGCTATGTTTTACGTATTGATTTTACTAATAAACCTATGACGTTATATTCCAAACTATAGGCTATAAAGTGGTTTGTAAGATAAAGATGCACAACTGGATTTAATTTTTGGCTACCGTATGCAATCACTGTCTTTTTTCCCCCAAGATCGCATGAGGAAAACCGGGTATATGCGGTTGTGCATTCCTTCATTATAAAGACCAGCAATGATTTTTCAGCAACGTGGAGTCCGATGTGGATGCCACGAAATTGTATACCACTGTCACCACCTAGAGGATTTCAGTCCGAACATCGTTTTAATGTTATAGACACAACAGTAATGACAGCGCTCTGTATATCACTCCTATAAATGCAGCAATCTCCCTTTTCAGTGATTAAGGGGTTAGCACTGCACAATGCTTTAACTGTAGAGTTATAAAAGACATCGTAAAAGCATATTTTTTTACAAATAAAATACAAAATTAAACGATGCTCTTACCTTGCTTGCCAAAACATCACCAGCCAAAGGCAAATACATAAATATTCAAAA
Source organism: Acipenser oxyrinchus oxyrinchus (assembly GCA_030684275.1). Classification (NCBI taxonomy): domain Eukaryota; kingdom Metazoa; phylum Chordata; class Actinopteri; order Acipenseriformes; family Acipenseridae; genus Acipenser; species Acipenser oxyrinchus. Next base: position 101,296,920 of record CM060248.1, on the reverse strand, counting down.
GCGTGTAGTTTCCTCTTCATAGCTGACATTTGTACCTACACAGTAGGAAATACATATGTAAGCAATGCACAGGCTAAATTTAACTTTTGCGTCAAATAAGTAAAGCATGAAGATCGGCATTAACTACCCGAAACTACCTTTCTTAACATATACTGGACAGTGATCTTTGTAAACAAACCGTATTTTAAAAGATTAACCTTTACACTGTTTGTTTTGTAATATATTAAGAATGCTTAATTATCATATATTAAAACAGATCACGTATACGTGTGGCCAATTTCTTCGCTTTCCATGTGGCATATGTGTCTCTGAATGAGGCTATATAGAGCTAACTTTATATTAACTTGTAAGAGTGCATTTTTGAACGACATAATAAGAAACTACGCTTCAAGAAAGTATACATTATAGCACATGTCCGTTTGTTTCTTGTGAAATTCCCATTTCATTTGCGATAGTAAATAAGAAGAGTCCCATAGATGCATCTGCACCTACATCTTGTACATGGCAATGCATATTTAACGTGCTTCTTGAGCAAATATTCAGTCACAGAAAATACTTACCTGAAAGGAAGAATTGCTATCCCTGGACTGATCTTCAGAAAGATGAAGACAATGGGAAAGTTGAGCCTAAGAGCACACTGCTGCAGGAAGATGCTGCTCAGTGTGGTTTAGCCGGTAAAACCCCTGTGAACGCGCAGGAGAAACCAGGGCGAGCTTGAATCAATCCCTAACACCGGGAAATCACTTGAACTGGCGGTAGTTTGCGCTCATCCCAGAGCATGTCAACGAGACTTCTCTGATCTTCCGTCAAATATCCACCTTTTTTTGTTCTTTTTTCACCTGCTGACATTCGGCTCCTAATTCACTGCAGCCTGAGACAGGGAAACACAAAACTACAAGAAAGAGGAGGCGCTCTGCAGGGTCCTAATGCCTGTTTTTATAGAGCGACACGCACGGACCTTAGAATCTACCAATCCAGGATTTCAGACAAAACCGAGGGATTTATTTTCCAATTTCCCTTTAATGGAGAAGAACAATACAAATGATCAACTTGAATTCGTTTAAAGTTAACTGTGTTCATGTATTATACCACTGCACATGAGTGGCATTGTAGCCGGTTACACTACAGTACTGTGTTTAAAATGTAAATCATAGCCAATTTAATTTTATTCAATGATATGCTTCTTTGACGTAGTAGGCATGGATAGATAGATACAAACCTATTAATGTACAGCTAAACCTAAGTGAGTTTTTGCGGGCAAGCAGACACAGACTTTTTTCCTTTTTTTCTGTCAAAAATATTCGAGTATAGATCGAGTTATCATCTTAAAAAGATGTGTAATTAGTACCTATCTTTTCATTACCTAGCCAAGCTTCTCTGAGTGTAGGGTTTGATTACATTTAAAGTCAATTTCTTATAAAAAAAAATAAATAAAAAAAAACATATATTTAATATCCTATGGAGCTTAATTTGCAAAAATAAGTATTTGATGTCACCGTTGCTTCATGTTGATCCCAATAAAGAGTTCTGTATTCTTTAAGTGATACAACTTGCTTTTATCCATTTTAAATTATTTTAATCTCGTAACCATTACACTTGAAATATTATGTCTGATATATTTCACAGTATATTATAAATAATTGAATGCAACCCTTCTCAGAATTGCGAATCATTAATATGCATTTTTACCCATTGACAAACGTCTAATTGAAATTCGCAGAGATGTCTTTTCCTAATAATCCTCGTGGGAAAAATACAGCAAATAAATAAAACACGAGGTTGGATTAATGTGTTGGAAACCTTTTTTTTCTTAAAACACAAATGCCATTTTGTAAACACAAGCATTTATTTATCCGAACTGATTTACAAGGTGAATTCCCTTCTCAAAAGCATTACCATAAGCAGCAGGCCTACGCTGGAGGTCAAAAAGAGAAACAAAAGTGTTTAAATATATAAATACATAATGACAATATAACGCCAGCGGAAGCCTGTATATTAATTCTCACTGATTCCCTACAGCTGCTCTGTAAGCTTAAATGCTGAAATGACATTAACCGGGGTGGTTTTGTTGGCATTCTTGATTGTTGTAGTGTAGTTGAAAGCTTTATGGGTAAAACGCAACAGACATATCCACAATCATGCTTTCAGTCATTTTCCTGAAATGCATTATCTAAAGTAGTTTCTCGGTCTCAAGCATATTGCCACATAAACAGCTCATTGCTGTACTGAGAGCTATTTAAAATGAAATGAACAGATATCGTGCGAGTCTGCCAGTCAAGCGCGAGCGCTGCTTATTGGGAGCTTATTGGGATATATATATATATATATATATATATATATATATATATATATATATATATATATATATATATATCATAAATACAGCAGTTGCATAAGCGCAGCCAGGTTTGTGTCACGGAGCTGTTCTTTCAGCACCATAGGGTTCACACAACAGCTGTAGCATGATCCGACTTATGATTGTAAATGTAAGTACTTGTATATGTCTTTATAGCACCACGGTCTGCATACAAAAAGTGTGGCTTTGCCATATTTATATTTGTACCTATACTATAGCTTTCTATACACATTGTATTGTTATATATATATATATATATATATATATATATATATATATATATATATATATATATATATATATATATATATATATATATATATATATATATATATATATATATATAGCTTTTCTACTAATACGGGTATGTAATTATACACAGACATGCCCCCTTGACCAATGCCCCCAGAGAAATTAAGGTCAAGACAAAAGTAAATGGAATTCAATGAGATTATTCGATTTTTATTATTTTTAAATGGAGAGATAAATAATCAATTTGGGTTTGTCTGGACTTTAAAGATTCAGAATCTTCAGAATCACTGCTCTTTACACACTCTCACACACACACACACACACAGACACACACACACACACTCACACACTGACACACACACACTGACACACACACACACTGACACACACACACTCACATTCACACACAATGAAACTTGTGGAGTAACATACCTGATACAATGAAACTTCAACCCTGTGGAGTAACATACCTGATACAATGAAACTTCAATCCTGTGGAGTAACATACCTGATGCAATGAAACTTCAACCCTGTGGAGTAACATACCTGATGCAATGAAACTTCAACCCTGTGGAGTAACATACCTGATGCAATGAAACTTCAACCCTGTGGAGTAACATACCTGATGCAATGAAACTTCAACCCTGTGGAGTAACATACCGGATGCAATGAAACTTCAACCCTGTGGAGTAACATACCGGATGCAATGAAACTTCAACCCTGTGGAGTAACATACCGGATGCAATGAAACTTCAACCCTGTGGAGTAACATACCGGATGCAATGAAACTTCAACCCTGTGGAGTAACATACCGGATGCAATGAAACTTCAACCCTGTGGAGTAACATACCGGATGCAATGAAACTTCAACCCTGTGGAGTAACATACCTGATGCAATGAAACTTCAACCCTGTGGAGTAACATACCTGATGCAATGAAACTTCAACCCTGTGGAGTAACATACCTGATGCAATGAAACTTCAACCCTGTGGAGTAACATACCTGATGCAATGAAACTTCAACCCTGTGGAATAACATACCTGATGCAATGAAACTTCAACCCTGTGGAGTAACATACCTGATGCAATGAAACTTCAACCCTGTGGAGTAACATACCTGATGCAATGAAACTTCAACCCTGTGGAGTAACATACCTGATGCAATGAAACTTCAGCCCTGTGGAGTAACATACCTGATGCAATGAAACTTCAGCCCTGTGGAGTAACATACCTGATGCAATGAAACTTCAACCCTGTGGAGTAACATACCTGATGCAATGAAACTTCAACCCTGTGGAGTAACATACCTGATGCAATGAAACTTCAACCCTGCGGAGTAACATACCTGATGCAATGAAACTTCAACCCTGCGGAGTAACATACCTGATGCAATGAAACTTCAACCCTGCGGAGTAACATACCTGATGCAATGAAACTTCAACCCTGCGGAGTAACATACCTGATGCAATGAAACTTCAACCCTGCGGAGTAACATACCTGATGCAATGAAACTTCAACCCTGTGGAGTAACATACCTGATGCAATGAAACTTCAACCCTGCGGAGTAACATACCTGATGCAATGAAACTTCAACCCTGCGGAGTAACATACCTGATGCAATGAAACTTCAACCCTGCGGAGTAACATACCTGATGCAATGAAACTTCAACCCTGCGGAGTAACATACCTGATGCAATGAAACTTCAACCCTGTGGAGTAACATACCTGATACAATGAAACTTCAACCCTGTGGAGTAACATACCTGATGCAATGAAACTTCAACCCTGTGGAGTAACATACCTGATACAATGATGGAATCCCTGCAAGCATGACAAATTAAGAAAAAAGTATTTCTGCTAGATAATGTAGAAGGCCCTTCATATTACCCATTATGAAAATGTATGCAATTAAATGGACTTCATAGAATAAATGTCAAATATAATTAAGGTTGCTGGTTTAAGTATTATATTGTTGTCTGCTATGTGGATTAAATCTTATCTTGACAATAAAATTCCATACACGTAACAGCCCTGAGATTTTGTTTATTATATTTGAATGCAGTGTTAATTATCCATATTCATATGTTTATTGCAGGTTAGTCTTTTTTTAAATTACCCCAGGATGGAAATGTGCCCTCCTTCCCCCTTTCCTTTCATTCTTATCCTGTGGTGACTCGCCCCTCCCTCTCCATGAGAAAAAGTGGTTTGTCCTCACTTCAGATATACTGTATACAATTAATGAGCTAGACCTCCCGCAGTAGGACCATGGACTATAGGTTGTTAATTTTAACCCAGTACAAGGATACTAAGTAAATATCTGAAGAGGGAACTATTATAATTTAAAGTCTTACCGATGGCCCAGGAATTGTGGCAACACATTATGCTGGACCAAATGGTGGTTCACCCAAATCACAAATGGACCTTTTTGCACATACCTCTACTATTATATAAGGACAATGGAGTAAAATTTTCACCTACAGCACATCATGATACCCTTCAATATGTGACCATGCAGTCCAAACATGGTAGGGTAATATTTCTCCTTCAGAATTCCTAAGAATGGTCACCTTAGTTAACATCTTTCCACAAATATAAAAAATGTGTTTATTGCATCAAAGCATGTTTTTAATTTTTAATATTTATTTCTTAGCAGATGCCTTATTCAGGGCGACTTACAATTGTTACAAGATATCACTTTTTTTTTTTTTTTACATATAATTACATTATTTTTTTACACATTATTTTTACATACAATTACCCATTTATACAGTTGGGTTTTTACTGGAGCAATCTAGGTAAAGTACCTTGCTCAAGGGTACAGCAGCAGTGTCCGCCACCTGGGATTGAACCCACGACCCTCCGGTCAAGAGTCCAGAGCCCTAACCACTATTCCACACCGCTGCCCTTATATATATATACACTATCAGTTCAGTGCAGTGATTGCTTTGTCACACTGCTTTAATTAAATTATTTTAACAAAGTTCTGAGATCATCAATTACTGGCAGAAATATTTACACACCATGCATCAAGATTTGCATCATTACACAAGGATCTGTCTGTTCCTTTTGCAAAATTAGTAATTTAGCAGACAGGGCATAATCCAGACCTGAGTTCAAAATATCTCAGGGCTGTTATGTATATGGGTTTTTATTGTCAAGATAAGTTGTAAAATTAACATTGTATTGAACCTTTCAGAGAGATGACATCTAAAAGCTGATTTAATCCACATAGTATACAACAATAACTGAAATTTTATTTGGTGAGCTGTGTTTTCAATTAAGGTAGCTTAATGCAGTTAACAATTCATCTTTCTGTTCACAGATGTGTTATTAAATATGTATTGCAAAAGGAAACAGACATGTAACTCCTGTTGATTTTACATTATTGTAATGACTTAGAGAGGTGGCAGGCCCCCTTCAAGAACATCAGAGGACCTCCGTGATGGACAGGTGGCGAGGATGCCGATTAGGTAGAGGGTGAAGGCTGCCAAGAGGTCTCCTCCAACCGGATCTGAGAAGCGAGAGGGGGCAGGCCAATATAAAAGAGCTGCAGGAATGATGTTACTGGGAGAAGGAAGTGACAGATGAACAGACAAACATCAAGACCGTGACATTGGTTTCAGAAGTGACCTTATGGAGTCGGACAGGGATACAATCGCACCGGAGACCGGTGGAGGCATCGGGACCACCCAGAGGAGGGTCACAATAAAAGCGTGAGCCAGCCTGGCTCGAGATGATGAAGAGGGAGGTGGCAGTGGGGAGCTGTGTGCAGACGGGAACACACGATATGGCCGCATAGCAACAGCGAGCACCGACCTGGGAGCAGTCCCCAGCCCCGTCAGGTGATACCAAGTGCGGCCGTACACCACCTACCTCAACCGCCGATTGTGCTGGCATTGCAAGCAGCTGAAGGCACTGGCCCAAAAGAGCCTGGGTTGGCCTACAGAGGGGAATGCTGGCCCAGCCACCTGCCAGCCAGTGCACCAGCCTGCTGGCTACCATGCCAGCCAGCAAGCCTGCCCACTGACCAGCGAAGCCGCCTGCCAGCCAACACACTAGCCTTCCAGCTACCATGCCAGCCTGCAAGCCTGCCTGCCAGTCAGCCCAGCTGCCTGCTCGCCAGCACACCAACCTGCCCGCTAGCACACCAACCTGCACGCCACCATGCCAGCCAGCCCAGCCGCCGGCATGCGTGCCAGCAAGCTTGCCTGCTGGCCCTGCGGGACCTCTGCCAGTGCAGAGGGTAAGGGCTTATCTCAGAACAACAGGAGCAATTGGAGGAGCTGGTCCATGACTACCAGGACTGCTTTGCGGCTAAAGCAAAGGACTGTACCCGCACTAAACTGGGTCAACACCGTATATAGACACAGGGGACGCCAGGCCCAGCCACGAGAGAGCCTGCTGTCTGCCTCTGGCCAAGTGAGACGAAACTGAGGGAGATGGCCGCCAATGGGGCAATTGAACGCTCGGCGAGCCAGTGGGTTGCCCTGCTCATTTTGAGTCAGAAGAAGGATGGCAGCCAATGTCTTTGCGTAGACTACCGCCGGCTCAACATGGTCACCTGTAAGCACACGTACCCTCTCCCGAGGATCGATGAGGTGCTGGACGAGATCGCTGGCTCCTGGTGGTTCAGCTCACTGGACCTGCGGAGTGGGTACTGGCAGGTTGAGCTGTCACCTGACGTGCGGGCAAAGACGGCATTTACCACCAGACAAGGCCTCTGGCAGTTCCAGGTGATACCCTTTGGGCTATGCAAAGCCTTTGCAATGTTCGAGAGGTTGATGGAGAGGGTGTTGCAAGGGGTGTCGCGGTCTGACTGTGTGGTCTACCTGGACGACCTGCTGGTTCACGCCACCGAGTTCAGAAAGGGTCTGGACCACCTACGGGAGGTGCTGGACTGGATCCGGGCCGCCGGACTGAAACTGCACCCTGGGAAGTTCCGTCTGATTAGACAAGAGGTACGTTTTCCTGGGCCACGTAGTTGGGGTCAACGGGGTTGCCACTGACCCCACCAAAGTGGATGCCTTACAGAACTGGCCCACCCCAACCTCCGTCCGCCAGGTTCGTGGGTTCTTAGGCCTTGCCTCATACTACCGACGCTTTGTGAAGGGGTTTGCGGACATCGCTCAGCCACTTCACCAAACCACCAAGAAGGGCTATCGGTTCCGCTGGACAGAGCAGTGTGAAGGCGCGTTCTGGGAGCTGCGCGACACATTGGCCAATGCCCCCGTGCTGGCTTATCCTAACACCGACCTGCCCTTCGTCCTGGACGCTGATGCCAGTGATGTGGAAATTGGGGCTGTCCTGTCCTAGAGAGGCCCCGGAGAGGAACAGGTGGTCGGGTACTACAGTCAGGCCCTCAGCAGGACAGAGTGCAACTACTGCGTCACCTGCCGGGAGTTACTGGCCGCTGTCATGGCTGTCAGCCACTTCTGACCGTACCGGAAGGACAATGCATTGCTGCAGTTGCTACTGCAGTACAAAGAGTCGGAGGGACAGATGGCCTGGTGGATCAAGGCCCTGCAAGGATACCAGTTTGAGTTCACACACCGGGCTGGGAGGCAGCACGGAAATGCAGATGCTCTATCCCGCCGCCCCTGTGAGGAGGAACAGTGTCTCTAAGAGAGAGAGGCCAACAAGACGACCCAGGAGCGAGCTAACATCGTCACTATGGCCCAGGAGCCACTGCAGGAAGTACCGGCCAACAAACAGCTGACCCAGAACTGGGCACCGTCATGGCCAGACTGATGAATGGCCAGCGGCCGACATGGGAGGAGGTGGCACCCCTTTCAAAGGAAGTAAAGGGCCTTGTAATACAGTGGACAAGCTGAGTCTGCATAACGGGACCCTCTGCCATCTATGGCGCCACCCAACATCAGCTGTGGACCGTTGGTAGGTGGTGGTTCCTGCTGTTCTGAGGGAGCGGGTGTTGCAGGCTGTGCATGGGATGCCAGCAACTGGGCACTTCAAGGTGACCAAGTCCTTGTTATTGGGGCCACTGCCAGAGGGACATAGAGATGCACTTCCGGAGGTGTGATGCCTGCACTGCCCGGAAGGGCCCGCGCCCCACTCCAGCACTATCAAGTGGTTGCGCCACTGGAACGAGTGGCTATTGACGTGTTGGGCCCTTTTCCCAAGTCCACAGCAGGAAACAAGTTCATCCTGGTTGCCATGGACTACTTCTCCAAATGGCCCAAGGCTTACGCCCTGCCAGACTGCCCTGCTGGAGGGCATGTTCTGCCGGTTCGGGATGCCTGAAGAGCTGCATAGCGACCAAGACCGCAACTTTGAGTCGCAGGTGTTTAGAGAGCTGTGCAAGAGCATGGGGATCTACAAGATCTGCACCACCCCCTTCACCCACAGAGCGATGGTGTTGCTGAGCAGTTCAGCCAGACACTAGCCATCCAGCTCTCACTGTGGACCAGTCGAGATCAGCTTGACTGGGACCAGCACCTACCCTTGGCCCTCCTGGCATACCGGTCGCAGGAGTCCACGGGGTGCACCCGGCTTTGGTCATGCTGGGAAGGAAGCTGCGGTCCCCGGTGGACCTTGAGTCCAACAGCTCCAAGACTGGCTTGACGAGTTTCACTGGTTTGTGAGGGATCACCTCGACGGGACTGGCATGAGGCAGAAGCGGGCATACGACGTCCGGAGTCGGGGATGGGACTTTGAGCCAGGGGAGCTTGTGTGGGTGCACTGCCCTGAGAGAAAGAAGGGGAGGAGCCCCAAACTTGATAGCTACTGGGAGGGACCATGTAAGGTGTTGGCACGGTTCTCCAATGTGGTTTACCAGGTCCAGGTGCGACACAGGGGGCAATGGATCGCCCTACATCGGGACCGGTTGGCGCCCTACTGACCAGGGGTAACCACGGTTCCAGAAGAGGGGAGGAGAGCCCCACGAGAGAGAGTCGGGCGAACACACCGGACCACCTAGGCATGTGGGGCAGACACAGACACCGTGCCCCGTGTTTTAGAGAGGTGGCAAGCCCCCTTTAGGAATCTCGGAGGACCTCCGTGATGGACAGCTGAGGACGCCGATTGGGTAGAGGGCGAAGGCTATCAAGAGGTCTCCTCCAACTGGATCTGAGAAACGAGAGGGGGCGGGCCAATATAAAAGAGATGAATGGTGAACTGAACCATCTTTTGCTTATTTTCTTTCATTTTCTGTTATACAGAGAGAAATAAACATTGCCGCCTTCCATCATTTGATCTCCAGTGGTCTTCTTTTTAACAAACCATTCAGTAAAATCAACACAACGCAGACATAAGACAACCGGAGTGTGAGTGCGGGCAGGGAAAGAGAGACGCCGTTTTCAGCTCTTACTAGCCAAGAAAAGAGACACACACACACACAGACTGGTTACACAAGCAATACCACAGTTCACAAAAAGGGAGAAAAACAGGTGTGAGTAATCACGACTGGAAACAAGAAGCAGCGCAGAACTGTAATGTTGTTTTCTTATATGCATAATTGAGGTTCTATCTTTGTAAAGGCAGTTTTATTTTTTCCTCAGATTGAGGGTGGGAAATGTGGGCTGCGTCTTAAATTTGAGGGTGTCTTAAATTTGGGCAGATTCCAGGACTCTAGGAGCACCAACTACCTTTGTTTAGGGGATTTTTACCGCAAAATAGTATAATGAGGGTTTTGAGGTGTAGTGAGTTCTTGGAGCAGGACCTCTCTTTTAGTGGGCGTAAAACTTGTCGTCTGTGGGCAAACTTTTATTTCCTAGCTTGTTACAGCCTGATAGACTCAATTTTGAGCTTAATTCCCTGCATGCTGTGGAAGGATAAGTGGGCAGTTTCCATTTCATCATTCCAAAATGTAATGTGTGTTGTTTACCGTAATCCTACGAATCCTGTGGAAATTGATGAAAGTGGCATGGGAAAAACAGGTTGTACCAAGAGCATGGCGCTGAGCAGGTGGAGTCTTTATACCTAAAGAAAAAGATTCTACAAGCATCAGTCAGTTTCGCCCTATTTCCCTGTAACAAACCCAATCCTTAAGCAACGTCCAATAACTAGTAATTTGTGACGGAAATACAAATAAACTACCCTGAACAATATAAACTCTCCAAAGCAGTAGGATTGAGCGACAGAACCAAGAAAAATTGCTGGGTAAGGTCAGGATTGTTTACAACACATAGAAACTAGGAAGAAAATTAAAACAGAAGGCAACATCGGATCTCAAATAGCAGATGTTCTTGAATATGTGTGGATTATTATACTTGTAGACAGATGTATCAAATATTTGGTGTACATGGGTTTTAATCAGACAGCATTTGGACCAGTCAAAATGTTTACTAGAACACACATTAATACCAGTCATATAGGACAGATCAAGCTTTCAGCAATGTACAGCCTAACATGCCCACGTTGATTAAAGTGTTCACCAATGAGTCCATCCGGCAGTCCTTATAGAAAAAAATGTCCATGAAACAACAACCAATACTTTAAAAGTCCCAAGCTGTTATATGAGGACCATATCGAAAATGCAGTTGAGCCAGAACAGTTTAAACACAAAACAAAAAACAAAACAAAATGAGACTTCTGAACGGGGTGCTTGTTAAACCTCGATAAATAAACAAAAAAAAAATCCCGAATAGTCAGAACAAACCAGATAATCCAGCAGCAAAAATAAGATTCCTCCCCATCAGGGGATCTCACCCAGTTCTTCCTTGGTCCTGCAGAGCTTGGAGTTTCCAACCAGGTAAGGAGACAAAAAGTGATGATTTGGATAATAAATGGATTAGTCACCGTTGTTGCTCTTAGGATAAAAAATAAACCATTTGGATGATGTGGATAGTTTCAATTGGGCAGGAGATTAGATAACTGGTTACTTTCAAACTGGAAAATGGCAGATTAGAAAAAATACAGTGTTTCTAACAACCAAAAGATTATTGCTTCCCGGTCTCTCCTTTACAGACCAGCAACCTTCTTCTTCTTCAAAATCCCCTGCTCCTTCCTCCAAACACTCTGCATCCACAAAAAACCACACCCGAAAAAGAATCACCCCAGAAAAAAGAACTACACCCTTCCCAGGAAGTAATAGCCTTATTTAAAGAGCTCCCAATTAAGATACTTAGACATAATGATAAATCAAGCTCACTAAGCCCTATGCCAAGACAATTAGCAAAACACCTGAACCTAATTAGAACTTCCATGTGGAAATTAAGGAAAAGATCATACAGTTAAAACAACAAGAGAGAGACCAGTGCAGAGATAAACCCCTTACCAAAACTGACAGTAAATTGATATAGCTTCACCTAATTTTACCTTATGAATCTGAAAGGCCCATTTTAGAAACAAGGACAAAATTACTTATTTAGCAATTGAGTAGAGAATTAACTTAACCTGGCCAGGTATTCTGATACTCAATTAAGAGCAGCAGGCAGCAAATTACTTATGCAGCATTCATGTAGCTAGTGCTACATCCCTATTAAACGTAGAAGGCAAGATTTTCTTCAGCATTATTGCTCAGAGATTGTCAACTTACCTATTAAAGAACTGCTTCATTGACACTTCAATACAAAAAGCGGGCATTTCAGGTTTCCCAGAATGCGTAGGACACATCAATGTGATCTGGCAACAAATTCAATCAGCTAAAAAGGAGACGAAGGAGCTCCATGTTTACATTCCTGGATTTGGCTAATGCATATGGTTCAGTGCCACATGAACTTCTTTGGGCAGCATTTAATTTTTTCAGTGTACCGATGACAATAACAAATTTAGTGAAAGCCTACTTTGAAGATTTGCAATTTAGTTTTTCAGCTTCAGAATTCAGCACTACATGGCAATGCCTAGAAGTTGGAATAATGGCAGGATGCACCATTTCTCCACTGGCTTTTACCATGGCAATGGAAGTAATCATTAGGGCATCAAAATGGGTAGTGGGAGGAGAGCGCTTGGCTTCTGGAATGTGACTACCACCAATTCGAGCATACATGGATGACATGACAACCATGACTACAACAGTAGCCTGCACTAATCGGTTATTGGGCAAATTAACCAATAACATTGAATGGGCACGATTGCAATTCAAACCCACTAAATCAAAGAGCATCTCTATAATTAAAGGTAAAGTAGTAGATAAAACGTTCATTAACAGTGAGGCAATACCAACAGTGTCTGAGAAGCCAGTGAAGAGTCTTGGGAGATGGTACGACGAGGATCTAAAGGACACAGTTCGTGTGGGAGAAGTTAGACAACAAGCAGTGGAAGGGTTGAAGAACATGGACAGGCAAACTAAAACTCTGGTGCTTTCAGTTTGGTCTACTGCCGAGGTTGCTGTGGCCACTGACTGTGTATGAGGTTTCTTTGACAACAGTAGAGAAGCTGGAAGCCTTAATCAGTTCATACATCAGGAAATGGTTGAGAGTTCCACGCTGACTGAGTAGAGTGGTATGAGACTTTATGGTAAAGGAAAACTGCAGCTACCAGCATCCGCTCTAACCGAGGAGTTTAAGTGCGCCAAGGTCAGACTGGAAATTACATTAGTAGAGTCACGCAACAAATGCATAAGGGGGGCAGCACCTGTGCTGTAAACTGGAAGAAAGTGGGTGGCAAAGAAAGTTGTGGGAGGATGCAAAGGATGCCCTTCAAATTGGTGATATCATGGGACAAGTTCAGCATGGAAGAGGGGGTCTTGGTCTCAGTTCAGCTCCTCCTACATGGGACAAGGCAGCCCCAGCTCAACGGAGGAAGATGGTAGTCAACGAGGTGCAAAAGCAGGAGGAGAGGATGATGTGAATAAAGGCCATTTCCCAGGCCAAGCAGGGAGAATGGATGAGATGGGAGAATGTGGAACAACGCAAGATTGGCTGGCAAGACCTATGGTCAATAGAACAGAGCAGGATCAGTTTCCTCATCAGGTCAACATATGATGTTCTCCCATCACCACAGAACCTAAACCTCTGGGTAGGAGAGGATCCCTCATGTCCTTTGTGTTCATCACCTGCAACATTAAGGCACATTTTGTCAGGATGTAAGGTGGCTCTTAGCCAAGGACGGTTTACTTGGTGCCATGACCAGGTGCTGCAATGTTTGCTCTTAGCATTGGAAGACAAGCGTAACATTACCAATAAGTTGCCACCTGTTCCATCAAAACATTACACTCAAAAGACAACATTCCTCCGTCCAGGAGAGCAACCACCAAGAAAAGGTGTAAAAACCAATCCTCACCCAGGACAACTGGAAGCTGCTAGAGACTGGAAAATGCTGACAGATGTTGGTCAACGGCTTATTTTTCCACCTGAGATTGCCACCACTAGCCTTCGACCAGATATTGTCTTGTGGTCTCGATCAGCACGCCTTGTTCACCTTGTAGAGTTAACAGTGCCATGGGAGGATGCTGTAGATGAGGCGTATGAGAGGAAGAAACTGCAGTATGCTCAACTAGCCACTGAAGCGGAACAGCAAGGATGGAGAGTCCAGGTTTACCCAGTGGAGGTGTGTTGTCAAGGATTTGTGGCACACTCTACAACCCAGTTCCTCAGAGACATCGGATTCAGTGGCCAAGAGTTGCGTCGCACAGTGAAGAAATGATCTGAAGCAGCAGAGAGGAGCAGCACCTGGCTGTGGTTGAGACGGAAGGATTCTGGCTGGGGATCTCAAGCACAATAGAAAGAAAGAAACGCTGATGTACAAGTAAGTAAGCTGGGCTGAGTTGAGTGGGGGACGGAGGGGGGTGATTCTGGGACGCCAGAATCACCGTCGAGCCCTCTTGAGGTGTCGTGGGCTAGTCGACGAAACACCAAGGATGGAAGGTGCCCACTTGAAGACCCCAGAGATTTACCCTACTTAGCTCAATCCAGACGGTTGTCATGCTGATGCGCTGGGGAGACCGCACTGTGGTTGATCCCCGGAGCCAGCATCACAGCCGTTGTGTGTGCTGATGCGCTAGGGAGGCAAAATAAGCTGATCCCTGGAGCCAGCATTACACTTCAGCCATCAACATCTGACAGAATGATATCTACATCATCATATGGAAGGAAGCGCGAATGGATGGAGACACCTATGGATCACATTAGTTTACTGTAAAGCTACGTCTTAGTTGATGCTTATCTTGGCGAGAGCTGAGTTCAAATCAGCATGAAGTTTTAACATCAACTCTCGTGTAATGGAAATCATCAATCATCATCATTAACACAGTATTCTCTACACTAGAAGACCTAGTACTCATACCTAGCAGCCTCGCCGAAGTCTTTCTGACCGGTGTATTCAAAACACTGTAAATAGTATAACGAAAGGACAAACAGTCGGATGATTAGTATTTTTATTTTATATTGAGTACATCACATAAACAACTGAACAACAGAAGCATATTAAATATTATATATATACAGTATATATATATATATATATATATATATATATATATATATATATATATATATATAGGAACATTTATTTTACAAATGTAAATAAGAAAATGTAAATAAACATCTGAACAGACATCGGTTTACAACATACATATTTATAAAACTGAAATGATAGCAATACATTTTCAACTTTTCAACAGAAATTGGTTTATTATCAGATGCGCAAAAGCAACTGAACAGTGTGGATAAATAAACTTAGAAGAAAACTTTTTACAAAAGCACACAGCACAAGTTATAAAAAAATTCTAATTTATTTTTATTTTTTTTCGACAAAAGAGAATTCCTTTACCTTGAGTCTAAAGTTGGTCACAATCAACACAGATATTGCGCTTCTCTATGCACGTTCCACATGCCTCCTTTCTGCAAAGGGCACAGCTGTCCGAAGTTTTATTTTTATTGCACTTGCCAACCTGCCATTCTGGAAACAGTGGATTGGACATTCCAACGGTGGTCTGAAAAGAACCAGAGGCTATACAAATGTATTGTGGTTTGTTCTTTTTTTTTGCTATGTACTGTACAGTGCTTTGCAGTACTTTATAAAAAAAAACTCTTTATAAATGCAATAAATATAAATAATAAGTAGTGCAGAGAACACAGCACTTTCACATTGTAACGGTCACCCTACACAGCTGATAGGCAACTGTACTGTCCTCCCTTAGGAGATACTACTGGCCAAATAATTAAAACTAAATAAGTCAGTAAGGGTTGTCACAATGCGTCAATTTCACTAAACAAACACTGGTTTATTCCGAGGAACACAAAGCTTGACAAAAAAAATAAGACTAAACAATTACAGTAGAAAACCACTCAATTAGGAACAGCGTGACAAGGAAGAGAATATAGTGTAAACAAACCCAGGAAAACCGATTATAAATGAAGATACACAGCAGAGCTTAAGAATATAACCACAACAATTTAACAATTACTGATACGGAGGATGATTAATATACAGAATGAATAAACAAAGCAACACAAAATCTAAATCAACAAAATAGTAATGAAGTCCCAAAAAGTAACAAAAGAAAAAAAAACAACAACGATGACAAAGTCAACGGAAAGAGCTCACCAAACCGGTATGGAAGTCCAGTTAATTACTTGGGATGAATGTGAACGATGATGTAGAGGTCTTCAGGAGATGAAAAACATTGAGAGCGATGAAATGGATGGTTTGATGAATACTGAGGTTGCAAACAGTCCAGAACAGATGCACAAAAACATACAACCACACACTCCAGCAAAAACCACAAAGGAAACTACCCCACCTAATTAAGCAAAAAACGGTAACTAGAAAATAAACTGAAGTAGCAGACAAAAAGAAAAACAAAGGCTAAAGAATAATATCTAGCTAACAGTATAAAGATTAGGTTTCAAAAGGTAGACAGACTATCTCACCCAGGTGCTAGCTACAGGAAAAAAAAAACACCCCAACCCCCCACAATTAGTGAAATAAGAGACAGTTGAAGATTGACTGTGTGAGAGGATTGGTGGATGAAATTTTGAATGGACCAATGGGGTGAAAGAAAGAAATGGATACTGGGAAACGTAGTTTTTATAGGTTGGCCTGGCCAGGCTACTGCCTTTACTTAAAGAGACAGGTGAGTGAAAATTACACCCACATATGTAGCAACAGTGCTACATAATCCCCTCCCCACCGGAGGTGCAAGGGATGAACGCCGTAATAGCGTTTAAGATTCACTACATTAAAGGTGTCCTTCATATTGGACTCTCCCCATTGTATACGATAAATGTTAGGGCCTAACTTCTTGGTGATAAGCGCGGGCCCTACCCACTTAGGTGCAAGCTTAGCGGAAAACTTACCAGAGGCATCAGATATGGGATGTGATCTGATCCAGACCAGCTCACCTTCTGCATACTGACAGGGTACTCTCCGAGCATTGTAATTCCGAGCTTGATGCTGTTGGGCTTTAGAGACACGATTCCTTACTTCTCTCGCCATTTCCTGTTGGCGATCCAGGAGTTGGTAGGGATCCATGGAAGGGGCAGGAGAAACCGCAATGAGACGGTCCAAGGGGCCTTTGAGGTTCCGCCCCAGAGCTAATTTGGCTGGTGTGAACCCTGTGGTATCATGTTTGGCCGTATTAATTGCAAACCGGAACTCGGGTAGCCATTGATCCCACAGCTGATGGTTGTTTCCGACAAAAGAAGCAATCATAGTTTTAAGAGTGTGGTTGACTCGTTCTGTTAGATTGGTTTATGGGTGGTAACTGATGGTAAGTTTCTGTATCACCCCCTAGGTTTTGCAAACCTCAGAGAGTAGCTGACTGGTAAATTGAGGACCACGGTCTGACAAAAGATGTTGCGGCGTTCCCCATCTTGTAAAAATGTCCTGAATTAAGATACTCACAATTTTGGGAGTTTTACTATCCTTTAAGGAGAATAGTTCAACCCATTTGGTGTAATAGTTGACAATTACAAGGAGGTAAGAGTTACCTTTTTTACTCCTTGGGAAAGGACCCATTAAATCCAGACCTAGCATCTCTCCAGGCTCCTTCACAGTCGTGGATTGAAGGAAACCGGCTGGCTTTTTGTTCGAAGGTTTTTTGGTCTGGCAGATTTGACACTCTCTCACATGGCTCCATGTGTCCTTTTGTACAGTGGGCCACCAGGCAACCTCTAGGATGCGCCGTAAGGTCTTCATTCTACCAAGGTGCCCTCCAAGGGGGTTGTCATGGTAATACTGACGGAAGGAAGCAGTTAGCTTTCCAGGTATAATCAACTGAAATGTATACCCCTCATTCGCAATCGGCACCCGACGATACAGTAGTCCTCGCTGTAATACAAAGGAAATACGATCATCATTGGCAGTGGTGTTATCAAGATCTTTAATGATTTTGGCGATAGCAGGGTCTTTGGACTGTGCGGCCGCAATCTGGTCCAAGTTGGTCGGAAGGTCCCCACTACTCGCAAAGGCTTTGCTTACACAGATTGCAGTAGATGAGGTTAAAGATGTTATTACAGGAGCCCTGGAGAGTGCATCCGGCACGATGTTCAAACTACCTTTCCTGTAGAGAACATTAAACGTAAACTGCTGCAGACAGAGAGTCCAACGGGTCAGTCGGGAGGAAATCTTGGGATTCTTGAAAGCCCAGGACAGTGCCGCGTGATCAGTGACCACCTCAAACTCCACTCCCTCCAAATAATGTCGCCATTTCTCCACTGACCAGACAACAGCGAGACACTCCTTTTCAGAGGTGGAGTAGTTTCTCTCAGCTGAGTTGAGTAACTTGGAAGCAAAGGCAATTACTTTTTCTTCATCTTGGTGAGATTGGGTCAGCACAGCTCCAAGTCCTACATCACTTGCATCAGTGTAGACTCTGAAGGTCCTGTTGACATCCGGGTGAGCCAGGACCTGCGGACTGACCAAAGCTTCCTTTAGCAGTTCAAAACTTTGCTGACACTCTGCATCCCATTTCCATGGGACATTTTTCATTTTAAGGCGATTAAGAGGAGCAGTAGTGTCGGCAAACTTGGGAATATACTTATGGTACCAACCCGCTAACCCCAGGAACCGTTGCACCTCTTAGTAGATACTGGATAATTCTGTATGGCTTTTAGCTTCAGGGGATCAGCCGCTATACCATCCGCCGACACTACATGTCCTAAAAAGTGAAGGGAAGGTCTAAAGAAATTACATTTTTTTGAATTCAGTTTTAGGTTGGCTTGATGGAGCTTCTGAAAAACAGCTTCAAGGTCTTTAAGGTGTTGTTCCGCCATTGGTGAATACACAATGATGTCATCAATGTATACAAAACACACCTTCCCTCGGAGGTCTCCCAACACACGTTCCATAAGCCGTTGAAAAGTAGCAGCTGCGTTTTTCAGTCCAAATGGCATTGCGTTAAACTGGTAAAGTCCCAAAGGTGTGGAAAAAGCAGTCTTAGCACAGCTGTTTTTATCCAGGGCCACTTGCCAATACCCCGAGCATAAGTCCATTGAACTGAACACAGATGCACCATTCAAGGATTCCAGTATGTCATGTATGAGTGGCATAGGATAGGCATCAAAGATGGTCTTGGCATTCAATTTCCTATAATCGACACAGAACCGATATCCACCATCTTTTTTCTCAGTTAAAACCACCGGGGATGACCAAGGAGAGATAGATGGCTCGACCACTCCATCCCGAAGCATATCGTCCAGGTGTTCCTTTATGAGAGCTTTCCTCAAGGGAGACACCCTAGACACATATCCTCGGACGGGAATCTCATCTTCCGTGGTTATGGTGTGTCGAATCACCTTCGTTATCCCCAGTTGGTCAGTACAGACTGATGGCCACTTCTGCTGGAGCCTTGCCAGTTGCAATTGACACCACTCCTGGCTGTCAGATGATATAATCACGGTCCCGGTTGCGGTTTGGAGTGACTCGGTATTACCGATAGAAGACAACTGAAGACTAACAGGGAAATACAAACTCATGTTAGGTATGTGTTCAGACCATGAAATTTGTAACTCCGATACCTGTCGAAAAGGATGGTAAGTGAAACTATGGAGTCATTTTACACCATACTTTTTGTTAGGGATGTCAGTTTGAGTGCAAGTCTTTTCCATAAAATCCAAGCCTAGGATTATAGGGAAAGCTAAGTGAGAGTCTGCAAGGATGTAAGTATGTTATGAGCGGAGTCCAGTACTTCTCCTGGTCGAGAAATCTTCCTCCACAGGCTCTCCTGCATGAGTGTGAAAGTACATCCCGTATCCAGAAGGGCAGGCCCATGGAACCCTCGTGTCTCAATGTTCACCACCAGAAGAGACAGTTTTGGGAGCGGCTGTACTTTTATCTTCTCTTCTGGATTCACCACACTGACTTCAGCAGGCTTCTTGGAGGGCACACAGTTACCTTTCTTGCCTAGGGATGCTTGGTTGGAGTTGGCTTTGGCCCAGTATTCTTTTTGGGCAGTGTTGTCACGTTCCACCTGGGTACCCACCCGTACCAGATCTGCCACCGTCCTCACAGTTACTCTCAGACAGCTGGCGATTTTGGGATTACTGTTGTTAAGTATCCGTCGCACTACCTCCACCTCTTCCAAATCCGGCTTCCAGCGCAGGCACAGTGCACGATAGTCATAGGCAAAATCTCTTATTTGCTCATTGGGCAACTGCACCCTGGATCGGAGCCGATCCTCGATCTCCGCCTGGAAGTCTGAAGGCAGAAAGGCTTGACGGAACACCCCCTTGAATACCTGCCAGGTTGGAATGCCGTGGCACTCCGCCACCCACCAGCTCTTTGCCGAACCCTTCAGAGTGGTTGAGAGTGTAGCAAGGATCTCACTGTCAGACATTGGCCGTAGAGCAAGGAACTCGTCACACTTATCCACAAACTCGATGGCATCAGTGTTGGGTTCCTCCCCAAACTCCGGGAAGTTGATTTTAATTGGCAGCTTCGCTTGAGGAAGATTACCTCTGGAACCAGTTGACACCCTCTCAAATGAGAACTGTGGTGGTACTGATAGGCTTCCGGAGGTGGTAGATGGGAAAACTAGAGGCAGACGAGTGGTGCTGGTCTTTTTTAGGAGCTTCTTAAGCTCCTCTGCCCAGAGTGCATCACGGCGTTTAAAACAATTGACTGTGGCTTTTTCCAATTCATCAATTCCTTCATCCGTAAACGTACTTATCTCATTAAATCTTCTTTCGATATATCCTCTCAGGACCTCTTCCCTGTTAAAAGTGCTCTCCTGGTTGTGGGTGAAGTCACTCTCCAGTTGCTCCACTCGCTGGGTGAGTTGCTGGATCTGCTCACACATTTGCTCAATAGCACCCCTGTCAGTCAGATTCCCTTCATCATCATCGCCCCTGATAAGTGCTGACTCTTCATGACTAATATATAGGTCACTTAAACGGGAAGTTAACTCATTGACAGGCTCTCTTATTGTAACATGGGGTCTCTCAACAAACTCTCTCAACAAGAAAAGCTAAGGGTATCCAAAGAGTGATTCTCTTTGTCAGACATTGTGCACTCTTAAATTTTACGGGCCACCAATCTGTAACGGTCACCCTACACAGTTGATAGGCAAGAATACAGTAAACAGTAAACAAACAACGGGACTGACAAAATCTTGCTTATTGTTAATATTGATTTTAAACAGAGTTGTGTAAAATGTCTATTTAAACAGAGAAAGGCACTACAGGAGGAAAAATAATAATACAAATAACTTACCATGGGGTCCTGTGTCACAGGGGGGCGTTGTGTTGGTAACTGAATCTGTAAAAGAGAGGGGAAAAGATGGTTTAAAAATGTTTTTCTTTCTTTCTTGCGAACACGCCGCTTGCTTGTGTTCATTGTGTGGAATAGGTGCACATATTAAATACAATGGTGTGGAAGGGTGGGGGTATTCACTGACACGGGAGACAGAAGATTTTATTGGCAAACACCGCACAGGTGCCTAGATTTATTTATTTTACTTAGTTAATTTTTAATTTAGTTTAGCCCGCAGAGGGCGCTGTTGTCCGTGGTCTGGATACTGCCGACAGTAAACCAGGACCACGGGGTTACCAACACAGGTATCCCAATCTGTGCACCTTCAAGTGCTCAAAAATAATAATGAAAACAGAAGGCGAAAGAAAAAAGGAAAATAAAACACAGTAATAAAACTACAAACAAAAGTGCTGCTTATGCAGTGCCCCCACTGCCGCTAAACCGGTCAGCATGGGTCTCCGTCCTACACTCAGTCGTGCCTATACACTGGGGTTGGCCAGGGTTCCCCGTACCTCTACACACGTCCCCTCGGGTACGTATTTATTTATTCATGAAAGGCTGCCCCCTCAGCCGGGCTCGCCTGCTCCTTGTTTCACGCTGGCCTCTTCTGCCAGCGACACTGTATTTCCCCCAACATGGCCACCCGAGTGCAAAACCAAGCCAGTTCTTATGGGCCGAGCAGTCTCCCAAGGCCCGCCCCTCGGCCACTCAGAGAGAGGGAAAGCACACACACACTCTTCCCCACCTCTCCGTGTCATCGAAATGACTGACAGGCGGATCCCACGAGACTGCTGCCGTCTACCTGCAGTAATACGGATGTGCCAGACAGTCAGTCCAGATCTCCCCTGTTACACATCCTCCCCCTCAGAATGGCACCACCGATCCATTCGAAAATCCTACAACCCAATGCCTTCCCAAGAGAAAAAATCTGCGTTTTGATGCAGTTTCCCTGCTCGGTGGACTACCCTGAAGGCATAGGGCTGCAGGGCCAAGTACCACCGGGTGATTCTGGCGTTGTTATCCTTCATCCGGTGAAGCCATGCTAAGGGGGCATGATCTGTAACCAGGGTGAAGTGTCGCCCCAGGAGGTAGTACCGGAGTGACTCGACTGCCTATTTTACTGCGAGACACTCCTTCTCGATGGTACTATAGTTTTTCTAGCGGGGAAGGAGCTTCCTGCTGATATACAGGACCGGGTGCTCGCTTCCTCCTACCTCCTGAGACAACACTGCCCCGAGACCTGTCTCTGACGCATCCGTCTGCAGGGTGAACCTCCTACTAAAATCAGGACTGCATAGCACTGGCTTGCTACACAGCCTTCGCTTCAAAGCGAGAAAGGCTCTCTGGCACGGCTCCGTCCACTGAACCGTATTTGGGGCAGCCTTCCTGGTGAGGTCTGTCAAAGGAGCAGCGGCGTGGCGGCTCGGGATGAACTTCCTGTAATAGCCCGCTAGTCCCAAGAAAGAGCGCACCTGGGTTTTGGTTGTAGGGACCGGCCAGTCAGCCAAGGCTTTCACCTTAGCAATCAGCGGTCTGATCTGGCCACCCCCTACTCGATACCCCAAATACTCCGACTCCCTCTTCCCAATGGCACATTTCTTTGGGTTAGCAGTGAGCCCAGCCTCCCGCAAGGATTGCAGTACTGCCGCTACCTTACGCAGATGACTCGGCCAGTCCTCGCTGTGGATAACCACGTCATCTATTTAAGCAGTGGCGCACTGCTGATGGGGTCGCAAAATGCGATCCATCATCCGCTGGAAAGTGGCTGGTGCTCCGTGCAACCCAAAGGGCATGGTCCTAAATTGGTACAACCCGAAGGGAGTCGAAAACGCCGTCCTCTCTCTGGATTCTGGGGTCAGAGGTATCTGCCAGTACCCCTTTGTTAAATCCAGTGTCGTCATAAAATGAGCCGTGCCAAGACGCTCCAGCAACTCATGTACCCGGGGCATGGGATAAGCATCGAACTTCGATTTTTCATTAACCCGCCTGAAGTCAATGCAAAATCGAGTTGACCCGTCCGGCTTATCCACTAAAACAATCGGACTGTTCCAGTCACTTTGGGACTCCTCTATTACCCCTAGTCTGAGCATCTCGTCAATCTCCGCCTTTACTACCTGCCTTTTGCGCTCAGGTTTGCGGTACGGCCTCTGGCGAACTAGCGCCCCCGGCTCAATCTCAATGTGATGGTGGGCTACTCGAGTCTGCCCCGGGACGGGAGAAAACACATCAGGAAATTCCGCCACCAGCGCCCGAGCCTGACATTTCTGTGTTGGTGTCAGATTCTCTGCAATCTGTACCAACCCCTGTTTCGCCAACACAGAAAGATCAGGTCCCAGGTCGGTGACGTCATCTGCTTGCGCCGCTAACAAAGCCTCCTGCTGTAACCAAGGCTTCAACAGGTTTACATGGTAAATGTGCTTTTCTCTCCGTCGCTCCGGCTGGCAGATCTCATAATCCACCGTCCCAACCCGGCGTGTAACCTCAAACGGTCCTTGCCACTTCGCCAGAAGTTTGGACTCAGAGCTGGGTAACAACAGAAGCACCTTATCCCCGGCTGAAACGTGCGCAACCGGGCCCCCTGTTATATTGGGTCTCCTGTCTGTGCTGAGCCTGCTGCAAATTGTCATGTGCCCATTTTCCCACAGACTCAAGACGTTTGCGCAGGTCCAACACATACCGGACAGTATTGGTCGAATTGTCCTGCTGTTCCTCCCACATCTCTCTGACGAGATCGAGCACACCCCGGGGTCTCCGACCATACAGCAACTCGAATGGCGAAAAACCCGTGGAAGCCTGGGGTACCTCTCTGATAGCAAAGAGAAGGGGAGGAATCAGCTGGTCCCAGTAGCACGTCACTGTTTACAAATCTGCGCAACATGTTTTTGAGGGTCTTATTAAAACGCTCCACAAGACCATCGGTCTGAGGGTGAAAAACCGAGGTCCTAATGGTCTTAATCCCCAAAAGCTTACATGTTCCGCGGATTAGCCGGGACATAAAGTTGGTGCCTTGGTCGTTCAGTATTTCCTTGGGGATCCCCACCCGGGAGAAAACCTTCACAAGCTCGTTGGCAACAGATTTAGCAGACGCAGATCGGAGGGGAATGGCCTCTGGATAACACGTAGCATAATCCAAAATGACCAATAGGTGTGTGTATCCTGCCGCACTCCTTTCTAACGGTCTCACTATATCTACTCCAATACACTCAAATGGAGCTTCCACTAGGGGCAATGGCTCCAGTGGAGCTCGCGGGACGGCTCTAGGGCTAGCTTTCTGACACTCCCCACAGCGTTTGCAAAAACGTCTGACGTCACCATCCAGCCCCAGCCAATAGAACCGTGTCACGAGCCTCGCTTTAGTCTTGTCGCTTCCCAAATGACCAGACAGGGGAATAGCATGAGCAAGCTGCAGCAAATTCTCTTTAAAGGGCTGAGGAATGAGCAACTGGTGACACACTTCCCTCGTCTGGGGTAGTTTTTCAACGCGGTACAAAAGGTCTTGATCGATTTCAAAGTGAGGGTACGTGGCGGCGCGTCTGGGCTCGACCACACGACCATTAACCACCGCTGCTTGGTCAAAGAGCTTGCTCAGCACGTCGTCACGCCCTTGCTCGAGTCGGAAGTCACGGGAACGAGCTAAAAAATCAGCTCCCATGGCTTCCAACTCGGGATCAGGTCGGTCCTGAGCGGAGGCAGCAGAGCCAGACCCCTGTGCTGACTCCGCGGCCTCCCCCCCAGTCTCTTCACCAATCGCCCCCACCTGATACTTCTCGGACTCCCTCCATTGCCAGCCCTCATTCTTAGCGGCCCGGCATTCCCGTTTAGTTTTGCAGGGTCTAAATCTGTGGCAATAGCAATCCGGGTCACGAAAGGGAAAGATCTCGCCAATTATTCCTCTTTCGTAGCCAATAAGGAGGACGGGGCCGTCACAGCAGCCAACCAATTTTTAAACTGCTCGCAGTGCCGTCCCAGAACTACCGGTACCGGCAATCGAGGACACAAACCCAATTGTACTCGTGTCACCTGCTGGCCAATTTTCAGATTGACATACATTTTGGGATAAGTGCGCACATCCCCATGAATACATTTTATATGCACCTGTCCCGTTATTTGCTTATGCCCCGGTGAGATTAAGCTCTCTTGTATTAGGGACTGACTACACCCTGAATCTAAAAGAGCCTGGGTTTGTGTATCATCCACTGACACAGGAATCACAAAACCCGTCTGCTGGAGTGACTGATGGAATGGAACAGTCTTACCTGGTCGAATGACGTCACATCCCATAGCGGGGCAATCCCGGTCGATGTGGCTCACCTCCCAGCTTGTTCCACACATCAGTGAACTGGTTTCTCACCAGGAAACTTCAGCAGGAGGTTGAAACACAGGACCCATCAAAGGGGCTCGATGGTAGGGTGGCCACGCAAGACCCCGGTCCAACACCGCAGCAGCCTGTGGGTGACCCCACTCTGCCCCAGTTCTCGGGCCGGGAGCTCCCACCGCCACACTCCGTCCAAAGACCTTGCTACCCCTCCCCCCAGTCCCTTCGCCCTCCCTGGGGCCAGTAGAGGGGGTGATGCTGGTGTAGCGCGGTTTCCAGGCAGCTTAGCGGGCGTTGGTTCCGCTGCCTGGTACTGCTCTGCAATGTTGGATCGTCAACTCTAGGGTGGCGGGTGCCTGCCATTGCACCCACACCCGCTGTTCCGGAGGCAAGCACTGCAGGAACCGCTCGACCACCACTACCTCCACCAGCCTGGCAGTGGTGGTGGCTCCCGGGTTCAACCATCCCCGTGCGTAATTCTGCAATCGTGCGCGATGGCCCTGGGGTGTTCCCCCACAGAAAAGCTCTCCTCCCGGAACCTGCGGCGGTAGCCCTCTGGAGTAGCACCCACGCGGTTGAGGATTGCATTTTTTAACGTGGGGTACTCTATCCTTGCCACCGGATCCAGGGTGTTCGCTGCCACCTGCGCCTCCCCCGTCAGCTGGGGCAGGAGGTAGCTAGCCCAATGCTCTCGGGCCCATCTGGCAGAAATCGCCATCCCTTCGAACACCTACAGGTAAGCGTCCGGCCGATTCTAAATTTTTAATTTAGTTTAGCCCGCAGAGGGCGCTGTTGTCCGTGGTCTGGATACTGCCGACAGTAAACCAGGACCAAGGGGTTACCAACACAGGTATCCCAATCTGTGCACCTTCAAGTGCTCAAAAATAATAATGAAAACAGAAGGCGAAAGAAAAAGGGAAAATAAAACACAGTAATAAAACTACAAACAAAAGTGCTGCTTATGCAGTGCCCCCACTGCCGCTAAGCCGGTCAGCACGGGTCTCCGTCCTACACTCAGTCGTGCCTATACACTGGGGTTGGCCAGGGTTCCCCGTACCTCTACACACGTCCCCTTGGGTACGTATTTATTTATTCATGAAAGGCTGCCCCCTCAGCCGGGCTCGCCTGCTCCTTGTTTCACGCTGGCCTCTTCTGCCAGCGACACTGTATATCCCCCAACACGGCCACTCGAGTGCACAACCAAGTCAGTTCTTATGGGCCGAGCAGTCTCCCAAGGCCTGCCCCTCAGCCACTCAGAGAGAGGGAAAGCACACACACACTCTTCCCCACCTCTCCGTGTAGCATAGCGCCTTGTTTATTTCAATTTTTGTTTTGTTATTTTTTTTTGTTATATATATTCAACCATCTTATTGGCTTATTGGATTTATTTGTTCTGATCCACCATTTCATCTGTGGCTGCAATAAAATCCTTGTTTTTTGTTTGCACTTTATCCTGACTCCTGAAACTCTTTGTGACCATCCTGAACAATGAGACTCTCACACCTTCACAGACGCCTACTGAAGAAAACAGGGATCGCAGATGGAGATTGCTTCAGCGTGGGGGTCCGAAGGTGGGGATATAAGGAGAAAGTCATCTTCCCAGCTGATCTCAAACAGGTGGGGAGGGAGGATAAATGGGCATGACTTGAATGCGTCTAAAATATCCACTTTTGCAAGCCAGGCGCCGTGGCCTGCTGTTTTAATGGATTTAACCCTTTGCGGTCCATTTATTCAGCGTGTCTCAGCCGCGTCAGGTCCAATTTATTTTCACACGCGCAGTTTATTTTATACGCGCTGTTTAAAAGTATTTTTTCACAGTAAAACAGGTTTAAAAGGCTCTGCATATCAACAGGACACTCAATACTGCATCTCCAGCCCCGCCTTACCCCTTTTCACAATATTTTTCACATACCTCTTAATAGTAGTACATACCGATAAATCATCTCCTGATCACTCGTTTTATCACCAAACTCCTCAATAATGCGATCCAAGTCATTATTTTATTACTATAACATCTAAAAAAAGCTCTGCAAATGTCTGTGATATTCTTTGAGCGCTGGATGCAGAAGCAGCTATCTTGTTTGTTTATGTCTGTGTTATCTATGTGGTGCCGGGGCTATCTGTATTCATGAGATACATCCCTTTTTTTCGGCTTCTCTTGGCTCCTATCGGTCTCACTCGGCCATTGAATGGTTTTCTCAGCTTTTTCTGGAGAAAAAACAACTAGAGTCTTTTTGACATTGGATCGGAAAGGGAAAATTGCTATGTCAGACCAGGTCCGACATAGGACCGCAAAGGGTTAATAGCATCGGAAGCTGTAATGTAACAAAGGGAGAATTGATCGTGGGGAATTAGGGCTTTGAGACTGGAAGTGGAACTGCCTCTCGGGGCAGAAAGATCGATGATTAGGCGCTTTCCCGATATTTTGCGGGTCGCTATTCCGATGGGCCTAATCCTGAAGATGGGGAATGGAGCTGGGAAGGGGCCAGCCATGAATTCTTTGTCCATCTCAACTTGAATTAGAGACTCAGTGATTCTGGGCTCGGAGGAAGCAGAACGAAGATTTTTGCATATGAATGGGATAGAGGGAGATTATGAAGGGGGCCAACCAAGGCTTTTAAAGTAGGGTGATTCTGTGACCACGGGGCGGTGCAGAGTTTGTGTGTGTTTGTGACCGCTGGGCGGTGCAGAGCGTATATGTATCTGTGACCGCGGGGCGGTGCAGAGCATATCTGTGTCTGCGACCTCAGGGCAGTGCAGAGCGTATGTGTGTCTGTGACTGCGGGGCGGTGCAGAGTGTATTTGTCTGTGACTGCGGGGCGGTGCAGAGCGTATGTGTGTCTGTGACCGCAGGGCGGTGCAGAGCGTATGTGTGTCTGTGACTGCGGGGCGGTGCAGAGCATATGTGTGTCTGTGACTGCGGGGCGGTGCAGAGTGTATTTGTCTGTGACTGCGGGGCGGTGCAGAGCATATGTGTGTCTGTGACCTCAGGGAGGTGCAGAGCGTATGTGTGTCTGTGACCGCGGGGCGGTGCAGAGCGTATGTGTGTCTGTGACTGCGGGGCGGTGCAGAGTGTATTTGTCTGTGTCTGCGGGGCGATGCAGAGTTTGTGTGTGTCTGTGACCGCAGGGCGGTGCAGAGCGTATGTGTGTGTGTGACCGCAGGGCGGTGCAGAGCGTATGTGTGTCTGTGACCGAGGGGCGGTGCAGAGCGTATGTGTGTGTGTGACCGCAGGGAGGTGCAGAGCGTATGTGTGTGTGTGACTGTGGGGCTGTGCAGAGCGTATGTGTGTCTGTGACCGCGGGGCGGTGCAGAGCGTATGTGTGTCTGTGACCGAGGGGCGGTGCAGAGCGTATGTGTGTCTGTGACCTCAGGGCAGTGCAGAGCGTATGTGTGTCTGTGACTGCGGGGCGGTGCAGAGCGTATGTGTGTCTGTGACTGTGGGGCTGTGCAGAGCGTATGTGTGTCTGTGACCGTGGGGCTGTGCAGAGCGTATGTGTGTCTGTGACCGAGGGGTGGTGCAGAGCGTATGTGTGTCTGTGACCGAGGGGCGGTGCAGAGCGTATGTGTGTCTGTGACCGAGGGGCGGTGCAGAGCTTGTGTGTCTGTGACCGAGGGGCGGTGCAGAGCGTATGTGTGTCTGTGACCGAGGGGCGGTGCAGAGCTTGTGTGTCTGTGACCGAGGGCGGTGCAGAGCATATGTGTGTCTGTGACCGCGGGCTGTGCAGAGCGTGACGTGTGTCTGTGACCGAGGGCGGTGCAGAGCTTGTGTGTCTGTGACCGAGGGCGGTGCAGAGCGATGTGTGTCTGTGACCGAGGGGCGGAGCAGAGCTTGTGTGTCTGTGACCGAGGGGCGGTGCAGAGCGTACGTGTGTCTGTGACCGAGGGGCTGTGCAGAGCGTACGTGTGTCTGTGACGGCTGGAATGAGGGACTACATGTCTTTGAAAATGTTGTTATGAAGCTGAAGGATGGGATCTGTTCAGCTGTGCTGCGCTGGAGAGGAGGGGACGACCATGACTGGAGAGGAGGGGCTATGCTGCGGCCTGTGCTGGGACTCTGGGCGAGCGAGTTTGTGGAAGTGCTTGCGAGAAGGAGGCAACGTGGGTGTAGCAGATATAAAGGTAAGATTATTATTGAACAACGCCATACGCTCACTTATTGTTGTCGTGCAGAGTTTTTAAGAGTTTGGCAAGTGGCCAGTCCTTATAAAATAGCTGCTTTGGAGGCTGAGCCTGCTGGCAGGGGCATTTTGATCTCCTTAGTGCTGGGGCAGCAGGTCCTCTTGAAAATCAAGAGTAACATTTTTTGCGCAGAGAACGGGCCACAGCATATGCAAAAAGCAAAATGCAAGAGAAAGAGTTGCGCTGTGACTGGATTTAAATAGAGAGTTAATAATGATGGACAGGTGAAATTAGGAAGAAGCATAGCCCTGGCTCACGCACTAAAGTTAACATATAAGACGAACTTCTTAAAACTTAATGAAAGATTAAGCTCTGTAGTCATGAGGCAAGTGTAGGTCTTATGCTGATGTTAGTATTATTAACTCATCAGCCACTTGGAGGGGATTCATTACAATCTGACATAATGTTTTCCTGACCTCAACAGATCCATGATGGTCATATGCAAATTCACCCTGTAGCAGTCAGGTAGGAGTTATTGACAGACATATAGGCTAAACATCCCTTCAGTCACATAAAGGCCTCCTGCAGCACACATAGCCATTATAAAATACTACATTTGTATATTATATGAATGTATTTGTACTTTTACTCAATCACAATGGAAAACAATACTGTTCTCTGATTGTTCCAGCAGGTCTTAGCATCACATTAATTATTTACACTTCACAAACAATTTAAAGTTAAAATACATTAACATGATTAACGGATTTGTTGTTCTAAATATAATGTTTTTAGAAGGCCCTCACGTCACTGAAGAGATGTTTAATGATTTCTATGGTAGGCTAACTTGAGTTTTGTGCATGCCCACCTGACAAGTGCCACCAGCGCCACAAACACAAACATGTCCTCAAGGAAGAGCTTTCTCGCTATGACAGAACCACTAATAACCTCAGAGAAATCTGCCAGAGAGAGCCTCTGGTGGAAGGAGTGGGAGGAACTTGGGGACAGACTAATAGAATGGAGCGACAGAGGTATTCTACCAGTGGAAGAGATGGCATCTGGAGGCTGCCATCACTGGCTGTCCTGGAGATGCCTACAGTAAACAGACTTCAAGTGCAGGTTGGGAAATCCCTAATGAAAACCTGGGGATTGTGTTGAGATGGAGGAGTGTGTTTGCGGATTCTTACAAACAATGCCACACCTGCTTTGCTGCCCATTGGCTCCTCAGTGTGCCGCAACAGATTTGGCTTCCCTTACACCTAGGGCAGTAACATGCACAGAATTCTGGGAACTATCAATCTAGTTGGTGCCAGAGACTCGGCGAAGAAGACCTGATCACACGTGAAAATGACCACCGTGGCTCAGAGTAAGAAACATTGCACAGCCATGTTTGATGTCCTGTAATGAGTTTGCATGAAAATTTTTCTTTGGCAAAAATAAATAAATAAATCATTAGAAACATTTGTGTAACATTTTGTAAAAGCTGATCAAATAGGCAAATCAACAGAAATCATCTCTTTCCATATTCAGACTCCACAATTTATGCTTGATCAATGCACATTGAAAAAGAGATTTTGAATGGCAATCATGTGTGTTTATTTCTCATTATAACGGTTGGGTGAATAGGGCATTAAATATACAACCTCTGACCGAGAAATGCAAATATTGTATACAATAGAGAAAACAACTGAAATTACAATGTTTTACAAAAATAAATGCAACGCTGTCTTGTAAGAGGTCTGTTATGTTTTCCGATCATTGATATTCTTCATGCAGTTGTTTCTAATGTGCAGGCATTTCCCCAGGCAAGGTATGTCTTACCAGTGGCCTCCCAGATGTATTTTAATCACTGAGTTTAATTATTTTTTCAGCCAGCATAATTTTTTTATCTTCATTTTTAATTACCTCAATGTACACTTCATTTCCCTTTTGGCTAAATGTAGGTTCCTATTTTCCTCACTGACCATTCTTTTAATTTCACATTCTTCAGGATGTTCTTCATTTCCCTGCTTTACTGCTTGTGTCTTATGCTGTTGTATTTTGATTAGCAAACACATTTGGCTAGAGCTTTCTCATCATAATATACTGTACATATTGCCTAATGAAAACAAATTGCAATGTAAAAGATTTCCAAAGTGCTTTATTTCCACTGACTGCAGAAGAATATGATGATACATGCAATAATGTGAGCACTGTTTAAATCCATATGCTGGTCCCTGAGTGGCTGACATGGTGAAGGCCTGACTGTGTGGTGGTCAGCACCCTGGCTGTGTCAATGTGTCAATCTAGACTGGGGATTCAAGGGTGGTGGGGGTGAGGGTGAGTTGCATTGTACATAATACACTCCGACCCCCCCCCCCGACCCCCCGCCCCGGTTGGAGAGGTAAAATTGGCAGAGACTGCAACCCCTTAGTACACTAGAGCGCCCCTTACTGAGCTCAAGCTGAGATTTGTAGGTTCATCCGTTGTCCTCAAGGGGCTGGTAGCTTGCTGATATTGTCAGGCTCCTGGGTGTAATCAAGCGAATGGCTTGCTGGTGAGACAATAGAACATGCAATGACCAATTGTCTTGAGCTGTTCTGGGGAGTTACTGTGGTGAAAGAACATAATTGGACATAAATTGGCTATAAAAATTGGATATAAAATTGAACACAAATAAAAATGCATTACTCCCTTTTATAGTAGGCAGCAAATACATGCTAAGACATGTAACATGCCTCTTGTTTCCTGAATTCTTAAACTGACCCTCCACAAGGAAAATAATTTGGGGCTATACTATATGGATCAAGCCTACTGGATCACAATACAATAACTAGGGCAGCACAAGACCACACTGCATTCAAATTGTAATGAATTGGATAACTGTGGCAGAGCGGAAGCCCTGCAAGTGTATATTTTGATTTGTTTGAATTTCCACCTGTGGAATGCGTCTTGATTGATTCATTGATGGTCAATCAAGCCCTAGCCACATGGTATAAAAAGGGAGCCAGTTTTAGTTTGTGGGTTAGTTTAGAGAATGGAATGGGAGCATCCTTATTAAACTCATGCAGACGGTGACCATCTCGCGAGTTAATTAATTGATTAATTGTTGCTTATCGGGAGATGGTCACCTGTATATATACCTGCAGTTCTCTACCCTCGGGAAGAGTGTACAGAGGAGAGTACGGGAGAGCGAGCAAGGAGAGAGAAATTAAAACATAAACAACTGCTAAGCGTGCTGGTTTATACACCAGTACAGTATTTCTGTTTGTTTGGCCAACACACCTTTTTGTTTAGTGTGTTTGTGTTTGTTTAAATCCTTTGTTTTGTTATTATTTAATAAAATAGCTGAGCGCCGTTGTGCTTCAGCTTTGCCCCGCTACTTCCTGAGTCTGTGTTTCTGGTCTGACCTCACCACTGCAAGCCACTTGTTCACATAAGTATAGCATGGTTTGGTGTTAGTGTGAAAACAGATAGGTAACATTGCATGTCTATACAGCACTGTAATGTTTAATAATATTTACAGTATAATAACGTTTAATATTATTTACAGTATAATAACATTTTGTCATACGTTGCACCCTTGATGAGACAGACCAGCAGACAGACATTGCAAGGTGCAAAGCTGGTCACAAGACAAATGTGTGCAATATTGTGCGTAGTGTCTGATTGCCATTACAAAATGGCCCATTCCAATAGCACTCCTTGGAAGCTGTTCAGCTAATCCATTTTATTACCTGAATCATTAATTGCATAGAAAATCAACATTTACATTTTAAAAGGAATGCATATGGATTACAGGATATCAACCCAACCTTTATTGTTAATTGGTATTGATTCCAAGGATATTAGTTAATAATACATGTTGGCTAAATCACTAATGTACTGGAGAACATCCAAAAACAAACTGAAGGTAAATGACCCTAATATCCCAGAAGTGGCATAAAATGTCTATAACCACTGAGTGATTATTCACACTACTCAGTTATATTGTTGATACCACTGCAGTCTACACCCAGTTAGGGATAGAAAATCCATATTTTAGTGATTAATGTAATTTTCAAAAGAAGCTCAGTCTGTTTTTTTAACTGTGTTTGTATTGCTGGAAAAAATACATAATTTTAAATTACAATTGACTCTAGAATACAACAGGAAGGAGCACAGATTTACATGTTGTGCTTTCTGTAATAGTTAATTATACATGCAAAACACACAATAAATAGACTTTTTTATACGTACAGGTAAGGATTACAGGGCAGGAGTCCAGGCTGGTACCTGCACTAGCAGAGGTGGGAGTGCAGGTCTGATGATTAATGGACACATCTCTGCAGGGAGGACCCGTGTATTTGTGCCATGGGTGTTAAAAGAAAAGTCAAAACCCGTGTTTCTCTACTTTATCCAAATAGACCTTGACTAGAAAAAAAAACAGTGTAAGTGTATAACATTAGCACACAAAACATGGCCTAGCATTGAACTATAAAAGGGAAGAGGCAATCACAGAAGCATTAATGAGAATGTCTGTTATTTCAGTTCAGTTCACCAGGGTTTTGCAACCAGCAAGGCGGTGAATTTGAGTGGAGATTTGCTTTATGTTGGCAGACAAACCAAAATAACCTAGAATTCAATATTGAGTTCTAGAATTCAATATTGACACAAAATGGTACCAGACATTGACCCATTTACGTACAAAAACAAATAAGGAATACATGCCTTTTATTGAATCCGTAGCAGGAAAACATTGGAGGCACTGGAGTAGAAGCCTAGATGCCTACACTTTCTTCTGAGAGAGCTGTATTTCAGAATTCCAAACCCGGACAGTATACGTCTTTGGACCCTCACCATTGAACCTCTTTACAGCCTGTGGTAAGGATGGCTTGTGGTGATGTCAGACCCGGAAGATACACACAGTACTGTGAGTAAAGGGCGCTGCGGCACAGTTTATTAAACAAATATATATTTTTAACAAAACAAAAACACTTTCAAAACAAAATGGCACAATGGCCAAAACATACAGACAAACAAAACATGGCAAACACTAAACAAACAAGTATTTTGCTGAGCTATGTCAGCACGAGTAGCAATTGTTTTAGTTATAGATTTACTCTCCTCTCTCTCCCATCCTTTCGCCCTGAACATCCAACCCCCAAGTGAGACATTCGTGCTGCCTTTATCTACAGCTGTGCCGGGACTCGATTGCTAATTAATCATTCACTTGAACCCCGGCACAGTCTGCATGTGAACTAATGGTGCACTCCCTGTGCCCACATACAAATACCCACTTTCATCTACATGTGAAGTGATTGTGCAATCCCTGTGCCTAAATACAAATATACATTTTAAATCACCCATGCTACATAACGCAAGCTATACCCCGTGCACCAATACATACATAAAACAACAATAACATACCACATATAACATAAAACATGCACAGGGTTGGGGCACCCCACCACACACAAATTAAAGAGTCTCTAAAGATTAATTTAGCAACCCCCCCCCCCCCCAAATAATTCAAAGCTAACTAACTCCTCCAACTTGCTGCAGATTCCTCTGCAGACACAATCAGATACTAGTCTTGAAATAGATGGTCTATCATGACCAAACACCCCTATAATTAGTCATGTAGTTCCCTCCTCCTCCCTCCAGGAAAGCTTGCTGGTCACAGTGGAACTGGAAGCAGAGAAAACAATGAGGAACAAAGCAATCAGATTCAGAAAGATGTATATTATTTCCCATAGCGGGGCTTAAAGTTGACAGACAGCGACACAACATGTGTGATAAATCTGTTAAATGGAAATGTGATGCAGTGTACTGAACAGAAAAATAATTTAGGAGTTATAGCTGAAGATCATTAAAATCAGCTGAATGCATGGCAAAGAAGGTGCTATGCTACATTGGTAGAGGAATACAAATTACAAACCTCACAGATAATCACAGATCATTGGTTTCTAAGTAAATGCACCTAGCTTACAATCTTGAAATTGTCTGACTGTCATGACAAACAAATTTCAAACACCCAATTGAGGATCAGTAAAAACAACCCCCACAAAACACAATTAAAATACAATATAACACTCTTCTATACAGAAAAAAAGCTTTTTGTTTAGAACAGCAGTAATGTCCTCAGACATGAGTAATTAACGTGTACTTTATTTTACAATTACTGCTATATCATTGCAGTCAATTATATATATAGTATATATATATATATATGGTAGTGTTGGAAATTAAATTGTAGATGTTACATTTTCTCAACCAGGTACAAGGTTATTTCATTTTCAAACTTATTTTTGTTAAAATGAATTACTTACAACAATGTCAATCATGGTATTTTTTAGACCAGTTTAATA
Source organism: Acipenser oxyrinchus oxyrinchus (assembly GCA_030684275.1). Taxonomy (NCBI): domain Eukaryota; kingdom Metazoa; phylum Chordata; class Actinopteri; order Acipenseriformes; family Acipenseridae; genus Acipenser; species Acipenser oxyrinchus. Next base: position 101,260,959 of record CM060248.1, on the reverse strand, counting down.
TTATCTCCAATTATTATCCTGCCCGGGAAGACCCTGTGAAGATATGAGACCACGAGGACTGGTAAGCGTACATCACTTCCTGTCTCAACAACTAGATGAAGTGAACTCGTTAATCAAAATGCACATTAACAAGATCAAGAAAAATGAATGGAAGCATAATTCGCTGTTATGGACACTACTACTGTACAGGAAGATGGCTCTCCCACCAGCGAACACCAGCCAAATGGAAATAAAAACTATTGGGAATATTTATTCATGATTAGAAGTAGCCACTGAACACTTACAGCATTATAAGAACATTTTGTATGCATACAAATGTGTGAAGGTGAAAGTGTACATTGTACATAAAGTGTGTGGCGTGTCTGACAACATTACAAATACATTTAGCAAAATCCATGTCAATCATCTGTTGCCTGTAAGGAAACTTTATTGTAATATCTAGTATGCCATTTTCTATACCACAATTTTATTATTTACTCTTAGGTTTTTATTTCTATAATTTAAATACAATCTGCAGTAGAGGTCAGTTGTCATATAATGTATGTATCCAGAGTTCACATAGGCTATAGGCATTGATCATTTCTGTAACAATACACTAGGTGCTGTGGGGCTAATCACAATAGTTTGTTTGATAAACAAATAATAATGATTTCCATTACATGAGAGTAGATGTTAAAACTTCATGGTGATTTGAACTCGGCACTCACCAAGATAAGCATCAACTAAGACGTAGCTTTACAGTAAACTAATGTGATCCATCTGTGTCTCCATCCATTTGTGTTTCCTTCCATATGTTCCTTCTGCCTGGTGTTGATGGATGAAGTGTAATGCTGGCTCAATAGATCAGCTTATTTTGCCTCCCTAGCGCATCAGCACACACAACGGCTGTGATGCTGGCTCCGGGGATCAACCACAGTGCTTTCTCCCCAGCGCTTCAGCATGACAACCGTCAGGATTGAGCTAAGTAGGGTACATCTCTGGGGTCTTCAAGTGGGCACCTTCCAGCCTCTGTGTTTCGTCGTCTAGCCCACGATACCTCAAGAGGGCTCGACGGTGATTCTGACGTCCCAGCATCACCCCCCCTCCATCCCCCACTCAACTCAGCCCAGCTTACTTACCCATACATCAGCGTTTCTTTCTTTCTATTGTGCTTGCAGCCAGTTGCTGCTCCTCTCTGCTGCTTCAGATAAGTTCTTCACTGTGCGACGCAACTCTTGGCCACTGAATCTGACATCTCTGAGAAACCGGGTCGTAGAGTGTGCCACAAATCCTCGACAACCCCTGCACTGGGTAAACCCGGACTCCATCCTCACTGTTCCGCTTCAGCAGCTAGTTGAGCATACCGCAGTTTCTTCCTCTCATATGCCTTATCTACAGCATCCTCCCATGGCACTGTTAACTCTACCAGGTGAACAAGGCGTGCTGATCCAGACCACAAGACAATATCTGGTCGACGGTTAGTGGTGGCAATCTCCGGTGGAAAAGTAATATTTATTTAATGACATGTATAAGATCAAGGAATTACAATAAACACACAAAACAACCTCCACAACAAGGTAGATTTAAAATACAGTAGCAGTTTATTATATAATGATACTAATGATACAGAAAGGAAAAACACAGAAAATCATCTGAGGTAGCAGTTCAACATACACTCCAATACCGCAAGAGTAAATATTAATTCATTGGATATTTAGAGTTCCCCAACAAAGCATTTAAATACAGTACAAGTGAAATACTATTGTTTTACAAGCAATAAGTATAGGCTCAGCACACTTCCAAATGGGGGTTTAGCACACTGCCTGTGTGCTTCTTCTTTCTTTGAATGCTTCACCCTGAAGGCCGACAGTCTCTCAATATGCTGTGGTTTTACGACTGGAAACAGAAGCTAGTTTCAAATGTTTTTTCTTTTGATGCGTTTCCCTTCCAGGTCGATAATATAGTACAGCTCAATTAACTTACGCAGCTCTCGTTGCTGATCTGGAAGTAACTTTCCCCCATCAAAATGTCTTTAGTGCTAGAGGTCTCTACACTGGGGCCTAAATCATCCTCTACTTCACCTGGAGCTATAAATAAGGCCTCCCTTGCCTGCCAGGGCTTTAATAAATTTACATGATAAATTTCTCAATCATTACGGCGATCGGGTTGTCTAATTTCATAATTCACCTTTCCTTTAGCCTGAATCACCTCATATGGCCCCTGCCATTTAGCACATAATTTCGATTCCGACGAGGGAAGAAGCAGCATTACTTTGTCTCCAGGTCGAAAGGTTCGAAATCTTGCATTTTGATTGTAATGCTGCTGTTGCCAGTGCTGAGCCAATTTTAGATGGTCCTGGGCTAAATGACCGACCAAATCCAGGCGACCTCTCAGTAGGAGCACATGCTGCACTACATTTTTGGATGAGCCTTTGTGCTCTTCCCACCCCTCTCTCAACAGATCGAGGATGCCATGAGGCTGTCAGCTGTACAAGAGCTCGAAGGGGGAGAACCCTGTCAAACTCAGTGGCAACTCTCTCACTGCAAAAAGGAGGTAGGGGAGAAGCGATGCCCAATGTTTTTGCTCTTGGTTCACACATTGTCTCAGCATCTGCTTCAGGGTCTGAATAAAACTTTCCACCAAACCATCCGTCTGTGGATGATAAACAGATGTCCTGAAGGGACGTCTTTTTAGTATTTTGTAAACTTGCTGTAACATGTTAGACAAGAAGTTAGTTCCATGATCAGTCAAGATTTCCTTGGGGATCCCTACTCTAGCCATAATCTGCACTAGTTTTTTGGCTATTGCAGCTGCACTAGTGGGCCTCAATGGAACTGCTTCCGGGTATCGCGTTGCATAATCTACCACCACTAATATATGCGTATACCCGGAATCAGAAGGTAGCAAAGGGCCGACTATGTCCATTGCAATGCGTTCAAAGGGGGTGAAAATAATCGGCAGTGGGACCAAAGGGACGGGGCGCACTCGACCCGGCGCTACTCGCTGGCAGTCTGGGCATGTGGCTACATATTTCGTCACTTCATTATGAAGCCCTACCCAATAAAATCAAGACAATATCCGTTCCCTCTTTTTATCAGCTCCGAGGTGACCCGCAAAAGGGATATCATGCGCCAGCCTCATGACCTCGAGCCAACAAGATGGGAGAACCATCAATTGTGTTACAGGCTGTCCTGTGGCCGTGTCAAGGTTTACCCTATACAATAATTGCCCCTTGATAATGAAGTGCGGAAATCCTAGCACCCCAGCGCCTTCAACATCCTTACCTTCAATAGACCGGATCTGTCCCCAAGTATGCACTAGTGAGGAGTCATTGTTTTGGCCCCACACTATGTCCTCACTTGAGTGCCACATGTCCGGTATATTGAGAGGGGCTGGAGTAGCTTATGCCCTAGATGGCCAAGTAACCTCGCCCTCTTCATCACACTGCATTTCGACCCCCTTTGACTGGCATTTGTTACCATCCAAGCATTCTCCCACCAGACCCCAGCCTCGTCTCATTGATGCCCCCTCCCATTTTTCCGTCCTTCTCTCTTTATTTGTTTTCCTAGGATGGAAAACAGGGGAAAACATTTCAGCCTGTAAGGGGAAAATATCACCAATCATTTCCCCTTTTACTTTTTCTGCCTCGTTTGTGTGTATGGCTGACACTGCCATTAATTTCATTAATTCTTTAAATTTTGGCCAGTCTCTGCCCAAAATAACCAGGTGTGGTAACCTTTCCGCCACCCCTACTACTAGGTGAGGTTTTATCGGTCCTACCGATAAGTATACTTTTAATGTGGGGTATGCCGCCGTGTCTCCTTGGATACAGGAGATAGCCACCTGACCTCGTGGCTGCCACAACACACCACCCAAGAGAGCTGACCGAATTAAGGTCTTCTCACACGCTGTGTCCATTAATGCATGGGTTTTCACAATCCCTAAAACCATATCAACAATACAAGGCCCTTCCCTACCATTTTCCCCTTGCTTACCCGCTTCTGATGCCCAATTGCAAGCTGTCACATCACACTCCTTCGCAGGTGGGCATGACCTGGCCTGGTATCCCGGCTGGTGTCATCTAAAACAGGTAGGGGGGAAGGAGGTCTAGGAGGTCTTGGACCCGGTCCCGATGATGGTGGAGCGGAGGTGGTGCTCGGCTGCTCCGTTGTGCTGGAGCGGTGAGTAGGCCGGCCAGGGAGTCCTCGAAATCCTCGGCTAGTTTCACCGCCTCTTCCAGGGTGTCGGGGTTGTTGCGCTGTATCCATGACGGGGTTTCGGCCCTGACCAAATGGCAGAACTGCTCGACCACGATAGCCTCGCCCATCTCCAAGATGGTTTTCTGGGCGGGCTTGAGCCAGTGCACCATGTGATCACACAACTTCTGTGCGACAACCCTGGGGCGCGTATCTGGGGATGTCTTGTACTCCCAAAGCCATACTCTGTGTGTTTCCCCCGTGATGTTGAGACGGCGCAGAATGGCTTGCTTTACCAGGTCATACTGGACAGCTTCGGCATCCGTCATGGCCTGGTAGGCTGCCTGAGCCTCCCCGATCAGGCAGGGTCCCTGCTGGCTTGCCCAGAATTCCTTGGACAATGACGCGGTGGTAGCCAGCCACTCAAAAACCGACCATGTAAGCCTCTGGGTCATTCTTTGTGCCCTTGCTTTTGGGGCCGTCATCACGGGTCCTGTTGGTGTATTGGACGGCATCACCAGCCGACTCTCCTGATCAGCGCCATGTATTGCTCCTCTCTCTGTCTTTCCTAGAAGTCCCATCTGCTGTCCAGCACCTCCAGCAGTGCTGCTAGTGAAACGTGCTCCATCCCATCTCTAAAACCATGTGTGGCAAAGTGGTTAACAGTGTGCAGGTGCAGGAATGCAGCAGTGATCAATGAACAGACAGACAATGATAATCCAGGTGCAATGATATTTTATTTGTAAATCCAAAGTCTGATGACAAAACGGCAGTAAATATAACAATGAGAACAGGCAATACAGCAGCATGTTGTTAAACCCTGGGTTGGTCCTGTAGTAATAATAGTCCCATTCCTAAACACATAACACAAAACACAAACACAAGTCCACAGTGAGTGCTAAAGTGCTTGTGGTGTAAATACAGTTATTCGTGAAACAATGTGCAGTCATGTCTGGGTAAGTGCTGGCCTTTGGTGACAGCTCCGGATCGCGTTTCAGCCAATTCAAATTCTGATTGCAAGTTACCAGTTTATATAGGACCTTTGAAGAAAGACCTTTTCATCACCCTATGACTGTCTTCCATGTGATGGACGATGGATTTCCCCATCCTGCCTGGGATAAATAAATGGTCTAATTATCCAATTAACCTGCTGTCCCCAGGTTTTTTTTTCTCCATCAACCTTGGTCGGATTATTTCTATCCATTTGCGATAATGTGCTGGGTTCAGTTCAAGTTCACTATGCAATAGCTCAATGTACTCTCCTTTGTGCTGTGTGCTGTGTGCCTGGAACCTGCTTCAGTCACCGGTTCAGCACTCTTCCTTGTGATCTGGTTGCTCAACAAATTAATCCAAGAGATTAGTATACCAGGCAATCACTTTAGCAATACAACACACATTTTGTAAGGTTACAAGTGATTAAAACAAGTGAATAAATCTCATTCATAACCACAAGTATAGTAAAGGCTTAAATATGTTCATAACTACAAATATTGAATTATCTAGGTAGTCTGTAAGAAATTAATCCTGGTCCTGTACGTTCTTTTTCTGTATCATCGGCATCACAGCCGCGGTCTGTTACATTTCTGTTTCAAGGTGAGTTATAAACTCTTTTGTTAATTAAAATCCTCATTTTCCAAATTAACTCCTTATAAATGATGACAATTAACATGGATTTCCTTTTAAATTCCCATGCAAAGAATTTAAGAATCACAAGAAGCACTGCTTGTTAGGATATTAACATTATTTCGTAAATCAACATCATTTCAGAAATCATATCATCATGATTATTTAATAACAAATTAGGCATAACGACCGCCTGAAAACGCCAAAATCAATGCTACATACCAATTTGCTGAGTAACACTGGAGTTATCATTTACAACCTTTTGAAAATCCTGCCCTTTGATTCTTAATAATAAGGAATCCTAAAATATACTGAGCATTAAAAGAAACGTATCACTTACAGTATATTTGAGCATCAGAAAAATATATCACTTATATTAGAGCATCAAAGGAAACTTATCACTTATATTTGGATAAAATTCACAAGATGTGATTGAAAAATGCTGCAAAATGATCGGTCGATCTTGGGCAGGTGTTATGACTCTTGGTCTCCCAGTTTGTGGCCTGTTATTGACAGAGTGTGTCTGGTTATACCGTCTCGTCAGGTTTGAAATTGCTGGCTGTGAGCACCCAAGATGGCGAGCCACATTACGCTGCCCTAGTTCAACATGCAGATTGCACGAAGGTGCTGCTGTCTTGACAGACGTTGCATATTGTTTTTTTTCTGTGATTTTCTTTATTGCTTTTATTCAAGCTTGCAATTCAACAGCTGAAATCACTCCATATCCAGTGCCCAATCAACTGTCTCACTAATTAGGTGATTAAGTGCATATGCTTCAATCATAGTCACTCAAGCATGTCATGGTGAAGGATGAATGATTGAGTGATTAAAAGAAACCAAAAACATTTCGTCAATATCCATCATTTATATACCTTATTTTTTTTCGAAAAGAAAGTTTCTTTTGATGCTCGGTGTAGATTTTGTGTCATGTGTTTATGATCAAACTACAGTTGAAAATAAAATTAATTCCACCTAATCCTGAAGCAAACTAAATTCATGCTGCTTTTTTTCCTGAGCCAAGAATCTTTAATCAAATGCAATTAATGATGCCTTTCAGTAAAACAGCAGTTGACATTTAATTAATGCCAGTAGCAAACATCTGGTAATTAGACATTTCTTGCTGTCAGTTGTTTTAGCATTTTGCCGAGTGATTCAACAGCCTTTATCCTAATAGTCTGCCTTGCTCAGAAGGTGCATATTCTACATGAATAGGATAATAAAGATATTGTATGTCTAAATAATGCATCTAGCTAAGTAAAACCACTTGAATTCCCGACATGATAATCAATGCCTAGAGCTACAAGCCATTGTAATAGAACATATTGTGATAGTGTTAAACTCCAGGGCCATAACATTAATTGCTCTGAGCCACCATGGTTCTATTTGTGAACAGTGAACAGCTAGAGATGGTAGATATTTGATTTGATTTTGTACATGTTTCAGTTAGCCGATCGTAAATCATTGTTATTCAATGAGCTACTCTTGAACTATTTCTTCAAATGAAGCTGCCATTTGATACATTTAGTTTATCATCACTTCATATTTTCTTTTACTGAATACCCCTTAGGCCAGACCTAATAAATAAGAATTTATCAGAATCGCCGCTTCTAAAAGATTATGTTTCACTTTTTTTTTTCAAATTCCGAATATATACTGGATTTTGCAGAGTCAATGCCCCAGTTTGAACGATCCCTCACCCCCCACCCCGAAAAGTAACAATTTTCACCATTCATTTACGGGTTTTAATAGCCAATAATGCCTGAGGGAAAATACTGCAGCTCAGGTGAATAAAAAAACTGCCTAGTAGTTGCTCTGTGCATTAATGATTCAGCCAACTACTTGCATCATCGATGATGAAGGTTCAGATGACGAAATCAGATGATACAGACTCAACAGTCTGATTGATTACGCTTTCCTGTTGTTACGTTACAATCCATATTTTGGATTTTTTTAGACACTGCAAGAGCTTGAAACAGGCATTTTTTTGTCATTTGAATGCTATAGTGCTACTTTGGATGCTACTATTTTCTGTTCTGAATGCCCCTTTATCTAATCTCCATTTGTGACCCCTGGTCCTTGTTTCTTTTTTCAGGTCAAAAAAGTCTCCTGGGTTGACATTGTCTATACCTTTTAGGATTTTGAATGTTTGAATCAGATCGCTGCGTAGTCTTCTTTGTTCAAGACTGAATAGATTCAATTCTTTTAGCCTGTCTGCATACGGCATGCCTTTTAAACGGGATAATTCTGCTCGCTCTTCTTTTCACTCTTTCTACAGCAGCAATATCCTTTTTGTAACGAGGTGACCAGAACTGAACACAATATTCTAGGTGAGGTCTTACTAATGCATTGTAAAGTTTTAGCATTACTTCCCTTGATTTAAATTCAACACTTTTCACAATATATCCGAGCATCTTGTTTGTCTTTTTTATAGCTTCCCCACATTGTCTAGATGAAGACATTTCTGAGCCAACATAAACTCCTAGGTCTTTTTCATAGATTCCTTCTTCAATTTCAGTATCTCCATTATGATATTTATAATGCACATTTTTATTGCCTGCGTGCAGTACCTTACACGTTTCTCTATTAAATGTCATTTGCCATAACCCCTGCTCAATCACATACTCTTGATTGGACCAATTTACGCCTAGGTTTATTTAATTTCAGGTTTGTGTCTAATAAGGCGCCGTTAAATAGTGATTTTATTCAGGATTACAACATTGATATTCTCTCTAACTAAAACATGCCTTGGACCGAATGACAATGTTTCCCTGATTGAGGCTTCTGCACCTTTTTTTCCCAGAAAGCTCGCTCTACTGAGCAGGGAGGTGGACTTGCTACTGTTTTCCATAGTGAACTTAGAATCAAACAGGAAACTGTTGAAAGTTATTCATCTTTTGAAGTTTTAACCTTGACATTAAACAATCCATTACCTGTTCATATTGTAATTATTTATCGACCACCTAAGTCAAACCCGCCATTTCTGACTGAATTTGGGGATTTGCTATCTATATTGACAGTCAAATATGATAGGATTCTTTTATTGGGTGATTTTAACCTTCATGTTGACATTGATTCTGATTCTAACTCCTTGGAATGTTTGAGGCTACTGGATTCCTTAGATTATATCCTGCATGGAAGGAGGCTGTGTGGTCCAATGGTTAAAGAAAGGGGCTTCTAACCAGGAGGTCCCCTGTTCAAATCCCACCTCAGCCATTGACTCATTGTGTGACCCTGAGCAAGTCACTTAACCTCCTTGTGCTTCGTCTTTCGGGTGAGACGTAATTGTAAGTGACTCTGCAGCTGATGCATAGTTCACACACCCTTGTCTCTGTAAGTCGCCTTGGATAAAGGCGTCTGCTAAATAAACAAATAATAATGTCAAAGGTCCTACGCATAATCATGGCCATACTTTAGGTCTGGTCATTTCTCATGGTTTAGCTGTTAAGAATGTCACAACCCTTGATCTTACTATTTCTGATCATCTTGCCATTCTTTTTGAGGTGGATCTGCCATATCTACAAAGACTGTGGACCGCACATTTAAATCCCAGGTAATTAATTCTTCAACTGCTGTTAAGCTTTCTGATGTATTGAGCTCATTACCACTCTCTGAGTCTTCATCAGTAGATGAGCTGGTTAATACCTACAACACCAGCTTGCCTGGTATCTTAGATACTGTAGCGCCAGTCAAAACTCAGAGTGTCTTTTAAAAAAAGCTTACCATGGTTCAATGATACAACTCGTAAGATGAAAATAGAACGAAGATGGCGGGATTTCTAAATTGCATGTTCATATAGGAAATATAGGATGGCTCTGGCATTGGCTAGATCATCATATTATTCTAATTTAATTGAAACAAATAAAAATCCTAGATTTCTTTTTGCTACCCTAGATAAATTAATAAATCCTTCCCCTAATAGTCCTACCCTTGACATTGGCTCCTCTCACAGCTGCAATGACTTCTTAAATTTTTTAAAAAATAAAATACTTCACACACACCTTCTATTAAGGAGGACTCGGGAAGAATTTTACCAACTACACCTATTAAGGCTACTATGGGAGCTTTGTCTTTGATTACCTTACAGGAACTGACAGAGCTAGTTTGACATTTGAGAGCTACTACATGCTCTCTTGATCCTATTCCTACAAAACTATTAAAAGATATTTTTGGTGTTATTAATATCCACATTTTAAAAATTATAAATGGTTCACTTTCCTCCGGGATACTTCCCTCATATGTTGACCTTATAAGGAAACTGATCCTGCTCTATTCAATTACAAAAATGTCTAACTTGTAATGGTATATTCGAGAAGTTTCAGTCTGGTTTTCGTGCTGCACATAGCACCGAGATGGCTCTTGTCAGAGTTGTGAATGATCTGCTGATAAACTTTGATTCGGGCTTTCCATCAGTATTAATTCTTCTTGATCTAAGTGCTGCCTTTGATACTGTAGACCATCCCATCCAACTGAATCGTCTTGAAAGCACAGTAGGACTGTCTGGCCTTGTCCTATACTCGTTCAAATCTTATCTTTCTGATAGGTTTCAGTTCGTCTCTATTGGGGAGGTAAAATCGGCATCATCGGAAGTTGTCTGTCGTGTTCCACAGGGCTCCATTTTAGGTCCCTTGTTGTTTTCATTATATATGCTACCATTAGGTGACATTATCTGCAGACACGGAGTGAACTTCCATTGCTATGCTGATGATACTCAACTATATTTGTCAGTTAAGCCAGAAATTTCTTCTGCCTGGGTGTTATTAGCTACTTTCCTTACAGACATCAAGCATTGGATGTCACAGAATGTTCTAATGTTGAATCCAGATAAAACAGAGGTTATGCTAGCGGGATCACACAACCAACTAAAAGGAAATGTGGGATTACATGAGCTCGACCCTTGCAGTCTGTTATCAAAACTTAAACTAGAAATTAATAGTTTGGGGGTCATCTTTGATCCTGATCTATCATTTGAGACTCATATTAGGGAAGTTATTAAAGTATCTTTTTACCATTTGAGAAATATAGCCAAACTTAGACCAATTATTTCCGTATCTGATGCCGAGAGACTAATGCATGCCTTTGTTTCATCTAGAATTGATTATTGTAATGCACTTTTTTCTGGTGTCCCAAAACATGTGGTATCCTACTTGCACTTTGTTCAGAATACCGCCACTATAATTCTGACTAAAACGTCTGATCATCAGTCTTTATCTCTTCAGTTATGTCGTTATTCTTTCTTTGGCACAGCCCTGGGGTTATGGAATGACCTTACAGATTCCATTGTGTCATTGTCAAGCCTCTCCAGGTTTAAAACTGCTGTTCAGTGTAATCTGCATTTGAGGTGAACTTGTTTTAGTTGTAATATAATTTAAATATAATATCTGTATCTTTTAATATATTTCTGTATTATATGTATGCATGTGTGTATATGTGTATTTTTATTGATTTTGCTTGGATGTATAATTGTTGTATTGTTTATTACTGAGTATAGTCTACTTAGCTCTCTCTTTGCATTAGTGCTGTACTATTGAGATGTACTTGTGCTGGCCCTGTGGGAACAAAGTGAAATAAATACATACATACATACATACATACATACATACATACATACATACATACATACATACATAAATAAATAGGATGCTCTCCCATTCAAGCTGGGCCTACTGACTTCACTGAACCACCTCTCTAAACAAACATTTCCTTTCTTCTTTTATAGGGTGTGACCAGCTGGGGAAATTGACTTCAACAATTAAATTCCCACCTGACCACATTCCACACTTTTCTAATTAACTAATAAAACAATTAATAAACAGTGTTACTACTGGCGGAATTGCTCCAGAATTGTGTATAGTTCAACTTTTGCCAAAAATAAATATACTTGTTGCTTCTTGAAATTTTGCTCCAAAAGTCCAAGGAACAATATATATTGCTTAGGTCTAGCCTTACTGGTACTTGTTGAGTTTTCAAATTCCATTAACTCCATAATAGATTACTATGTAATGACAAGTCAGTTCAACTGGGAAAATGTCAGATCTTACCTTTAAGACATGAGACAAGGGCAACAGCAGATGTGCCTCCTAACCCTCAGAAGAGTGATGGTAGTTTTTGTCATGACTTACAATATAGTACTGAATGAATTATTGTTAAAAAGAGAATGGAAATGGTGAATTGGATTCAAACCAAAAAAAGCAACCCCCATATATTAACAATGTTATTGTAATTTCAAACCAGTTATCCCATCACAGTTGTTGTTTGTTTTTGTAATAGGTACTTTTAAAAATAATGGCACTTCTGTAACACAGTTTCAAAATTTTAAAAAATGTGAAAGTGTGGGAGAAAATAAAGTATGTAAACACAGGCTGCTGCATAGGCTATAGTAGGTTATATACAACAGGATAAAGCAGCTTAGTACAGACATTTACTGCTCTCCCCTCGGATTAATTCCTTTTACTTTTTGACTTTTAATAGCAGCAGTGATTGTGTCCTTCTATAACATCTGCAACATAGTTCCAGTACATCCTTTTCAAGGGTATGAAAATACTTGGCAACTGTTCATGCCAAATCCTTTATACAGTACACAATACATTATGATAATGCATAATTCATATTTTTTAATATTATTTTAAAAGCTCTAAAAAATTGATTTCTAAAAGCCCTCTAATCAATGCTTCCATCAAAGTACACATCTCAGCACGCTAGTTATCACTATGGAGAGCAGCAGAACATCTTACTGATTACACAAACACAAATCTTCTGTAAAATGTAATGCTTTTATTAGGGGTCTACAGAGGATCTAAATGTAAATTTGAATTCACAGCTAATGCAACAAAACAATTTACTTCAGTGCTTTTATGTTACTGACTTTGATGATAATAAGGAGGAATTAAAACCTGTCTGAAAATTAAACCCAGAGCAGGAATTACAATATGAGTAACCAATATGCTATATTCTGGGGGCTACTGAGTTATTTGATCTTTTTTGCTGTAATTCAAGAAAGCCCTGGAAGGCTACTCTATTAAGTGGTAAGCATTTCACCAACGTATGTTTGGCTAATCTTTTTAAAGATACCCAGTGCCCAGTGCTGCTCTAGAAAGAGTGCAAAGAAGAGCAAAGAAGAGCAACCAGAATTATCCTGGATTTAAAAGGCATGTCATATGCAGATAGGCTAAAAGAATTGAATCTATTCAGTCTTGAACAAAGAAGACTACGTGGCAATCTGATTCAAACATTCAAAATCCTAAAAGGTATAGACAATGTTGACCCAGGGGACTTTTTTTGACCTGAAAAAAGAATCAAGGACCAGGGGTCACAAATGGAGATTAGATAAAGGGGCATTCAGAACAGAAAATAGGAGGCACTGAGAGAGTGTATTTACTATGGTCCTGTTTTATTTATAACTATTATTATTTGTTTATTTAGCAGACGCCTTTATCCAAAGCGACTTACAGAGACTAGGGTGTGTGAACTATGCATCAGCTGCAGAGTCACTTACAAATACGTCTCACCCGAAAGACAGAGCACAAGGAGGTTAAGTGACTTGCTCAGGGTCACACAATGAGTTAGTGGCTGAGGTGGGATTTGAACCGGGGACCTCCTAGTTACAAGCCCTTTTCTTTAACCACTGGACCACACAGCCTCCTTATAGTGATCCCCTCTACCAACAATGGAGCAAGGTACTTTACCTAGATTGCTCCAGTAAAAAAACAACTGTATAAATGGGTAATTGTATGTAAAAATAATGTGTAAAAAAAAAAAAAAAAAAAATTATATAATTGTATGTAAAAATAATGTGCTATCTTGTAACAATTGTAAGTCACCCTGGATAAGGGCGTCTGCTAAGAAATAAATAATAATTCAAGGAATTTATATTTTAACCAGGTCTTAAACAGATCAAAGAGAGAACAACCTAACAGAGGGTCCATCTCTTTTATTGTTATGAAAGGAACCTTATACCTGCTCCCTTCTCCGATCTATATGCCTATTTTCTAGAAATTAAAAATGAACTGCAATTCCATGCACCATATCAGAGGGACTACATTTGAAAGACCAAACAAGGAAGACCCTGTGATGAAAAAAAATCATCAACAACAATTTCTAGGGTTAAGCACTGGGCTCCCCCAGCTTCAGATTTTCTCTTTAACCACTGCCAGTGCCAAATATTGTTGTGGTTTTGAGAGGGCTAAGTTGGTATCAACAAAATCATTTCACTTATGAACCAAACTGGATTTTAACCCAGGCCTCCAAAGGTTGTTGAATAATGTTGTCTATGTCTCCAGGGAAATTGCTCCTAAATGTTTATATTTCATATTTTAAGTGAATATTTTCTTTTAATTTTGCATATTTATAATTATGATACGTGGAACAATCTGTGAGTGTGTTGAATGTTTGATTAACTTGTAGTAAGTATTGACATTCCCGATATAAATGTAAAATAATAATAATAATAATAATAATAATAATAATAATAATAATAATAATAATAGGCAGGTGTAATAACCAACCTAATTTTGAAGCAAGGTTGCCCCTATATTTTACTTTCAGATAAAATGACTTTGTGCTTACTTCAAAAACAAGACCTAAATTTCCCCTTCTTGGTTCCATTGCATTTTTTCAAATGAGCTTCCTGATTTCTCACAAGGTACAGTAGCACATTATAGAAATGTTGTAGTAGTTTATATATTACAACAAATGATATATTCTTTAAATGCTACTGTCTACAACAGAGAATCTGAAAATAGGTTACTGGAATTCAGAAATGTAATAAAGGGCCTGTTTTAGGCAGGTGCAGGAGAGGGAAGGGGGTCTATGGGTGAATGCACCGATAAGGAATTCACGGTGATGTTTACTTCTTAAAAGATGTTGCTGGGCAAATATAGTGCCATGTTGACTAACTCTAGAGGGACAAAGAGGCCATACAACTTAAACTCCAAATATGTCACTACAAGGGTGTGCGCAGGCATTTATAAAAACTGAAAGGAGTGCTGTGCTGACTGCTCAGTCTGATCTTGCTGTAGCCCGGAGCCTAGAACTTTGTCCATTTAAAGTTATTCTTTTCTGAGCTATACAAATAAACATATATTTGACTTGAATAATATTGTTTATCTGTTTATTTCCTTACAACTCTCAACTAATGGACAATAGTTATCAAGGTATAATCTCGCATTATGGATTGGTGACATGTAAGGTAAGGTTGCATCTGCTTTGCAGATGTTAAAGATCATTTGGTCAAGAGATACTCATGCAAGAGCTCCTGACAAGCATAACTTCAGAAAACAGAACTCAATAAATTAGGATACATATACATTTACACCAGCTTTAATGTACTGAATGTGCAAATGGTGTACAGGCCCATTACAGTTCCACTGTCCTTACAAAAATAGGGTAACATTTGAAATGGCTATTTATAAAGCGGAAATGTATTCTTACTCATAAACGCAGGCGGAGGGGGTAGTGTTCATCTAAAGCATTCTGTAAAATCTCTCTAATGATTTTCTGTTTCTACCAAGCAGACTTTGGCAAAGAGCCAAAAAAACTATTTGAAAGAGAGCCACAGAACTACAGTAAACTATACCGCAGTTCTGTAAAAACAGAAAACAAAAGCATTGTATTTCTATGATCTATTTTACACACTACTGCATGAATACTACTGCATGAAGGTAAGATTATCATTCTGATGCACTGTATTCATCATTGTTAAAGACACTATACAATCATCTGCTCTATGTTTTATACATACACATTTGTTTGTGTTAAATTACATCAGCTATGTTTTTTTTTTTGTTTTACTTTACATGCACTTTACTAATTGCTTAGCTGAAAACAATAACTTCTCTATATCTGGCACTCAGGATGTGCTAATATGTTTAATAAAAAAACAGTTTAAAATACACTTCTCGGTGAAAGCTAGAGATTTTGAAAAGAAATATCTCTCCTTTGAGTTGTCAGTGAATTTGTTATTGCTATATAAACATTACAATTGTGGTCTGATTGTCAAATTACAGTACACATGAACCAGGCCTCCCTCAATCCAGCCCAAAACAGCAAAGTGCAATGTCATTGTGACAAACATTACATCCAGTCCCCATTACAATTTTAGCTAAATGGACTTATACAATATATATATACGCTCTATAAAGTGCTTCAATAGACTCAATTGAAAGCCTCTGCCACATCCCATTGTTTATTGTTACATAAACTGTACAATACCATGTCTTAACACTACATGTGAGATATAATTTTGAATCAATATGCCTTTCCCCTGACAAGAATGTACAACTGAATTTACCATTTTATAAAAACTTTTTGGAGTGAAACGTAGACATATTGTTTTCTGAAACAATTGGAATAATGCAATGGGCTCATCCTATTCCTTTGACCAGGGTTACCATATGACCATGTACACTTGGACAGTTTAAGGCAGTTCAGGCTTTTCACCACATACCCTAATGCATTCTGGTAAGTATATATAAGTATATGGCTATTGATAACAATACATTATATTACCTAATGTTCAAGATATTTATAAAAGGTAAAGTAACAAGTTGTTTGTTCATAACAACGCCCATGTTCATGCAAAATCGAAAGAATATTTAAGAAGAATTTCCTTTTTTTCAAACTTTAAACACATACTGTATGTATTAATGTTGTTAGAGTGGGTCTGAACAAAATTGGAACATGAACGGCAGGCAAACTGGTCTCTAATGGTCCCAGCCTCACTAAGACTTGGTTTACAGTACATGCAAAAATTTAAAAAAAGGCTCACCTTTTGCCATACTATTTGGATAGTACTTTCTCAGCATTTTGGGTTAACATTTTGTACTTCAAAATTTAAAAAGTCGTAATTAATGTTAAAATATGGGCGGGTATATTTAAATGTTTCTGACAGTGATTATCTTACACATTAGGTTCATGGGGGTTTGCAGCTTGCTACATTTAAAATCAAAATCCCAGACAGAGCGTTGTACCTGAGAAAGAACTTGAGACGTCCCACAAAACAAAAGCTTAGTGGCGAGACTAAAGATAGCCAATAAGTGCACTGCTGTCCAATCTTGTTCATCCAACTAGTGTGCATTGTTAACCCAGGACATTGTATAAATGCTGGTTTTAACCATCCAAGAGAGTAAATCTTTATTTCCTTGTTTTCATTATACTGTTCTGCTTGTGTCATTTTGTTGAAGTCAGCTTCTTGTTCTATGTAGTTATATAAAAATAAAATCCTACCGCCTACTGTGTAATAAAATGCATGGCTTTCATCTTGTAATCAGATCACACAAACACTTATTATAAATGCACACCCTGCAACATTAAATTGCATAGAAAAATATAATTTTAAATAAAACATAAAAATGATACAATACATAATCTTGAGTACAGTACATTTTGTACAATACACCTCGAGTTCAATACATTTTTGTTTATTTTTTACAAATAAAAAATAAACTATACTCAGGATAAAAGTAAATTACATCTTCAGCTCGAAGAAGCAAATATAATATGCAATTCTTATACATCTTTCATTCTTTCTTTCAAAACCAACACTGGCAATTTTCAGTCCCTGCAACCTTGTTGCCATAGTAACAAGAAATCAACGTTAGTTTAATCAATTGAATGTACTGATAGCATGCCTTTACAGTGATATTCACTTAGAAATGTGTACTTTACCACCTTTGTTGGTTATGCACAAAACCCAGTGGAACAGAAAGGGTGTGAACTTTGGCTTGTAGTATGGATATTTAAGGTCAAAGGGTAGCTTTTCCCTTAATTTTATTACAAGGGTGTGAAATGATAGCGTAAGGAATGAGACTCAGTCAGGGAAAGCTGCAGTTCAAGCGCGTATGTGCACGTTTATTACATAAACAAACAAGACAGGCACAAGGGCCATAATAACAGGTTAAACAATCCAATCCAATCCAATCCAATCCAATCCAATCCATGCCTGTAGGCTGGGCATTCACCTTCACTCCAGACTCCAAAAACACAGTCCATAAACACAGCTCCAAACTCATTCCAACAAACAAAGGATTTCTGGCTCATTTTATACATGTGGCCACTCCCCAATTACCTAACTTGGGAATGGCCACACCTGTAATTGCTGGCAGGGACAGATTTAACCCCATCCCTGCCAACCTTACATTCCCAGACACACACTATTTACACCAGCAGGACTTTTGCCCTGCCACAGAGGGCCAGTACCTTTATCCTATGCATCAATTGAATTACAAATTCTTATATTTCTGTTAAATGCCTAGAAAGCCTTAGAAAGACTGTTTATTGAATAAACATTACATCCCCTTTATCCCACTGAAAGACAAAACAAAAAAATCATCTAAACCAATTTATTCCAGTATCAGAAGAAATTTCATTACACAATCATAGCAATTAAAAATCTTAATTTCTATGAGAGTACTTGTTTTGATGCTTATTAATACTCATTAATCAGCACACACCTGATCGAAACCAAGTTCTGGGAATGTGTTCAAAAGTATTTCTTTACAATACACAAGAAAAGGTTTACTAACTATATAAAATGCTATATCATTTCAATTTCTCAAATACACTACTTTAAGCATCACTGCTATTTCAGAATTGTTTTTAAATTTACAGAGAGGAGATCGACTCCAGGGAATTTAAAAAGCATTTCAAATCTTGTAATGTAACGAGTGCAATCCTGACATCCCAAGCTTCAAGGACAAGCATGTTCCTATACTTGTAGAGTCTCGCAGGTAATGCACTTGTTCCCTTTCAAAATAGCTTTGAAATACCAGGGGATATTAAAACACAGTTAAAAAATGTGAAATAGTATATTCTATCAAGCAAACCGACTTGATGAATAAGGATGCCTTGAGAACCAACTGATCTTCATGTAAGGCTTATTGAAATATGTTACAGTTCAAAAATACAGATCCCTGCCAAACTAATTTAGGGTGTATCACCCTTTGCTAGCTTTCCAATAAAACATCCTTCCATTTCAAGATTGTCTCTCCTTTGCAAACATTTTCACATATTCAATGGATGGAGTTTATAACCGTTCTCCATGGAGTTGCAGGTGAGATGTCCTCATGAAGGTGGAATTAGCCACAGATTACAGTACTGAATGAGTTGTTAGTACATTAGAACCCAAGGAGTGACAAACATCTTGGGTTTTAATAAATGTGCACACCTGCTATCTACACCCTCAATCTGGAGAATAATACAAGGATACAGCACAGTAATGCAATATGCATATTGCTATGGTTTGAAAAGCTTTAAAATCATACTGTAGATGGGAAAAATGCCAAATCTAACGTACTATTCAAAAGTAATGCTAGTTTTTACTTGATTGTAAGAAAAATGCATTCTTATAGCTTGCTTAGTCATTCAGTCCTTTGGCTTGGAAGTATAGAATTGATTTTAAGATTTTGCTGTTAACTTACAAGGCCCTGAATGGATTAACACCTAGTTATTTGCAGGAGATACTGACCCTTTATCTTCCAAACTGCACTCTGAGGTCACAGGATGCGGGGCTGCTGGTTATTCATAGGGTCAACAAAAGCAACACAGGAGGTAGGGCTTTATCTTGTAGAGCTCCTAAATTATGGAATGCTCTGCCTTCATTTGTCAGGGAAGCTGGGACCGTTACAGTTTTCAAGTCAAGACTAAACATGCACTTTTATAAAATGGCTTTCTTATCTTAGTAGGTTTTAATGTAAGTTTAAAATTACTGCTTTTGTATTATGTGTATACTGTTACTTAAATATGTTATTTAAATGGTCTGATTATGGCAGTTGTATGTGTGACATGCTATACAAATGTGCTTTGCAAAACTTTTGTGTAAAAAAAGTCCTATATAAATGCAATAAATAAATAAATAAATGAAATAAACGTTGCTCTTTTTTAAACTGGATTCTGGTTGCATCGTAGACATGGTTGAGTGATTGCATACTTCCAGCTGAGTGGGGTGTTCGTTGGACAAGTCAGTTTGTAAGTTTGGTGTTTGTAACTCTGAGGTTCAACTGTACATGCAATAATGTGCCATCCCGAAAAATAACATTTACGATTCTAAACTCCCACTATTGTGCAGTATTGATAAACAACAGATACTCTACTAAAAATAAACAAAACAAAAACAACAAGAAGAAAAAATGTTAATAAGAACATATACAGTGCCTTGCACAAGTATTCACCCCCCTTGGGCTTTTCCACATTTTGTAGTGTTACAATCTGGAATTAAAATTGATTTAATTGGGATTTTTACCACTTGATTTACACAACATACTTAACACTTTGAAGGTGCAAAATATTTTTTTATTGTGACACAAAAGTTAATTAAACAAAAAAAAGACATTTGTTGGTTGCATAAGTATTCACCCCCCTGAGTCAAAACTTGGTAGAAGCACCTTTGGCAGCAATTACAGCTGTGAGTCTTTTGAGGTAAGTCTCTACCAGCTTTGCACATCTGGATCCTATAATTTTTGCCCATTCTTCTTGGCAAAATTGCTCAAGCTCTGTCAAGTTGGATGGGGACCGTTGGTGAACAGCAATTTTCAAGTCTTGCCAGATTCTCAATCGGATTGAGGTCTGGGCTTTGACTGGGCCATTCTAAGACATTCAGGCTCTTGTTTTTAAACCACTCCAGTGTAGCTTTGGCTGTGTGTTTAGGGTCATTGTCCTGCTGGAAGGTGAACCTCCGCCCCAGTCCCAGGTCTCTTGCAGACTGAAACAGTTTTTCCTCTAGAATTTCCCTGTATTTGGCTCCATCCATCTTGCCCTCAATCCTGGCAAATTTCCCAGTCCCTGCCGATGAAAAGCATCCCCATAACATGATGCTGCCACCACCATGCTTCACCGTGGGGATGGTGTTCTCAGGGTGATGAGCAGTGTTGGCTTTGCGCCACACATAGTGTTTTGCGCTAAGGCCAAAAAGTTCAATTTTGGTCTCATCAGACCAGAGAACCTTTTTCCACATGTTTGCTGTGTCTCCCCCATGCCTTTTGGCAAAATCCAAACGGGATTTGATATGGGGTTTTTTCAGAGCACCGTTAAATCCATTATTAAAAAATGGAAAGAATATGGCACAACCACGACTCTGCCTAGAGAAGGCCATCCACCAAAACTCAGTCACCAGGTAAGGAGGGCATTAGTCAGTGAAGCAACCAAGAGGCCAATGGTAACTCTGAAGGAGCTGGAGAGATCCACAGCTGAGATGGGAGAAACCGTCCATGGGACAACTATAACCCGGACGCTCCACAAAGCTGGGCTTTATGGAAGAGTGGCGAGAAGAAAGCCATTGCTGAAAAAACCCATATCAAATCCCGTTTGGATTTTGCCAAAAGGCATGTGGGAGACACAGCAAACATGTGGAAAAAGGTTCTTTGGTCTGATGAGACCAAAATTGAACTTTTTGGCCTTAGCGCAAAACGCTATGTGTGGATCAAAGCCAACACTGCTCATCACCCTGAGGACACCATCCCCACGGTGAAGCATCATGTTATGGGGATGCTTTTCATCGGCAGGGACTGGGAAATTGGTCAGGATTGAGGGCAAGATGGATGGAGCCAAATACAGGGAAATTCTAGAGGAAAAACTGTTTCAGTCTGCAAGAGACCTGGGACTGGGGCGGAGGTTCACCTTCCAGCAGGACAATGACCCTAAACACACAGCCAAAGCTACACTGGAGTGGTTTAAAAACAAGAACCTGAATGTCTTAGAATGGCCCAGTCAAAGCCCAGACCTCAATCCGATTGAGAATCTGTGGCAAGACTTGAAAATTGCTGTTCACCAACGGTCCCCATCCAACTTGACAGAGCTTGAGCAATTTTGCCAAGAAGAATGGGCAAAAATTGCAGGATCCAGATGTGCAAAGCTGGTAGAGACTTACCCCAAAAGACTCACAGCTGTAATTGCTGCCAAAGGTGCTTCTACCAAGTATTGACTCAGGGGGGTGAATACTTATGCAACCAACAAATGTCTTTTTTTTGTTTAATTAACTTTTGTGTCACAATAAAAAATATTTTGCACCTTCAAAGTGTTAAGTATGTTGTATAAATCTCAATTAAATCCATTTTAATTCTAGGTTGTAACGCTACAAAATGTGGAAAAGTCCAAGGGGGGTGAATACTTATGCAAGGCACTGTACAAAACAAAGAAATTGTACACAGCTTAGTGTAATTTTCACTATTATAACAAAAGTTATATACAGGTTGCTAGTTATTTTCATGGTGCACACTATATTCAGGGTATTTTCTATAAATTATGGTGTTTTTAACAGTACTATATAAGAGGTGCACATTATGCTGTAACTGATGTAGCTCAGTCATGCTTGTGTTTTATACACAGGGTGTGTTTTATTAGAAAATGGATCTGCAATTTCCTTTAGCCCGATTGGTTAATATGTGGTCCCTAATCTCTGGTAAAGGACCTTGAATATTATATTTCAAACTATGTTTAATCACTGTTCCAAATCAATCCATCGGAAAATACGTAACTACAGTATTCATTTCTGCAATTCACCTTTTTTCTTCTCGATGAAATACAATCTCTGTTGTAGTACACTCTTTGGGAATATTGTTTCTCAACGTAGACTAAAGTCTGCTTGCTCGCTGTACTATACGTTCAACTGTCTATTTAAATTTAGTATAGCAAATAAAGGTTAAATAAAATGGAGAATAGTGTTTGCCTGCTAGCGGCAATATCGTAACCACAACAGCAATGACAACTAGTCTCTGCTTTGAATAACAATTTGTAGAAATTAAACAAGTGATGCAGACTGACACCTTTCAGCTATTTAAGCTTATCACAATAACAAGACAGACATGGTGCTTTGAATGAACTTTATGAACACACTGTGAACAAGTGTGGCAGGCTGGCTTGCAGTGGTGACGTCACGGACCAGGAAGTAACTGAAACCACAACAATGGATGGGCGGGCGAAACTGAACGCAACGGCGTTCAGTTAATTTTATTAATCAAAATAAACAAAACAAAAGATTTAAACAAAACAGAAAACAAAAGGCGTTGGCCAAACAAATAAACAGACAAACAAGTAAGTGGCGTGCTGGCTAAACCAGCACGTTTTAGCAATTGTTTTCTTGTACCTCTCTATCTCCCCGTACTTCCTCTCTGCATCCAACACTCCACACCGCAGCACAGACAGCTGTCGGTTCTTATACTCTGGCCGAGGGGTTAACTAGCTGTTTATCTTATTACCCTCGGCCACAGTCTGCAGCGTTTGGTAAGGATGCATGACTGTCAGCTAGTTAAATAATCAGTAGCTGATCAGTCATGCATCCTCACGGGTTTTAAATATAAATATAAGAAGGCGGCGCTTTTACCCGCGCGCAAAACAAAAATACAAATAATAATACATAGAGCGGGACACTCCGCCACACATGCCCCTTGTGCGCAGCACACATGGCCTTTCGGCCACCTCCCCCTTATTCCCTAAAGTCCCGGCTAGCAGTCCCGGCGCAGGAACAGGGGCAGCAACGGGCCAAAGGTGGCGCCACGGTGGGATGTCCTCCTCCCACCCAAACAGCCGTAGCGTTCCAATGGCCAGCGCACAGGCCGGCTCCTTTGGCCAAAATTTTTGGGGTGGTCTCCAGACCTGCCCCCTTCTTCATGGCCGGCAGCTCCCTCCGTGGGGCTCCAGCCACAATATTTCCTGCCGCGAAGTGCGGCTGGGGAGCTGGTCTCCTGACCTCCCCCTTTTCCGTGGCGGCAGCTCCCCTTCATGGGGCTCCAGCCACAGTATTTCCTGCCGCGAAAGTGCGGCTGGGGAGCTGGTCTCCTGACCTCCCCCTTTTCCGTGGCGGCAGCTCCCGTTCATGGGGCTCCAGCCACAGTATTTCCTGCCGTATGGCAGGACTGGTAGCGACCCAAGCAAAACAGGACCCTCGGGAGGCGATGGCAGCAGCAGCGGACCCTCGGGAGGCGGCGGCAGCAGCAGCGGACCCCGGGAGGCGGCGGCAGCAGCAGCAGTAGCGGACCCTCCGGAGGCGAACTTCGGGAGGGGAGCCCCTGGCCATGGAGGCGGCAGCGGAGCTCCACTTCTCCCTCGTACCCTATAACTGGTGGCTCTCCAGGCGATGCGGAGCAACAGGCAGCCCAGGCGTCGCGGGCAACAGGCAGCCCCAGGCGATGCGGAGCAACAGGCAGCCCCAGGCGATGCGGAGCAACAGGCAGCCCCAGGCGTCGCGAGACAGGCCTTCTTGGGCGAAGCGAGGCAGGCATCCTTGGGCGAAGTGAGGCAGGCATCCTTGGGCGGCGAGGCAGGCATCCTTGGGCGGCGAGGCAGGCATCCTTGGGCGAAGTGAGGCAGGCATCCTTGGTAGGTGCGAAGCAACAGGCATCCTTGGGCGGTGCGAGGCAGGGCAGGAGCAGTTCTTCCCATGATGGTGGATGTGGAACCAGCAGGTATTCACCCTCTGCTGGTGGAGGTGGAGATGGAACCAGCAGGTATTCACCCTCTGCTGGTGGAGGTGGGAGGGGCAAGCAGTCCTCCCACGGGGGTTGAGGCGGAACCAGCAGGTATTCACCCTCTGCTGGTGGAGCTGGGAGCGGCAAGCAGTCCTCCCACGGCGGTTGAGGCGGAACCAGCAGGCATTCACCCTCTGCTGGTGGAGCTGGGAGCGGCAAGCTGTTCTCCCACGGCGGTTGAGGCGGAACCAGCAGGTATTCACCCTCTGCTGGTGGAGCTGGGAGCGGTAAGCAGTCCTCCCACGGCGCTTGAGACGGAACCAGCAGGCATTCACCCTCTGCTGGTGGAGGTGGGAGGGGCAAGCAGTCCTCCCACGGCGGTTGAGGCAGAACCAGCAGGCATTCACCCTCTGCTGGTGGAGGTGGCGGAGACAGAGGCAGCTCTTGCTGCTCTGCACCTGGCGGTGGTGGAGACAGAAGCAGCTCCTGCTGCTCTGCTCCTGGCGGTGGTGGAGACAGAGGCAGCTCCTGCTGCTCTGCTCCTGGTGGTGGTGGAGACAGAGGCAGCTCCTGCTGCTCTGCTCCTGGTGGTGGTGGAGACAGAGGCAGCTCCTGCTGCTCTGCTCCTGGTGGTGGTGGAGACAGAGGCAGCTCCTGCTGCTCTGCTCCTGGTGGAGACAGAGGCGAGGGCTCCTCACCCTCTAACGCTGGAGGCGGCAGCAATGGCTCCTCTCCCTCTGGCGTTGGAGGCGACAGCGACGACTCCTCTCCCTCTGGCGCTGGAGAAGGCAGCGACGACTCCTCTCCCTCTGGCTGGAGAAGGCAGCGACGACTCCTCTCCCTCTGGGCTGGAGAAGGCAGCGGCGACTCCTCTCCCTCTGGCTGGAGAAGGCAGCGGCGACTCCTCTCCCTCTGGCTGGAGAAGGCAGCGGCGACTCCTCTCCCTCTGGCTGGAGAAGGCAGCGGCGACTCCTCTCCCTCTGGCTGGAGAAGGCAGCGGCGACTCCTCTCCCTCTGGCTGGAGAAGGCAGCGGCGACTCCTCTCCCTCTGGCTGGAGAAGGCAGCGGCGACTCCTCTCCCTCTGGCTGGAGAAGGCAGCGACGACTCCTCTCCCTCTGGCTGGAGAAGGCAGCGACGACTCCTCCCTCTGGCTGGAGAAGGCAGCGACGACTCTCTCCTCTGGCGCTGGAGAAGGCAGCGATGACTCATCTCCCTCTGGCGCTGGAGATGGCAGCGGCTGGGCTTTTCCCGATGGAGCTGGAGATAGCGGTAGCCCTGCCATATCTGCAGCCAGGTAGTGGATTACCATGTCCGCAACCTCCGCTGAGGGACACTGGGCAGTGTTGCTTTTCCCAGGCTTCCCATCGCTCTCCATCTCTGGCCCACAGGAGGTTGATCACATCGGGGAGGGCCTCTTCAGCATTCCTCCCAGGCTCCACCAGCCAGCCCCAGATTCCCTCAGAGGAGAGTGAACTCGTCTTAGCCAGCGGGCCCTCTCCCCCTGACGCCGGACGCTCAGGCTCCTCCATCTTATGCCATGCGTGGCTCTGGCTGAGTGGAAGATACCTTACCTCGCCACACAGGAAGCACCACCCTTCCTCATCCAGACAGGCAAGGCAAACATCCGGCGTAGTAGAGACGCGACGGGACCTGTGACCGGGCTGCTCTTGATGCACCACCTGCTGCTGTTGCTGCTTTCTTCGGCCGCTTCTTCCCATTTTTTTTTTTTTTTTTTTCAAACACAAAAAACACTTTTCGAAAAAATAAAAACGCCCTTTGTATTCCTGGTCCGGCTGTTGGAGGCGTTGTTTGTCCCATGAGGACACCATATGTGGCAGGCTGGCTTGCAGTGGTGACGTCACGGACCAGGAAGTAACTGAAACCACAACAATGGATGGCGGGCTGAAACTGAACGCAACGGCGTTCAGTTAATTTTATTAATCAAAATAAACAAAACAAAAGATTTAAACAAAACAGAAAACAAAAAGCGCGTTGGCCAAACAAATAAACAGACAAACAAGTAAGTGACGTGCTGGCTAAACCAGCACGTTTTAGCAATTGTTTTCTTGTACCTCTCTATCTCCCCGTACTTCCTCTCTGCATCCAACACTCCACACCGCAGCACAGACAGCTGTCGGTTTCTTATACTCTGGCCGAGGGGTTAACTAGCTGTTTATCTTATTACCCCTCGGCCACAGTCTGCACGCGTTTGGTAAGGATGCATGACTGTCAGCTAGTTAAATAATCAGTAGCTGATCAGTCATGCATCCTCACGGGGTTTTTAAATATAAATATAAGAAGACGCGGCGCTTTTACCCGCGCCGCAAACAAAAATACAAATAATAATACATAGGGGCGGGACACTCCGCCACAACAAGTTACTGAACAAACAGCACTAACACATGTAGGTTACTAGATATTTGTAATTACTAAAACTTGTTTTATTTTTATTTTTTTATTTTGCCAATAAATCTTAGGACCAAACAGTAAATAACTAACCCTAACCATAAACCTGAAATATACACAAAAGCAGAAACTTAAACTCAAATCCTAATTAAAAAATAAATATGTTGACCTATTGAGGAAACTGATCCTGCTCTGTTCCATTGTCCATAGATCTCGCCAGCCGATCTTGCGTTGTTCTACAATCTCCCATCTCATCCATTCTCCCTGCTTGGCCTGGGAAACGGCCTTTACGCACCTCATCCTCTCCTCCTGCTTTTGCACCTCATTGACTACCAGCTTTCTCAGTTGAGCTGGGGCTGCTTTGTGCCATGTAGGAGGAGCTGAACTGAGACCAAGACCCCCTCTTCCATGCTGTACTTGCCCCATGATATCACTGATACGAAGGGCAGCCTTTGCATCTTCCACAGTTTCCTTTGCCGCCCACTTTCTTCCAGTTTTCAACACAGGTGCTGCTCGGTTAGAGACTGGCAGCTGGCATATGAACTGACATATGAACTGATTAACGCTTCCAGCTTCTCTACTGTTGTCAAGGAAACCTCATACACAGTGAGTGGCCACATAAGTCTTGGCAGTAGACCAAACTGAAAGCATCAGAGTTTAAGTTTGCCTGGTAAATCGCTGCTGTCTATGCTCTTCAACCCTTGCACTGCTTGTTGTCTCACTTCTCCCACATGAACTGTGTCCTTTAGGTCCCCATCATACCATCTCCCAAGACTTTTCACAGGCTTCTCAGATACTGTTGGTATTGCCTCACCATTAATGTAGAACCTCTTATCCACTACTTTACCTTTAATTATAGAGATGCTCCTTGACTTTGTGGGCTTGACTTGCATTCGTGCCCATTCAATGTTATTGATTAATTTGTCCAATAACTGATTAGTGCAGGCTACTATTGCAGTCATGATTGTCATGTCATCCATGTATGCTCTAATTGGTGGCAGTTGCATTCCAAAAGCCAAGCATCCTCCTCCTACTACCCATTTTGATGCCCTAATAAGTACTTCCATTGCCATGGTAAAAGCAAGTGAAGAATGGTGCTGCCATTATTCCAATTTCTAGACATTGCCATGTAGTGGTGAATTCTGAAGTTGAAAAACAGAATTGCAAATCTCCAAAGTAGGCTTTCATTAAGTTTGTTATTGTCCTCGGTACAATGAAAAAATCAAATGCTGCCCAAAGAAGCTCATGTGGTACTGAACCGTATGCATTAGCTAAATCTAGCTCCTTCCTCTCCTTTTTAGCTGTTTGAATTTCCTACCAGATCACACTGATGTGCTCTAAGCATTCTAGGAAACCTGGAATACCGGCTTTCTGTACTGGTGTTAATGAAGCAGTTCTTCAATATGTAAGGTGACAATCTCTAAGCAACAATGCTGAAGAAAATCTTGCCTTCCACGTTTAACAGGAAAATAGGGCGAAACTCATAGAATCTTTTTCTTTGGGTATAAAGACCCCACCTGCTCGGCGCCAAGCTCTTGGTACAACCTGTTTTTCCCATGCTACTTTCATTAATTTCAACAGGATCCGTAGAACACCAGGTGCACTTGTACACTGTATGGAACTCCATTAGGCCCAGGAGATGATGACACCCTTGCTTTTATCACAGCTTGCTCTACTTCTTTCCACTTAGGTGCACAGTCCTCCATTTGGTATTCTGGTGGATTGATAGGTGGGATGTCTGAAGGAATCAACATAGGCTCCTGCCTTTTTGAATCTGTGTGTGTTTCCTCGAGAAATCTCTCCAGCTCAGATTTAGTTGCTTTTAGTGTGCCATTTTTCTCCCTGGTGAATAACTTCTTTGCAAATTTGAATGGGTCTTTATGAAAGTTAGTTCTCACATGCTGCTTCTTTTTGCAGCGTTTCTGTAGGCGCTCAGCTCTGCTCTCGTCCATTGCTTCCTCAGCTGTCTCCTTTCTCTAAGCACTCAATCTCCTGCTGCCGTCTAGACTTTACAAGAATAGTTTGTACTTTCTCCTTTCTTTTTTCAACTCCAAACCTCTTGCTTCCATAGATCTGTGTTTACTGTGTCCCATGCTGTTTTCTCAGAAGCTCTTAGCCATTTAACTCCAGGCTTGTGCCCGTTAAGGTTCTTTTCTCTCTTACGCTGGTTCATCTGACCAGGTTCACAAGGATTATTAGGTTCATCACTAGTTGTGTTTATGCAAGTCCTTCTCTCATCTATGACAGGGGTGCTGATATCTTACGAACTGTGGTTTGCTTACTGTCGCTGGATTTCATTCGACTGACGACTGACTTTGTAAACAGTATTGATCAATGCGAGGCCCTTGTCCCTTCTCCCTCAAGCATTTCATTCTCCCTTGATGAATCTTTAAACCCCTAACCGCTGTCACTTTGCTCCACCCACAGACACAAACCTGGAGCTCCATGTCTTTGCTAACTGCAGATCCTGAGCTAGTCCTTTGCAAAGTACTCTCTGTTCTCATATCCGTTTCCTTTCCTAAGTCGTTAACCGTTGTGTCAAACCCTGAGTCATCTTAAGCCCCGGCTCTCGCAGACTCTAGGGGTATTTTTCTCTTTCATTTTTTAGAAGCCTTGGGCAGGTGTCTCCAGCATCCTGTTCTATTCGAAAACACAGAGCTGGATACTGCCAGCTAGGGTGGCTAACCCCTGCCAGCCCCATAATAGTATATAAGATACTGTATATAATGGGGCCCAGTGATAAAGCAGATTTTCAACCACAATTGAGGGAAAGACTCAATTTTAAGTCGGGTGCTGTGACAGAATAGCTTGATGTGTTGTGGGTGGTGATGTCAGGAACCAGGAAGTAGTACACGAACAAACAATATTATGGGGCAAAACTGCACAGCTGCACTCGTATTTATTTAATACAGAAATAAATCAAACAAAAACATAAAACAAAACAGCACGAGGGCCAAAATAAAGGTTCGCAAAAAGAATACAAAAACAAATACCATTCTGGTGAGTTGACAATTATTTTGTTTTATTTCTTTTTCTTTATCTCTGCCTGTCTTTCTTTCTTTCTTTCTTTCTTTCTGGCTCTCCCCTATGCTCTCCCCAGACAAATGATTTCTCCTTGTATTTATAGTCTGTGGCTGGAGCCTAATTAATCTATAATTACCTATTACCTTATTAAGGCTCCAGCCACATTATCATGTGAGGGGGTTAAATTCCTCCCTGCCAATCCAAACCAAACAATAACAAAACCGTCACAGGTGCTTACCTGGATCACTTAAGCGGGACATTACATCCTAAAAAGCTGAGTTCTTAATTCACAACTTAATTGTCTGACGCTTGCCATAAAATACAGGTATCTGAAAGAGCAACTTGGTGTGGATGTGAAATATCAGTTATATCTATTATTATTTGTTTATTTAGTAGACACCTTTATCCAAGGCAACTTACAGAGACTAGGGTGTGAACTATGCATCAGCTGCAAAGTCACTTACAATTACGTCTCACCTGAAAGCCAGAGCACAAGGAGGTTAAGTGACTTGCTCGGGGTCATACAATGAGTCAGTGGCTGAGGTGGGATTTGAACCGGGGACCTCCTGGTTACAAGCCCTTTTCTTTAACCACTGGCCCACACAGCCTCCTATATCTAAACATCTTTATCTTAATAGGGCCGTGTAAAGGTCTTGTGCAATCTTCCAGTCGTTCTCTGACAAACGTGTTGTACTGTTCTCATCCTAATCCTTCAGTCTTCTGCACAGTGGTAACTACAGCCTGTTCAACAATGTCTCTTGTGTCGGGAACAAGGAGCAAGGCTCTGTACATCATTTGCAAAGGACATCTGAAACCCTTTCGTTTGTTCATGATGAGCAGTGATTTTTTTTTTTTATAGCAGTCTTCTCAACAACACCTTGAAATTCTGCACAGAGCCTGGCTACTTCTGGACCACCAATCATCCAACGACACAGAGAAGCAGGATTATCTGCAAGATCAACAGCTACCCCCTCACTCTTCACCAGAACTCCAAGCACTTTAGCAAGAGGCTGAATGTTCAGATTGATGTCAACTGATCATTGTAGTTGCACATCTACAGTGTGTGATTTGCAGCCTCTATGTGCATTATCCTCCACTCTGCTGCCAATGTTCATGATTGCTAGCCCTGCAGGGTCTACCCGGTTGTCATATTGACAATAGCTCACCAAGAATTGAAAGCCAATAGATCGTTATTACACTTTGACCCCAAATATCCATCAGAGGGAAGTTTGTTTGATCTGTACTGACCAGTGTTGAAACTGAATGGCCCAGAGTTGAAGGTTTTTTTTTATTTATTTTTTTATCTAGTGGGCCACTAAGGAGTTATGGTTTCTGTGATGTTGTAGAACAATAAAAAAAACACCAATGCATCAAGTTAAAGTAGGCCAAACCTGGTTTTCTAAAACTTGGACACAGTTTTACTGGAGAAGCCACTGGATTTTCTCCGCCATTGAGTTGATTGAAGGCATTGATTCATATGGTTCCCCGTCAAATTGATTAGGCTGCCACTATCCGTTGCCTAAAAAATATGTTCATACATAAGAGCAGTATTTAAATGGGCAAATACTGCATGAATATTCCCAGAGCAGCTTTTTTCACAGTGATACTGTATGCTTTCCCATTTGTATTTCCTTACTTTCGATGAGGGAAATCCCTTAGTTATGTGACTAGATTACCTCAATTAGAATTATTCTGTTGCACAGTCCAGGGAGTTTCAAGTTATGCTAGGCAGTAGTAAAAAAAAAAAAACGGATGAGAAAAAAAGTGTATTAAATTAGAATAGGAGTTATGGAGTGAGGTCTCTGTACTGATACTGGTGTGGCTCAGGTGATCCATTATTGATCTATCAATTCTGTGCCCCCTATAAGAACATAAGAAAGTTTACAAACGAGGCGCCATTGGCCCATCTTGCTCATTTGGTTGTTAGTAGCTTATTGATCCCAGAATCTCATCAAGCAGCTTCTTGAAGGATCCCAGGGTATCAGCTTCAACAACATTACTGGGGAGTTGGTTCCATACCCTCACAATTCTCTGTGTAAAAAAAGTGCCTCCTATTTTCTGTTCTGAATGCCCCTTTATATAATCTCTATTTGTGACCCCTGGTCCTTGTTTCTTTTTTCAGGTCGAAAAAGTCCCTTGGGTTGACATTGTCAATACCTTTTATAATGTTGAATGTTTGAATCAGATCGCAGAATAGTCATCTTTGTTCGGACTGAATAGATTCAATTCTTTAAGCCTGTCTGCATATGACATGCCTTTGGTCACTTCTTTGCACTCTTCCTAGAGCGGCATTATCCTTTTTGTAGCGAGGTGACCAGAACTGAACACAGTATTCTAGATGAGGTCATACTAATGCATTGTAAAGTTTTAACGTTACTTCCCTTGATTTAAATTCAACACTTTTCACTATATATCCGAGCATCTTGTTGGCCTTTTTTTACAGCTTCCCCACATTGTCTAGATGACAGGTCTTTATCATAGATTCCTTCAATTTCAGTATCTCCCATATGATATTTATAATGCACATTTTTATTGCCTGCGTGCAGTACCTTACACTTGTCTGTATTAAATGTCATTTGCCATGTGTCTGCCCAGTTCTGAATGCTGTTTAGATCATTTTGAATGCCCTTTGCTGCTGCAGTGGTATTTGCCACTCCTCCTATTTTTGTGTCATCTGCAAATTTAACAAGTTTGCTTACTATACCAGAATCTAAGTCATTAATGTAGATTAGGAAGAGCAGAGGACCAAATACTGATCCCTGTGGTACACCACTGGTTACCTCGATCCATTTTGAGGTTTCTTCTCTAATCAGTACTTTCTGTTTTCTACATGTTAACCACTCCCTAATCCATGTGCATGCATTTCCTTGAATCCCTATTGCGTTCAATTTGAGAATTAAACTTTTATGCGGGATTTTGTCAAAATCTTTCTGGAAATCTAAATAAACCATGTCATATGCTTTGCATTTATCCATTGTCGATGTTGCAGCCTCAAAAAAATTAAGCAGGTTAGTTAGACACGATCTCCTTTTCCTAAAACCATGTTGACTGTCTCTCAGGATACTGTTACCATATTGGTCATTTTGCATTTTGGATCTTATTATAGTTTCCATAAGTTTCCGTATAACACTGTCAGCCTTTGCATTAATTTGGCAATTTTAAAAGACATCATTCTGACAACAGAAACCGTGCAACAGAAAGCAAGCATGCCTATCAAAATTGTAAAGTGAAATGCATGTAAAAAAATCTCAATTTGCAAATGTACTGATAAGAGAAAATACAAATGGAATTTGCTATAGAAAGCAAGCTGCAGTTTGGTTTAAATCCCATAAAAACATAATAAAAGTAAAACACCACTGTTAACAACGCCTACACAAGCTTAGATCTCATCCACTTGTGATTTATTCTAGCTAGATTTTTTTGTAAACCCAGACAAAAATTCTCAGTTATTAACTTGTTCTCATTCCAAAAAATATGTAAGAATGATAAAAAGTTACCCTTTAAAATAAACAATGAATGTGGCATATTTTATGAATATTTTCTTGCTGATTATAAATATATATATATAGTTTCAGCTTGCATTTGACAATAATCCGATAAACTGATGATTTTGTACAAATTTGTAACCTTTTAGGTACTGTGATTATTAGTAATAATGAGGTCCCTCTGTATGTGTGTGTAATGGCTAGTTCTGTATTGAGATCAAGACAATAAATGCATGAATCATTTCAATGTTAGCTTTACTTTCTCCTTGCATGGTTTCCAATTCTGTTGTACCAAACAACATGGTTATGTCTGTCACTAACTTCTATCTATCTATGTCTGTCACTAACTTCTGTCTATCTATCTATCTATCTATCTATCTATCTATCTATCTATCTATCTATCTAGCTATCTAGCTATCTAGCTATCTGTCTATCTATCTGTCTATCTATATATATATATATATTTCAGATTTAAAATCCAGTTATATCCAGCAAAGGGACACTGTTTCAGACAGACACTCTAATTAGGTTATTAGGTTTTACTTAGCTGTTTTTTGTTGTTGTTTTTTTTCGTCAAATTAAAGTATTAACTTTTTTAATTGACTGGATCACAAACCTCAGTCCTAAAATACCATCAAAGGTGGTATTAAAAAGTTTCTAAAGCCATTTGTTTATTTATAAGGCTCACTATAGCAGTTGTCTTTGTTGCGTCCTAAAGATTTGTAGTTAAATATTACCTGATCCAGAATATCCACAAGTACGACAGCTTACAGATTTCGTAAGGAAAGATTGCACTCAGGATAAAGGAATATCGTCAGAAATATGGTGCTATGGGGTTAAGAGGTCATAAACCTCTGTATAGTTAACCTTTCATTAAAATACTCTTCATTGTCCAGGTCTCTCTGTTCACACCCCCACACATCCTATTGCATCTAACCATTTATTTCAGAATCTCAAAACTGCCAAGTCGGTTTTCCACCGTGGGAATTTATCACAAATCTTGTACATTAAAAAGTCTATAACAATGTCTTTAAAAGCCTAGTTTAAAATGTAATTTCTTTAACTGGAAACTCTATAAGTAGCTGGCACATTGAACATTGACTAATGCTCCTAAGATAGAATATCAAACTGCTGAATGAGTTTTTGCCAAAGCCCAGTTATAGATTTATTTTGGTTTTTGATATTGTGGAAATGTAACCCACAGTGGAAAATAATGCTCACAGTTGATGGACCTTATTATACCTTCAGTCTTTTAGTGCTATGTTATGTATTTCTACTTTAATTATTAACCACTATAGGAAAAAAAAATACAACACTATAGGAAAAAAAAAAACAATGTTGCATTAGCACTATCACTTATTTTAACTATTTCCCTGTGTGGCCACCAGAGGGCCTCACAAAATGTAGTTGCAAAAGTGACAAAAGATTTGTAACATTACAGAGACTGCCCAACATCTTTCAGATATGCTGATATCCCCAAAGCAGCACTGGCACTAACTGGTCACAACTCTGGAGGAGTAAAACTAGGAGGAGTAAATTGATTACTCATTGTCCATTACAGGATATCCTATACATAATCATATGTCTTGAACTCCCCTGTGGGGTTGTAGTTAGTTAAACTACAAACAGTACATAGCCATGCTTAAGTAATGTAGGAGGCAGATACAGAACTGGGTGTATTCAATTGATCTAAATACTAATGCTGTTATAATTATTCAGCATCACAGTAATGTACTGGTTGAAATGGCTTTCAGCTGCTTTTTAACAGGTATTGCTCAACTAGATTACTATACTTCTGTGGGTTATTTACTCATTATGCGACAATTAGGACAAGCATGTACTCGGTGTGCAGTGCTTCCTCTTTATTTTGTTATCTGACTTGCACATCAAATAAGCATGAACCATGACCTAACTGTGAATACATGTTCAGGTATGTTGTTAGTCATGATGAATATAACATTTACCCGGTCATGTTCATGTATGTTGTTACTCATGATGAATACAACATTTACCCGGTCATGATCATGTATGTTGTTACTCATGATGAATAATGCACTTACCCAGTCATGTTCATGTATGTTGTTACTCATGATGAATACAACATTTACCCGGTCATGATCATGTATGTTGTTACTCATGATAAATAATGCACTTACCCGGTCATGTTCATGTATGTTGTTACTCATGATGAATACAACATTTACCCGGTCATGTTCATGTATGTTGTTACTCATGATGAATAATGCACTTACCTGGTCATGATCATGTATGTTGTTACTCCTGATGAATAATGCACTTACCCGGTCATGTTCATGTATGTTGTTACTCATGATGAATACAACATTTACACGGTCATGATCATGTATGTTGTTACTCATGATGAATAATGCACTTACCCAGTCATGTTCATGTATGTTGTTACTCATGATGAATACAACATTTACCCGGTCATGATCATGTATGTTGTTACTCATGATAAATAATGCACTTACCCGGTCATGTTCATGTATGTTGTTACTCATGATGAATACAACATTTACCCGGTCATGTTCATGTATGTTGTTACTCATGATGAATAATGCACTTACCTGGTCATGATCATGTATGTTGTTACTCCTGATGAATAATGCACTTACCCGGTCATGTTCATGTATGTTGTTACTCCTGATGAATAATGCACTTACCCGGTCATGTTCATGTATGTTGTTACTCATGATGAATACAACATTTACACGGTCATGATCATGTATGTTGTTACTCATGATGAATACAACATTTACCCGGTCATGTTCATGTATGATGTTACTCATGATGAATAATGCACTTACCCGGTCATGTTCATGTATGATGTTACTCCTGATGAATAATGCACTTACCCGGTCATGTTCATGTATGTTGTTACTCTTGATGAATAATGCACTTACCCGGTCATGTTCATGTATGTTGTTACTCCTGATGAATAATGCACTTACCCGGTCATGTTCATGTATGATGTTACTCCTGATGAATAATGCACTTACCCGGTCATGTTCATGTATGTTGTTACTCCTGATGAATAATGCACTTACCCGGTCATGTTCATGTATGATGTTACTCCTGATGAATAATGCACTTACCCGGTCATGTTCATGTATGTTGTTACTCCTGATGAATAATGCACTTACCCGGTCATGTTCATGTATGATGTTACTCATGATGAATACAACATTTACCCGGTTGGATATTCTTCAAAGCAAGCCTGTATGCAACAGTTCTAATCTATCCCAGTGTCTTTATCTATCAAAGTGCATTTCATGTTTGTGGGTCTTCGTCGTGCTGTTCGGTGCTGTAATAACATGAATTATCAGCTTGTGACTTTACCAGGGGTCCTCAGTGTGTACATATGGTCACGCACTTTTTTTATACCTAAATGCCAGGGTGACTCATGGATTAAAAGAGCAGTATGAAGCAGGTTTCTATGGTAACAGGGGCCTCACACTGTAACTGTAGAATTGTATGGGTTGTTGGAGCAGATGTATTCTATTTGGTATGTCTTCAGCACAAATAAAAACAGTGATAAAACAATATACAGTATTGTCTTGAGTCTTTTAAAAAAGGTGTGGGCTATGGAAACCGAGTTCCTAGTTACCAGTTCCACAGTGTTAGTGAGAGGTGTGCTTACCTAGTTACTCTGAGGCAGTGGCCTGTTTGCCTGCCCCTAACACAGGATTAATTAGAAGAATCTTTCTATTATTGAGACTATGCAAAGTTACCGTTTGAGAGCTGTAGCAAAATGTGTCTGCCATCTTATTCCAATCTGCCATCTTATTCCAAAGAAGCGAAGAATGAAATAGTATACCAGGTGGTTTTTATATAAAACCAGATATATCTGGAGAATATATGTGGAACAGCATGCTGTAAATACATACAGTACATGTAGAATATAGTCCTAAATTGAGTGCTAGATACAAGTTGGTACAGCACCACTGTCCGTGTCTTGGAAGCCTTGTCATGCATCTATCAGCTTGCATTCAGTTCCCTATTTGAGGTTTTATGTATACCACATTGGTAGCAAGTTGGTACAGCACCACTGTTAGTGCCTTGGAAGCCCTGTCATGCCTCTATCAGCTTGCATTCAGCTCTCTATTGCATGTTTTATGTATACCACATTGGTAGTAAGTTGATCATATTTGGGGTACCACCTCACTTGTAGGACAGACTGTACATTAAAAATATATATTTGTAAAGAGGAGACAATTATCTATTCAGGGATACCAATATATTTAGTGAACAAGTAGTCTGAGTAAAGTTATCCGGCAACAGACTCCTCATGCCCACTTTTATTACTTTTGGGGCAAGTCTATTAAACTAATTCCCCTGCAGCGTAGTATTAAAACTTTCCTCAAACTTCCCAGTACTAACTTCCCCGTCAATCAACCTTAAGAATTGAATGGAGTTGCAGGGAAATTCCAGCAAGTTCCGTGAAGTACAACATATGCAAAATGCCTCAGAATAAAGTGAGACTGCTGTGAGTTCAGTTTGCAATAGCAAACCAGAGTACTATACAGGAGAGAGAGAGAGAGAGAGAGAGAGAGAGAGAGAGAGAGAGAGAGAGAGAGAGAGAGAGAGAGAGAGAGAGAGAGAGAGAGAGAGAGAGAGAGCCCGTCACTGCTGGAGCACTGTCAGTCCTGGGCCTTGGCAGTAAACCTTAAAAAGACCTATATAATGATTTTTCAAAAAAAGACCAGATCTCAGGGAAACAGATACCACTTCACCCTAGGCAACACCGCCCTAGAACACACCACAAACTACACTTGCCTGGGCCTGACTATCAGCGCCTCAGGGAGCTTTAACCTGGCAGTAAATGCACTAAAGGAAAAGCCAGAAGAGCTTTTTCTGCCATCAAAAGAAGATTCTATAAAATTAATATACCTGTCAAAATATGGCTAAAATTAATTGACAGCATCATCCAACACTGCTTACCAGCCCCCAATCAGAGAAAACCAAATTATAAAACAAACCAAAAACTCCTATCTGAAACATTGGGAAATAGAAACAAAATCCCAAAATAAACTTGAATGTTATCGCGCCCTAAAAAAAAAACTGTACCCTAGCAGAGTATCTCTCCACTGTCAGAGATACAAAGCAGAGACAGATCCTGACCAAGTACAGGCTCAGCGACCACAACCTGGCCATTGAAAAAGGCCGACACAGGCAGACCTGGCTACCCAGAGAGAACAGGCTCTGTGTTCACTGTGAGACAGGAGAGGTCGACACAGAGATGCACTTTCTCCTACCCTGTGAGAAATACTCCCAAACAAGGGAAGTATTCTTTAATAAAATAGTAAATGCCCATCCACTTTTTCCAAACATGGTAGACCCAGAAAAACTGTCTGTACTCCTGTGGGAGGGACATACAGCCCCCCTGGCTGCCCATTACGTAGCCGCCTGCCGCAACCAAAGGGACACGCAGTGACACTCTGCATGAGGAGCACAACTTGGGAGGAGAGGAAATGTATTACTTGTAGCCACTGTATTATATATATATATATATATATATATATATATATATATATATATATATATATATATATATACTGTATATATATATATATATATATATATATATATATATATATATATATATATATATCATTATTTATTTTAATCATTTTCTTTGATTATTATTTATTTATTTATTTTATCATTAACGGTACTATTTTCCCATCAATTTTTTTTACTGTACTTTATAAATCAGTTTGTTATATATATACAGTATATATATATATATATAGAGAGAGAGAGAGAGAGAGAGAGAGAGAGAGAGAGAGAGAGAGAGATGATAACAAACGAAAGGGATTAAAACAATCATGACCCTACACAATGTACTTCTAATCTCCAGTCCAGGCCGGGTTTAGTTATTTCAGTAAATGATGGCACTAAAACCTTCAGGGTTCCCTAGTTTT
Source organism: Acipenser oxyrinchus oxyrinchus (assembly GCA_030684275.1). Lineage (NCBI taxonomy): Eukaryota > Metazoa > Chordata > Actinopteri > Acipenseriformes > Acipenseridae > Acipenser > Acipenser oxyrinchus. The sequence continues at coordinate 101,221,908 of CM060248.1, read as the reverse complement.
GTGTCGTCTGAATTTTTCCTTTTTATTTACGAATTGCCTTGGGAGAAACAGAATAATCACTGTTGGCGCTCTCCTTGCATATCTCCAATCAGGGATGCCAAGAAGAAATGCTATCCCCAGGTGCTTCCAGGGAATAATAAATCTCTGCAAGGTTCTGCTAAAGGCAATAGTTATTTTCTTTAATAGTGCTTCACAGCTGGCTAATCATCGAGGTACATTGATTTTCTGTAGGCTGTGTTTCACATCACAGTTGTTAAAGTTGTAATCACCTATCATGCCAGTCCTTCCACACTCCTCAGCATTGATACTTTTTGTAGTCTCAGGTGGCAAAATAAACCAAAATTTGCAGGAGATAGTTAAAACAATAGATTACTGTTGCATGTGACAGACATAAGCCAGCTGGTTCAATACTCAACGTCAGACAGATTTAACTTGAAAAGTTAACACATGTTAACGTCAGTCTGTGTAGTGATAGGTAATACACACTGACTAGCAAATTGGAGATTGCATCTAAAATTGGAAAACCTTATAGTCTGCTATGCATCCAAAATGTATGTCATGTGACATATGATCTACTAGACCTTTATAAGCTATGTGAGAAATGTGTGCACAAATAACAGAATCCTTCAACAAACATCTAGTCTAACAATGTGCCCGGAGCTACCTATTGAGTGTGATTAAGGACTCTTGTTATTGTTATTCAATAATTCTTCTTATTGTGGGCTCTTCTTGAGATTTCTTTTCAAAATAATATTGCATTTTCGATGCTGTAGCTGTTGCCAGAGCAACAACAGCAAAGACTGGCAGTCTTTATCTCTGGCACTGCCTGTAATTCTCCAGACCACTGTAGTACTGGATAATATTCAAGCAGAATGCAGCCTTTCACCTTGTGCAACTTGAGCTTTTGGTGTAAATACAGATAGTTCTAGAGCAGAAAAGAAAGCACAGATTTTTGTTTTTGTTTTATCTATTCTATTAAGGAATTCAAAGAATTAATTTGGGGATAACTACCATGACAAAACAGCAGGAAGGGGTGCAGCATACCCCATTCATTTCCATGGGAAATTGGGGGGAGCATCGGGCAGAATTCGGAAGGATGGAAGGTGCCCACTTGAAGACCCCAGAGATGTACCCTACTTAGCTCAATCCAGACGGTTATCATGCTGATGCGCTGGGGAGACCACACTATGGTTGATCCCCGGAGCCAGCATCGCAGCCGTTGTGTGTGCTGATGCGCTAGGGAGGCAATAAGCTGATCCCTGGAGTCAGCATTACACTTCAGCCATCAACACCAGACAGAAGGATATCTACATCATCATATGGAAGGAAGCACAAATGGATGGAGACACATATGGATCACATTAGTTTACTGTGAAGCTACGTCTTAGTTGGTGCTTATCTTGGCGAGAGCCAAGTTCAAATCAGCATGAAGTTTTAACATCTACTCTCATGTAATGGAAATCATGTTTTGAGGGGGTGCAATTAGCAACTTGCAGGTTGGCCATTTGGATGGAGGTGGGCGCCGTTTGACGGCTGTTTGCTTTTTTAATTACTTATTAAATGGCTCTGTTCAGTTGATTCTGGCATGGGGGAATGCCATCGAATCTCCATGTGTTGATCTTGACACAGGCAGTTTATTGCGTTAAGCAGTCTTTAATAAAGTACCTCAGATGCTTTAAACAGGACTCATGCCTCACTGTGTTTCTTGCAGCAGGAACATGGTATGCTACCTTATGGGATAGGATTAGGTCATGCAGGGCGTAGGTTCATTCTCCACAATTGTCCTGTCTAGCCCAAGTGTGCACTCATTAGCACATTAAAGAATGAGCTCTAGTGGAAAAGGTAAAGAAAACTAGTGGAAAAGCTCAGACAGCCGTTCTATGTAGAAGTCTTTTTTTAATCTTTGTTCTTATAGGATCGTCAAGGCTTCTTCAGATGATTTCTAGATCTCACTGAAGGAGCACTGTTATACAAACTGGTCAACATGTGGTGCCTCAGTCTTCCCAAAGTCCTCCAGGTGCAAGAGACATATTAAAGAAGCTTTGTGTGGCAATGTACAGGGTAGAGCAACAGGCAAGTTTCCACCATGATTCTTTACATTGGATGACACTCCACTGAAACGTAGACTGTACAGTAAAGGCTCCAAGTCTCAATAGGCTTACATTTCAGGGGCTTAATTTTAGGGAGTACTTTTTTTATATTTACTGTTCTGGATTATCAATTGCAAATCCATCATGTCATTGTAATGGAGTTCATTTTGTTAAATACGACACGCCCCTTCTCTGTGAATTTTGCGAAGTTACCAGGAAGTTAGGCAAAGTTGAGTTAATTGATTTGGATCGATTGTCACTTTTATAACAACGCACACTTGCTGAAGGCTGCCTGAATTTATATTGGATTTTATTATGATTGACTTATTACTCCATTATTTAAATCCTTTGATCATGAAATTGCTTGTCATGTCAAGGCTATTTCAGCAAAAAAAAAAAACATTGCAGCAAACAAGGTCCCGATTGCTTGTATGTTAATTTGAGTTTCTTCCATGGGAAAACAGTTGTTTATATCATTAATCCCATTGCCCAGGAGGGATATATCATTAATGATATCTATTGATTATCTAACGGTTGTCTATTGATCGGCAACACATTCACTAAATCTGTATTTTGCTAAAAGCGAGTTTAGAGATTTATCACTTTTTTTTTTCTCAAGGGACTTCCCTAATTATCCTTCATGGATTTATCTCATTAAGCTTGTAATTAACAAATGCATCACTCTTGCTCCTTATGATACTTGCAGTGCAGTCTATGCCTAGCAGCATAAGCCCTAATTAGGGATGCTTTTCGAATTCATCACGTGAGTCATTCTTAACACCATCCTTGTCAAAGGTGGCTGTAAAATATAATTAATCAAAACGAATTCAACCAACAAAAAGAATATTAATTTAACTGTTAACCCATTCAGGGATTACAGGTCTAATACTGGAGCAGAAGTCCAGGCTAGGAGAGGCATTTGAGAAATAGATCATAAACAATTCTAGTACAGTATTAGATTTTACTATGGAGTGGGCAATGTTTGTGCAATTTGCGCACAATGCAAACATAGGCCACAGTGTGATTGGCTAAGATTTTATTTCCGAGACAGAATTTCATTGACATAAATGCACCATTGATGTAATGTGTGTGAATTGTCTGTGATGTATTGCATTATACAGCACTTGAAACTGACACCTTGATTGACTTTAGAGAGACACATTGATGCAATATATATTCAGCTCAACACATCAGGAACGACACATTAACATTTAATTAGATATGCAGGTCATATTTAAATATATAGTAAACGTATGCAAGGTATACACGTAAACATGTATTTTCCATCCACTTTCTGTGTGCACTGCAAACTGGATTTTAAGAAGATTGTATTAATATATCAGTATTGCTTACCTACAAGATGCTGCCAGCCAGCCACTTAGAAAAGTGTGGCTCAATCCAAAAATGAAATACATATCTTTTCGTGAGGGGAAATTATTGGAGCTTTAATAGGTACTTGGCTAATCCCACAAACCTACACTCAATTATCGGAGCCATTGTGTGCTCAGATTGTTTCATGAGGAATTTACAAGAGCAATCCCATTTAAATGAAACCATGCTTTAAGGGTTATATGGTGTCTTTCCTGTTATGAGTCATTTTAATAATTCTGTTCTCTGGCATTGTCAGAAGACCACCAGTGCATGCTTTAGTCTTTTCTCTTCTTCAGTATAATGCATTATGAATATTAATAGGTTCTACTCATTCAAATTTAGCAAAGTAATTTGCAACCCACAGATCTTAAAACCTGACTCCTGATATGAATTAAAAAGATTATATGAACTCAGTTTTTTTTTTTCTTTTTCTAACAGACCATTGTATTGCACATGAATACCACAACAGTGATATTGTCTTGGTATTTTATCATTTAAATGTGATTCGCACACATTACACTGCCACCTGAGCTAGTGATATATTTAAATATGTATATCTATATTAGAATTGGTTGCATTTCAATGTTTTCTTCATTTTCTTTATGAAGAAGAAAAAGAACAGTAAAGTGTATAATTGTTATCATAATTCTTTCACCAGGTTTTCACCAGAAAATTAATAACAATGACCAGATTTCAAGGAAGACAGGAAGATGTATTTGAGTAGCAAAATGATGCACATGTGCTGATTTATGACGTCACAAGAACCTCTCAATAGAATGTACTTTTTGTAAATGTTTCTTATTGAATAACTACATTTTGTTTTAAAAAATGAGTGCATTATTGTGCTTTGCCCAATAACAGAAAGCTGTATCTGCTGCATCTGTGCTTGACATTTCTGCACTTTTCTTATTTGTCACAATAGTGACTGTTTTAGAGCTTCTAAAGTCAGTATGCTATTCATCAGTAATGTAACCATGTATGTTGCTTAAATAATGATATGTCAAATCATGGTTTTAAACAGTTTCTGGCAATATGATTTTTTCTTATTCCACCTGAGGGAAATCACATTGAGTGCTGCTTCTTTCCATTTTCCCTGTCCTTCATCTCCTTAAAACTCCTGCTTGTTCCTACAGTCACTATGGAAACTTGGCAGTTAACCATATAACATGTTTGCAAATTTAACATTCGGAAAAAGCAAGGGATTGGCAGCATGTGTAGCTTAAAGAGAAAGCAGCGGGGTTCCGAAAAATATAGCATTTCACGTCCCTGTGTGTTGCTACAACTGTTTAAAACAATGTACCTGTAATTTTTCTTTTCATTGTTAACATCCTGACAACTTTTTACACTTATAACTTTAAAGTCTGTTTCAAAGCTTTTTTTTTTCATGGAAAAAACATGGAAAAGAAAAGCCAGAGCACATGTTGTTATGCTTTTTTATTATACAGTGATTTAGAACACAGATCTTAAACCCACCCGATTTGACTGTAATCAGTGCATAGGTGTAATAAAGACATCATACTCATAATTGTATAGTCTATGTGGTCCCCCATGAGCCACACATGGGGTCCATAGGTGATCATCAACACATTGAATGGTGTTCACAGCGAGACAGGCTGCACCCTGTACAATTAAATAATATTTTTGTGGCAAAATAATTATAGAAACATGTTATACTCAATCAAGAGACAATTATTATTAAACTTCTCTTACATATTTTAGAGACATGAATTATATGCTTGACGTCAGTTATTATTAAAAATACCTTGTGTATTTTATTCATTGTTTAACAAGTTTGAATTACATTTCCAGTATGCTTTTAAAGCTGAGTGTTTAGTGCTTTTTGATTCTAGAGTTAAATAGATGAAAGAGTGGTCAGATATAACAGCTTTTTACAAATTGCATCAAGTTTATTGAAACAAGCCAGTAAAAGATTTAAAAGGAGGCCCTAATCCATGGATATTGTTTTACATTCAGATGGTTATTACACAATTAAAGTAAAACCACTGCAAAATTTCAAAATAACTGGATTATAATAATGTGAGCCATGATTGGAAGGGTAACCATCTATCCACTCACCCAGAGCCACATTGAAGTTGCCGTCTACAATTATATCATCAGTTTGAGATGAAGTTTCAAATGATGTAATATTAGAACTAATAGCAAAAATTAAGGGTTTATTTTTGACCATATTATTAAAACAGTAGATGTTGATCAGAATATGGAGAGTGTAATTTTGTCTCCACACAGTGAATTCCAAAATGTAACTTCCATATATATATATATATATATATATATATATATATATATATATATATATATATATATATATATATATATATATATATATATATATATATATATATATATATATATATATATATATATATATATATATCAGTGAAATGAGTTTCCTGCAAAAGAATGCAATTTGCATTCTGTTACTTGCAACAACAAAAAAATGCCTTTCTTTTGATTTTATTCGTAAGACCCCAGGTATTTAAGGATATAAATGATAACTAACTTTTAAATGCAATCATAACCAGATATGAAACCGTAATATCAACAACAGAATACAAATCTACGTTTCAGAAGGAATACTATCTATCGCTGAATAATCACTGTCCTTCTATGTATGTGCAAGCTCCTCAAAGGCTTTTTGACCTTTCTTCCTTCATTGCTGCTTTGACTTTTGGCCACAGCTTTTGGTGTGCATCTTGGTCTGCCTTGTACAAATATTTTGCACATTGTATATTTGCTTGCAAATCTCTGAATCCTTCGAACTCCTCCACACCTCATCCCTTAGAGTCACATAACAAACTGTATAATTACATGTCGAAGCTGTCTGCCAGTGTGAGTTTTTGGGCCAATTCTGTGGACAGTCAACTACACCTTTAATTTTTGTCTGTGTATAGTAGGGGTGGGTATTGGGACTGCTGATCTGTATTGCAATATATTGCAATACTGAGGAGAATATTGCGATATGTATTGATGTAATGATGCTGATGTTAATTTTTTGCTACCAAAATAAATCTACATATATAAACTGTCATTTGTCATTTTTATGGAACTTAAAGTATTAGAATGTAATATGACAAATTAAACTCTCATATGAAATGCCCAGGAACTCATTTTTGTTTGATCCTCTGAAGTACGTGCATGTGGTCCCAATTTGAAAAATAGAAAAACAGTGCTGGTTTGAAAGTTATTTCAAATTATCTAAAAACACTGATTTAAAATGTCATTTTTGAATACAAAATAAACTGCACAGGGGCGGAGGGGTACCCCATTCTAAAATAAATAAACAATACATTTTTAAATCTTAATACAAAACAAATACATTTTACAACAGGGCTTTGCCCTGCCCCCTTTTTATGTGCAGGGCTCCTCGCCCAGTCACACACAGCAATAATAAGCCATGGGGCAATCAAATCAGTCTTTCTGAGTCTTGCATTTGAATAAGGCTAGGCACTCTGAACAAAAATATTAGTATCCCTACATGCCAATTTTGATGATACACTACAAAAACATCGTACAGGAAACACATCTACCACGGCATATTTTGAAGTTTAATAGGACAAGATAGTGAGTAGTCTTACACTTGACTGTACGTACCGCTATTATTTATTTAGTTGTTTGTTTGTTTGTTTGCTTACACAGTGGGGGCCACATTTATCGCATCTCCCCATTTTTACGCTTACTGCTTTATCACCATATAGTTAATTTTTCTATAGACCTTTTTTGTTTTTGTTATTTTTGATTTGCTATTTGTGGTTTATTGAATTCTAACATTTGTATGATTTTTTCTTCATACTGCAAAATTATTCAAAGTCAGGAAATATGCAGAACATTATGTGCCAAAAATCAAATGTATGTATGCTACAAACATTTTAAAAACCTATTTGACACAGTTGATAAATGAATTACCAGACATATAGGACATAAAGTAAACAATTGTGAGGATGAGACCCTATTTAAATGCCAGTTATTGTGTATATTATTGTTATTCTACTGGTGATAGAGCCGTGGGTTATGTATTGTGCCTGCTGTTGAGCAAGTGTATTTGATATATGATGGTATATTGCTTTATTTAGATTAGGGCACTTACCTTAATGAAGTTCCTGTAGCTTTACATGTGGATCAAGTGTTTTGTTATATGGTAGCCATATGTTGGGTAATCTTCCAAGAGACAGGGTAATGCTAATGTTCAGTTTTACTGGTAAGAGTCAGGGACTAGAGAATAAGAATGACAATGATAATAATAACCAGTAAACACAGGATAATGGAATTGTTTCTCCAATGGGAGAGTCAAAGATCTGCCCTTGTTTTGCAGCTGTCCGATCATTAGTGCGCAGACAGAGGACATAAATATGCTAGGGTAAGTGGTAACAATAGCTAATATTATCAAGAGTTATTATTGAGAATTATATTGAGAACTTCAAAGTAATATTTAGAATTGCTTTTTACAAATTAAAAAAAAAAAGTCAGACAACGGAGACATCGTAGTTGATTTGGTTACAAATCAATTTTCAAGAAGAAATTTCTCAGAAAAAATTGAAGAGTTATAAAAGGGAGGTATACACGACAAATACCCGGACACAGGAAGGGAAGGGGTATACTTGCCACTTCCAGCATTCAAATTATTAATTGTGTCAGTGGCTTACCGGTAGCTGTTAATTAAAACTGAAAAGGCAATCTGGAACAGCACTCACTGCAGCAATCTAGGCTGTCTATTGAAGTCAGCACAAAAACATGAGCGTTCTCAAAGTCACTTGCGAGCCACTGTTACACTCAAAACTTTTGGATTGATGTTTAACTGGATGAGCAGAAACATAGCGGTACAATACATCACAATGAGCAAGTAAGAAAAAATCGTGAGGTTCTTAAATGCTTGATTGATTCTGTTTACCTTGGTTAACAAGAACTGGCACGATAAAGGCATCAATTCCTCAAATAGAGGTAATTATGTGGAATTACTTTCTCTGATTTTTGACTGCGACAGCATGTTAAGCAATCTCTTGTCAATAGCCACAATATTCTCTGGTACCTCTAATAAAATTCAGAACGAATAAAAGCAGAACTACAGGAAGCCAAGTGGGTAGCTGTAATGGTAGATTAAACTTACGACGATGGAAACGCAGCTCAGCTGTGTTGTGTTGTCAGGTATGTGACTGACTTTTTTTTTTTTTTTTTTTTTGCTTTTTGGCCCACCACAGCTGTATGGCAGCCAGGAAAGCTGTGCAGCTTGTTCTACAATTTGAGGATCTTCTTCACACCTGCAAACCGCCAACCGCAATTCCATCACATGGAGTAAAAAGAAAAAAAATCCCATGAGAGCCTAGAATTTATGGTGCTATAGGTTCTTAAAAACAAGCCAGATTTATTTGGCCCACAAAAGAAAAATGTTTATTTTACAAACAAAGTGTCGGACCAAATTACACAAAAAATAAATGCACTAGGGGCCACCACCATCAAAAAACAATAAGAGGTAAAAAAGCTGCACTATGACCTACAAGAGAAGGTACAAATTAAATATTAAACACTGAGTACCAGGATACAGGGGGTGGAACCTAGCCTTGCTCTACACTGACTTCTACTAAAGAACGAATCCTATCCACCTGGAATGCACATGCTCTGGAGGGCCTTGGTGGGATAGACATTGGAGTGGAGGGTAGGTGTAAGTCAGAATTAAAAATACATTTAAGAATTACAAAACTGTAGTGAGTAGTTACCCATAGAAACCCAGCACCAGTAGGATCTTAATGTGTACTGTTAAGGCATGGCTTCTAGCAGTCTGGCTTTCCAAAACCTCCCTTAATTCCTCGCACAGGTTAAAAAATATCTTCTTTTCACATCCTCATCGGGCATATTTAGGAAAGAAAATCTTTCCTTACAAATCCTAGGATGGATTTGCCGCAGTCTCGCTGCTTTGTTGAGCCCAGTTGTTGTCAACCTACATTAGCTGCCAGTGCTACAACTGCAAAGCCATTGGAATTTGCGTTGTTTATCACCAACGCCACACCCCCGACTGTGAAAACAATTCTTCTTTTCTCTAAAAAAACATTTTTTGAATCAGGTGCATTTTCCGACTTTAATAGTCAATGATATGCAAATTAGAAAAACAAGTATTTTTACTGAACTTTCAGATTGTGGAAAACAGTTGCATCTTGTTTTGAAATGACGTCACACAGTTGTCGGAAAAATGAAACATGCCTTTGTTTAATCAAAAACAGTTCTTAAACCATTCTAAATCCATTCATAATAATGCTTTTTGGAACCAACGGCTGTTTCGCAGAACAAGACAAGAGAAAAAAATATAACAAGTAATATAGCACACTACTTATTTATTAAGTAATAAGTAAAGACATTATATTAATTTTGCTGAAGAAACTAATAACGAGTAATATGTTACTTTTTTCAGTAACGTACCCAACTCTGTCAATTTCTGCTTTTCGAATCTCCACCTCTTGTTTTTCTGGTAATCCATTCAGTCCCCAACGTCTTTTGTAGTGACCATGTTCCAGGCAGGCTTCTTTGATCACTTTGTTTTCTTTAAGAATACAGTTTACCTGTTTCTTGAAAGTTTGATTTTGTCCTCCTTTGTATCTTTTATTTAACTGGCATTGAATTCAACTTACTTGGTGATGTTCACAATTAGAGGGAGTTGTTTCTTATCCAGCCAAATTGCTTGTCCGTTTAGTTAAGATTTGGATAGTATGCCGTATCATTCCATTAGAGATTTCTGTATTGTCAGTTTTGCTTTTTTGGTATTGGGGCTTTTAATCAGAGTTGACGATGGTCGTTTATAATCATCCTTTTCTTCAGAACTAATAATGTCCTCTTCATTTTCAACTTCAACCTCTGCCGCAAAATCTTGCAGCGGTACGTTTTCCCATAGGGCTTCCTTAAGGGGTAATTAATCCAAGCATAGCCATCATTTGCTAATTTCAGTCAGGGTATAAAAAGGCTTGTGAGACAGGTTGCTTATTTTTACTTTTATTTAGTTTTACCACATGCAAGAGTTATTAAGATTGCCTGTTGATACACTTCAGCAATGACTCAGTTCAAAGTAAAGAGGAGGTACTTTCAATAGTTGCCTTTGGTGTCAGGAGCGAAACTTCCAAATAAGAATTTGTCAGATTTTTTACATTTCTAGTATTTTTTTCAGAAAGTTGAAATTAATTTACTTTAGGGCTCAAAATTAAACAAAGCTTCTGCAACGTTCACAGGTTCACTGCTGCTCATTCCACTATCTTCCTCCAGCCCCTCAATAACCCATCCTTACAACTATCTATTTTGACTGTATTTTTTATTGTTTTTACATTGTGATATATTATTCAAGAACTAAGGACTCATTGTATTGTGATGTTCTACAAATATTGTTGAGAGTATATATGAAGGTGAAGAGAAGACATTGTGAGCAGGACCTGTCTGACTGAAAACAGTTGCAGTTCTTGATCGGTAAAACATAGCATAATAGTCTAATCCATAGACTGTCAAACACAATAACATTAAGCACTTGGAATTCGTCATGCAATAGACACAGCTCTTATAATGGTATATGGTACATTAACTAAATAATGATAAGGTGTACTGAGAATGAAGCAATGGTAACCACATGTGGCCAATTTTAAAATATGACTATAAAAAAGTCATGAAATATTGAAGTAGAGACAGGGAATGCAAAAAAGGCAATTGCCTGAAGCAAGAAGCTGCCAAGAACTGCACAAAATAATTTTAGTATCTCTTTTATGTGACTATCTTACAATAAGTAACTATATCATTTAAAAAGACTCAACATGCAACATTACAACTTTTGGCTCATGGTTGCTGGTGATATTAAAAAATGAGAATAATACTACTGAATACAGATGACAGTGCTGCTAATGAGCAGTTGCTGTAACTGAGGTGAAATTAAAGTTTTGGCTGGCAGGGTTGTGAATGAACTCCAGCTGTCTGCCAAACGACCTCACCCAGAAGGTGTCACTGTGTCTTTATGTCCGGCATCCGTCAAACGGAGAGGAACAGCAGTGTTGTGTGACCCCTGTCAGTAAGGTGAGGTTACAAGCTCTATAGACACACCTGCAGAGGAGCCTGGCTCGTTTGCACAGTGGTTGAGATGTCTGCTTGCAGTCTGTGTTGTGGTTGGTTAGTACCCAACCTATTCCCTGCTACATGAGCGTAAAAAGCAGTTGCAGTCATTTTAGCTAAAGCCTATTTTTTCAGGTGTAACATGATTTGGTCATTAGGAGTAGTATTCCAGTAAAATAAATAAGTAAATAAATATTACTGTCTCAGTGCCTCAGAGTTTCATGCATTTAAATGAGGATTTTTTTTCCACTTATCTACACACCATACTCCGCACTGTAAGGGGAAAAAAGTTTTTATTAAGAAAAATATAATATATTAAAAATACAAAACTGAAAGATCATAATTGGATAAGTCTCCACCCCCCTGAGTTAATACTTGTTGGAAGCACCTTTGGCAGCAATTACAGCTGTGAGTCTGTTGGGATAGGTCTCAACTTTGCACACCTAGATTTGGCACATTTGACCATTCTTCTTTACAAAACTGATCAAGCTCTGTCAAGTTCCTTGGGGAGCGTTGATGGACATGCCACAAGTTCCATTTTAGTTTTGTCAGACCACAAAACTTTTTGCCACATGGCTACAGAATCTCCTGAGTGTTTTTTTGCATACTTCAAATGGGATTCAAGGTGGGCTTTCTTGAGTAATGGCTTCCTTCTTGCCACACTACCATACAGGCCAGATTTGTGGAGTGCTTCGGATATTGTTGTCAACTGCACACTTTGACCAGTCTTGGCCATAAAAGCCTGTAGCTCTTGCAAAGTTGCCATTGGCCTCTTGGTAGCCTCTCTGATCAGTCTCCTTCTTGCTCGGTCATCCAGTTTGGAGGGACGGCCTGATCTAGGCAGGGTCTTGGTGGTGCCATACACCTTCCACTTGTAAAGTGAGGAAATTGAGAGTTAAGGTTGACATGCAACCTTAACTCTGCACCATTATGTGTATGTGTGACATCACTGATGACATAACTAATCACATGACAAATGCTCCCCGAAGACTGGCCATAGGAACATAACCTGGGTGGGTCTGCGAAAATGTATGTTCTTGAAAAAAAAAAAATCTACTCGGAGAAAGGATCCTCGAGGAGATTCAGAAGCATTTAAACTAGAAAGGAAGGGGGGGGGGAGAAATCAACAAAAAAACAGAAGGGAGACTACATCAAAACAAGGGCAACAACTCAGGTAAGAGCCATTAAATGTATTTATCTAAATGCTAGAAGTCTCAAAAACAAAATGTTACAACTTGAAGCTACTGCACTAACAAGTAAGTACGATGTGTTAAGTGTTACAGAAACTTGGCTATCTGAGAGTGATTTAGACAAATATAATATTAGTGGGTATACACTGTATAGGAAAGATAGGAAGGACAGAAGAGGTGGAGGGGTAGTGTTGTACATCTTGAAGCCCAGGTGTTAAATCTGGAAGAAAAAAACAATGCAGAATCAATATGGGTCAGAATAATGGACAACAATTCAAAGAGAATAATAATAGGGGCATGCTATAGACCGCCACATTCAGACACCGAGCAAAATAATCTGTTATACAAGGACATTAGAAAGGTGTGTAGCAAAAGAAAAGCCACATTAATGGGGGATTTCAACTTCATCCATATAAAATGGGAAAACCTGGTAGGGAGCACAACAGACGAAATTGAAATGGTAGAAATGACACATGACTGCTTCCTAACGCAATTTGTCAAGGCACTGACTAGAGGGGAGGTATGCCTTGATTTAGTCTTTTCAAGTAACGAAGACAGAATAACTACAACAGAGGTCAGAGAACCATTGGCAAATTCAGATCACAACATAGTCTCATTTGAAGTGCTTTTTAAAACCCCAAAAAGTAACGACTAAAGCTAAGGTTTACAATTTTGAAAAGGCAAACTATGAAGGAATGAAACAAAGACTAGCAGAAGTAGGTTGGTGTAAAATAGAGAAAACATCCAAAGAAAAAGCATGGCTGTCTTTAAAAAATGTAGTACTGGAGGTGCAAAACAATTACATCCTAAAAGTAGACAAATCAATAACTAAAACAAAATGGCCAAAATGGTTTAATAGATCAATTAAAAAAAATATTCAGAGAAAAAAGGCACTTTACAGAGCATTTAAAAAGGGACAAAGAAAGAGAACAAAGTACAAAGAAAGAGTACTTGGAACTGCAAACTCAAATAAAAAGGAAGCTACAAAGGCCAAGAGAGAGATAAAATTGAGCATTACTAAGGGGGCTAAAACCAATTCCAAAAATGTTTTACAATATTATAACAGCAAGAGAACATTCAAAGAGGAGGTAAAATGTCTAAGAGATACAAATGGCCAAATCATAGATGAAGAGAAAAATGATTACTTTTCACAAGTTTTTACAAAGGAGGATACGGGCAACATGCCCCACATGTCGACCTGTTCCTATCCAGTTTTAAATAACTTTAGCATAACAGAGGCAGAAGTGTTAAAGGGACTAGGAGCTCTTAAAATAAACAAATCCTCTGGGCCGGATGAGATCCTCCCAATAGTACTCAAAGAAATGAAAGAAGTTATTTACAAGCCACTAACCAAGATCATGCAACAGTCTCTTGGCACAGGGGTTGTATCAACAGACTGGAGAATTGCAAACATAATCCACAAAAAGGGAGAGAAAACCGAACCAGGTAACTGCAGACCAATAAGCCTGACTTCTACTATATGTAAACTTACAGAAACTATGATAAGATCCAAAATGGAACATTACCTATATGGTAACAGTATCCTGGGAGACAGTCAGCATGGTTTTTGGAAAGGGAGATCATGTCTAACTAACCTGCTTGATTTTTTTGAGACGCAACATCGACAATGGATAACTGCAAAGCACATGACATGGTTTATTTAGATTTCCAGAAAGCATTTGACAAAGTCCCGCATAAAAGATGAATTCTCAATCTGAACGCAGTAGGGATTCAAGGAAATGCATGCACATGGATTAGGGAGTGGTTAACATGTAGAAAACAGAAGGTACTGATTAGAGGAGAAACCTCAAAATGGAGCGAGGTAACCAGGTAATCAGTGGAATATTGTGTTCAGTTCTGGTCACCTTGCTACAAAAAGAATATTGCTGCTCTAGAAAGAGTGCAAAGAAGAGTAACCAGAATTATTTCAGTTTTAAAAGGCATTTCGTATGCAGACAGGCTAAAATAATTGAATCTATTTAGTCTTGAACAAAGAAGACAACGCGGTGATCTGATTCAAGCATTCAAAACAGAAAATAGTAGGCACTTTTTTTACACAGAGAATTGTGAGAGTCTCGAACCAACTCCCCAGTAATGTTGTTGAAGCTGACACCCTGGGATCCTTCAAGAAGCTGCTTGATGAGATTCTAGGATCAATAAGCTGCTACAACCAAACGAGCAAGATGGGCTGAATGGCCTCTCATTTGTAAACTTTCTTATGTTCTTCACGGTTGAAATACAGTGTACAGACATTTAATCTAAATTTTCTGTCTCCCATAAGTAACAGAAGGTACACTACTTCGTCACTTTATATGATATCATTTTTCATTTTTTATTTACAAATTTTACATTAAAATGTCTGTTATATCTAATATCTTCTTACTTTGTTTATCCGAGTGCAGTATAAGTTTGTATGACTAAAAAATACCATTTCCAGTGTATCTATATCTTCATTTAAGAAAAGTAGTTTGTATGTTTATTTAATGTCAATGTTTTTTTTTCTGTTTTAACACCATCAATTTGACTGGTGCATTAAAAACAACATAAATATTATAATGAAAGGACAACCAATTGAATGTAAGTCATAGTTTTATTCAGGAATGTCATATAAAACATCCACACAATAAACAAATATTTGAAAATAAATGTGTATATGTACAGGTATAGCATACATATTATTATTATTATTTATTTCTTAGTAGCTGTCCTTATCCAGGGCAACTTACAGTTGTTACAAGATATCACATTATACAATATTTCAAATTATACAGATATCACATTATTTTTACATACCATTTCCCATTTATACAGTTGGGTTTTTACTGGAGCAATCTAGATAAAGTACCTTGCTCAAGGATACAGCAGCAGTGTCCCCCACCTGGGATCGAACCCACGACCCTCTGGTCAAGAGTCCAGAGCCCTAACCACTACTCCACACTGCTGCCCAACTCCACCCTGCTGTGTACAATTGAAACAATGTAAATAAGTATTTTTTTAATAAATGGTTTTATATTGCCTACATAACAAAGCGCAACCAAAGCTATGCGTTTATATACAGACATACTATAATCGAAATGACATGAATAAATAAACATTTGAACAGAATGGGCTTCATTTACAATTGTTTACAAAGTCTAAGTGCTGGCACAAATCACACAGATACTGTGCTTTTCAAAATATGCAGTGCACTTACCGCATTGCCCGTCTTTGCTGCATCAGAATCCTGTTTGCTAAAATTTGCAGTAATTCCAAACACTGTTTTCTGTCCTGGTTCTTCAGTGATCCATTTGCAATGTGTATTGGGGCAATAATGAATTTCTTAGAAAAAAGTGTGACATATAACCAGTGTGACATATAACCAGTCAAGGCTGATTGATGGGCTATCAGAGGCTCATTGAAACAATAGATATGTCAAGAGACAGCTCACTTGAGGAATGCAGACTGATATGATCAAACTTCATTATGGCTGCATTTAATTGTTATAATATATATCGGTCAACTTGACCGTGCCTGGTCGGAATAGGTGTGACAGTGTTTTATCTCGCTAATTTTTGCAGCTACGCAATTCTTTCTTTGTCAGGGGAATTAGTACAGCTCCTTATCTTAACCCTTAGTGGTCCATTTATTCAGCGTGTCTCAGGCGCGTCACATCCAATTTACATGATGTTTATTTTACACACGCTGTTCAAAAGTATTTTTTTCACAGTAAAACAGGTTTAAAAGGCACTGCATATCAACAGGACACTCAGTACTGCATCTCCAGCCCCGTCCCACCCCTTTGCTGTATTTTTCACATACCTCTTCATAGTTGTGCATACTGATAAATCATCTCCTGATCACTCGTTTTATCACCAAACTCCTCAATAATGCGATCCAAGTCATTATTTTATTACTACAACATCTCAGAAAGCTCTGCAAATGTCTGTGATATTCTTTGAGCGCCGGATGCGGAAGCAGTTATCTTGTTTGTTTATGTCCATGTTATCTCTGTGGTGCTGGGGCTAAGTGTATTGCTCAGATCCGCCCCTTTTTTTGCGGCTTCTCTTGGCTCGTATCGGTCTCACTTGGCCATTGAATGGTTTTCTCGGCTTTTTCCGGAGAAAAAATTATTAGAGACCTGTGCTTGACGTCTTTTTGATGATGTCGGAAAGGGTCCGACATAGGACCGCAAAGGGTTAAAACCATGTAGAGGATGGAGAGTCCAGGTTTACCCAGTGGAGGTGGGTTGTCGAGGATTTGTGGTACACACTAAAACCCAGTTTCTCAGAGACATCATATTCAGTGGTCAAGAGTTGCAACACATAGTGAAGAACTGAAGCAGCAGAGAGGAGCAGCAACTGGTTGAGACTAAAAGATTCTGATTGGGGATCTCAATCACAGTAGAAAGAAAGCAATGTCGATGTAAAGAAAGGTAAGTAAGCTGGGCTTAGCTGAGTGGGGGACGGAGCGGGGTAATGCTGGGACGCCAGAATCACTGTCGAGCCCTCTTAAGGTGTTGTGCGCTAGTCAACAAAACACCAAGGATGGAAGGTGCCCACTTGAAGACCCCAGAGAAGTACCCTACTCAGCTCAGTCCAGACAGTTGTCATGCTGATATGCTAGGGACACCACACTGTGATTGATCTCTAGAGCCAGCATTGCAGCCATTGTGTGCTGATGCACCAAGGAGGCAAAACAGACTGATCCCTGGAGTCAGCAGTACACTTCAGCCATCAACACCAGGCAGAAGGATATCTACATCATCCGATGGAAGGAAACGCAGATGGATCACATTAGTTTACAGTAAAAGATGCTATGTGTTAGTTGGTGCTAATCTTGGCGAGAGCCGAGTCCAATATCAGCATGAAGTTTTAACACCTACTCTTACGTAATGGAAATCTTGCCTTTAAAGTTAACAAGGCAATCACAAGGAAACACTGCAGTCATTATTGTCTACCACTGTCAAACAATTTTGCAACTTCAACTCTATACATGATTAGAGATGTTAAAATTTAGAGAAGGGTATAATATATTTATAAAAGTTGTTTTACTGAGAAGT
The DNA here is from genome assembly GCA_030684275.1 of Acipenser oxyrinchus oxyrinchus. Taxonomy (NCBI): domain Eukaryota; kingdom Metazoa; phylum Chordata; class Actinopteri; order Acipenseriformes; family Acipenseridae; genus Acipenser; species Acipenser oxyrinchus. Next base: position 101,204,131 of record CM060248.1, on the reverse strand, counting down.
GTTAAGTCTCATTACTGTAAAAGTGTTACCTTGGTGACAAGAACATATTCAGAAATAAGACAAGAAGATGTGGACTGTGCAACATTGTCCTAAGGTACTGTATATTAGTTGGTTATTGAGTAAAACCCTTTGCACTTAAATAATTGTGTTTCTATCAGAGTGCTTAACCTGGGATGTTATTTTTTTTATCTTACCATCAGTATATTAATGATTAATAACTCTAGTAAGAACTCACCCAAATGTCACTTCAAATAAGCATTGCACAGGCTTTTTAAAACAAAATAAATAACTAAGTAAATAAATAAAACTAAATATTTGAGACACAACACTCAGAATGACTGCACATATAAAAATGTGTTGCTATGACCAAAGAAAAAAAACATTTTATTTAAAGAAACAGATGGCAGCTCAGTCCAAATGAAAAAAAAAAAAAACAACAAAAAAAAATACTCTTCCTAAAGACCATGGGTAACAATTTCAAAACCTTTTTATTAGCATTGTTTTTTTTCTTTTACAATCTTAATAAAAAAGATACTAGATAGAATTCCAAAATGAAAACTACTTTTATTAAATGAATCCTCTAAATTAAACCCCCCTTTGCTGCAAGGTTGTTTGCTTAACACAGCAAATCGCAAAAATGATTTTGCTTGTACTGTGTAGTACTGTAGCAGCTGGGGTTTTTGGCTATTAAAATCTGTGCCTGTTTATAAATACAGATTTTCAGATCAACCCAACAAGATGTTCAGAAATATAAGCCTCACAAGCTTTCATAGCAGCAGACATCCAGAAAGGATAAAGAAACAGAATGTGTGCTGTGCAAACAAATTCTTTAGGGATTTTCAGAAATACCCTGTCCCCTTAGGGCAAACAAATGTTACAAGAAGCATTTACTGTTCCTCGGAAAAATGCACGTTTACATTTAGTTAAGTGTCAAAGCAGGATAGTTCATTGTCTTTTCATGCCTTTCACCTTTGGAGGCCTGGGTTCAACTTTAACTCTGAACACAAGCGAAATGAGTTTTGTGGTTTCAAGCACTCTGTGAACATTAGTTCACATCACAAAACCACCACACTGTTTGATGCTTGAGCTCAGGACTGAGCAGCAGGATATAAGTGTTCCTGCAGAGCTAGTGGCAGTTCTGTGGTTCTTCTGCACCATGTCGGAGTGTAGCCAGTGCCATTGCTCTCTCTCTCAGTATTAAGTGAAGATGTCATTACAAAAAAAGCCATTATAGCATTTTGTACATGACAAGAATTGCTAAATTAAGCTCAGTAAGTAGCATTTTTTCATGTTGTAATTGCTTGCTGTGAGTTTGTCGCAAGTGTGTACCAAATACTTTCATCTAAGGTTGATTTGTCTGTCAGTTCAAGAAAATGTGTTAAACTTCTTAAGCATTAGTAAGCATGGTTTCGTCGATTGGACAGAGGTTTTTAACACTGGAAGGACTAGAGATATAATCATACGTAGAAGCCCCCGCTTATTTTGTATATTATATATACCAGTAGTGGACAAAATAATGGAAACACCAATGTAAAGTCACTTAATAGGGCGATGGGCCACTATGGTATCCCACTCTGTGGAGTTCTCGGCGGACCGCTTTTGATGAATCTGGCTGCTCGCGCCCCAGGTTGAAATTTGCAGTCAATTCATCAGCAGTTGCTCGCCTGTTTAGCCTTGCACTTCGAATTAATGCACGGATATCATGATCCTGAGTATGCGCTTCCGTCCACTGTTGCCCTTTGTTGATGATGTCTTTACCTCGGAGTTCCATGCTGACATCACCTTAGACACTGTTGCTCGTGAAAAATCAGCAAGTTGAGCTCTCTTGGTCACTGAAGCTCCTGCCAAACGCGCCCCAACAATCACCCCTCTTTCAAAGTCACTGAGGTCTCCTCTTGCAGCCATGCTAGCCATAATTATAGGCAACCAGGCCTGTCCAGCATTTTTATATATGACACTAAGCATACTGGGATGTTATTTGCTTAATTAACGCATGAGCCACACCTGTGTGGAAGCCCTTTCTTTCAATATACTTCGTGTCCCTCATTTACCCAGGTGTTTCCATATTTTTGTCCACTACCTGTATGTGTGTGTGTATGTGTGTAATTATATATATATATATATATATATATATATATATATATATATATATATATATTAATACATACATACATACACATATATATATATATATAATATGAATATTTATTTTACAAATCAAAACAAGAAAATGTAAATAAATAAACATCTGAACAGACATCGGTTTACAACATACATATTTATAAAACTTTTCAACAGCAATCGGTTTATTATCAGATGCGCAAAAGCAACTGAACAACACAGATAAATAAACTTAGAAGAAAATATTTTACAGAAGCGCACAGCACAAGTCGTCTAATTTTTTTCGACATTCCTTTACCTTGAGTCTAAGGCTGTTCACAATCAATACAGATAATGCAATGCTTAACGCCGCTTTTCTGTACAGGGCACAGCTGCCCTATGTTTTATTTTTATTGCACTTGCCAATCTGGCATTGGCGTCTCTTGCGGCTCTCAGCAGGGTTGCCAGCTTCAGCTGTGGGTAGACGCTTGGCAGTGACTTACTCAGGGTCACACAGTGAGTTGGGATTTGAACCGGGGACCTCCTGGTTACAAGCCCTTTTCTTTAACCACTGGACCACACAGCCTCCTTAAAACTAACTCGGATTAGACAAATTGTCTGATAGTATGTATTTTCTACAAGGTCCTAGTGAATTCACTTAACTGTTAGTGCAAATTATTTTGGAGCCCTACCAGGGAAGAAAAATGTAAATAAAACGAAACCCTTAATTCAAACAGCTGAGTTTAAAGGATATTGGGAAATGTAATAACTTGCACCCAGGTTAGCACCTCTGTACTGTATTTTAGTGCTGTTTGGGGACTACAGATCATATGATGCATTTCAATAGTGTCGCACTTGTAGTCGCTGACACTACGCAACCTAATGATTAACTATGGGGCACGAGGACCCGATATATCTACTTGTACTACAACTAACAGAAGAAGGGTCGGTTTGGTTGTGGTTAACCAAAAGGTTAACCACAGCCCCAAAAGGTTAATGTCCACCAATGGCTTGGATGGAAGCTAACAAAAAACAAACGCCCACTTATGTACTTGAGCACAAAGTGTCAAAGAAAAAAAAGTTGGAAAGAGGGAAGATGGAACAAACAAGGGGCCACAGTCTACCTCTTGTAGTGCCGTCCTGACTGGTTCACAGGAGGGCAATCGTCACCCTCGCTCTGCAGCACTTTGTCTCAGGACTGGATATACAGTTATATAATGTACATACAAAACTATACTGAAACAGTGTAAATAAGTATCAATTTTTGTTTTAAATAAATGGGTTTATATTGACTACATAAAGCACAACCGAAGCTATGTGTTTGTATACTATAATCGGAATTGCGTGAAAAAATAAACATTTGAACAGAATGGGCTTCATTTACAATCGTTTACAAAGTCTAAGTGCTGGCACACAACACACAGAACCTGAGCTTTTCAAAAAGTTTTGCTGTCCTGCATCTTAGCGATCCATTTGCAACGTGTATAGGTGTAACAATGAATTTCTTAGAAAAGCGCATGACGTATAGTAACCTGTGCAGACAGCCTGGTTTTGTGAGCTGTCAAGGCTGATTGATGGGCTATCAGAGGCTCAGTAAAACAACAGAAATGTCAACAGACTGCTCACTTGAGGAATGCAGACTGATATAATCAAACTTCAATACATGGCTGCAAGTCCCAACTGATCAATACAAATAATAATATATCGTGAACTAAGTGTTCTGTATTTGGTGTGGTAGCCAAAGTTGTGCCTTCACAGAGAGGAGTTGGGATGCCAGAAGTACTGAAACAAAAGGTAAGTTTTATTTATTACACAGTTCAGTTTTGCAATTGAAAACAATAAATCAAAACATAAACATGCCCACTGGGCACTAACTAAAGTGCTTCTCCCCCACCCCACCCCCCCATCTAGCCCTGCTGAAGCTGGCCTTCACCAGGTAAAAAGAAGTACAACACATGACAAACAGTAGGGTGAGGGTGACTGTGGTAATTAAACCACAGTAATGGGAATTCCTATGGTGAGGGCTTGTCTCAGTTCGGAGCTTCTTTGGAGCGTCGAGGACAAGTATGTTTCTCCAGGTAAGTATTCCCCAGGGATCCGTACTCATCTCAGGTGTTTGGTTTTCTCTTTCCACAAGTATTACCTTTTGCTGTTTCCTGAGTTGGCCACCAGGGTTTCCCACACAGCAGACCCAGAGGAGCTGAAGAGGATGCACTCACACACGAGGTATCACTAACTACAGTATTTATTTTCCACGTTTCCCTTATTACCATTTCCTTTGCTTACAGGACAGCTCCCTCTTGTGGAAGCCCAGCAATCCAGCGGCCTCTGGTCCTTAGGCCCTGCAGCCCTTCGAAATGTTTGTCTGTCACAATATTTAAATAAAAGTATTGAATTCAACCCCTTGACTTCTGTTCCTTTTGTATTTTGGCTGCAGTGACCCCTTTTTAAAATAACACAGTCCTTTATAGGGTAGTACACTGTTCTTGCAGCCCTGGGTTTATCACTTTACATTACAGTAATACATTGAATCCTTCTTCACACATTATTCATCAATTAAAAGGTGCACAAAGTATTAGCAGGTTATTTCCTTCAAGTATAACCAATGACAAAAAAGTGCCGTTACTGTACAACAAGAACATTTTATGAGCAAGAAATGTTTGCTAATTTCACATTTACTAAAAAGCTACAAAATGAAAGTGCCGTGAAATACATTATTCATACATGTGCCGTACATTAAAGAAAAAGAAACACAAACATTTATTGCAGCAAAAATGAAGGCCATTTGCGAAATTAAGTTGCTGCAAAAAAATCCTGGTTTTACAGTAATGCAAGTGCAGCTTAAGAGAAAACTAGGCCCATTTGTTTATCCCAGTGCGTGTTCCTTCAGGTCTGAATGCTGCTGAGTATTAATAATACAGTCCATGTAATGAAACTGGCTCACAATATCCACTGCATTAACGTTCTTTCAGGAAACGCACTTGGTTTAATATACCAAGTAAACAAAGCACAAGCGTAGGTGTACTCACTGTTTGGGTGTAGCGTTTTCTCAGCTACTTCAAATCCAGAAAGAGTCGTCCGTTCCTGGATAAGGTAGATCAGTTGTATTTTTGTTTCAGCAGGAGCCTCACTCTTTGTTCCACACAATATCTGTTTGTTCTGGTAAGTAGGTTCCACACACACACACACACACACACGGATTCCTTTGTCTGTACCACAAACTTTCTTTGTCATTAAAGATTTCCAAGCAACACTGTCTTCTTTCCACGTTGCACTTCATACACTTGCCTTGGTTTGCATTTCTCATCACTACACCCAACCCCTGTCTAAACTAGCCAGGCTTGCCAGTTGAAACTTCTTGTTCCTGGTAGTTGCTCTCTTGGGTTATTTCCTGTCACATAGTCACTCTTATTTTTCTTCTCTTTCCTCGCTTCCTGTTCTTCCTTCTATGGTTTTCCCATTTTTCCATTTTCCTGGTTTCCTGTGTTCCTGCCCCCTCTGTTTGCCTCTGTCTGCTGCTGGTTTATAAAGTAGAGAGACCCCTCCCCACTGCTTCAGCAGATAGCAGACAGACACATGTAGCACCCGACCCTATTGAAATGTTGCTTCCTTAAAGTCGTAAAGTTGCTTCCTGAAACTACCAGCAGCCTCACCTCCAAAAGTTAATAAAAACTCCCAGTCATGTGCTGATGACCTCCTCAGGCCCATGTGCTGTTGACAAACAAAACACTTGGTGCAAGGTAAGTACAACCAATTCATAAAGAAAATAAGTAAAACAAATTTGATAAACATATACTCATAAAAGCGTGCCCTAAAATACATAATCAAATAATGTGCAAAAATAATCGAACATACTACAAATGTGCTATTTAAGGGGCTTGTGACAGAGTGAAGCCACAGAGCCAGCACGAGACCCTGAGCATTATCTCCCATGCACAGCACCACTCAAGCACAAGCACCACTTTCCTCTGGGATTATAAGGAGCACAATTTCGTGCATGGAGGATTGTAGTAGTGGAGTGTTTTTCTTTTGGGACTGAAACCCGTTGTATTTTTGGATTCCCCTATACCATTGTTAGTATAGGGGTGATTTATTGTTTTCTTTTGGTTTAAATGAATACAGAAGTTTTTCTAAATCGTGATTCTTGTCTGGGACGCCAGAATCACCGTCGAGCCCTCTTGAGGTGTCGTGGGCTAGTCGACGAAACACCGAGGATGGAAGGTGCCCACTTGAAGACCCCAGAGATGTACCCTACTTAGCTCAATCCAGACGGTTGTCATGCTGATGCGCTGGGGAGACCGCACTATGGTTGATCCCCGGAGCCAGCATCGCAGCCGTTGTGTGTGCTGATGCGCTAGGGAGGCAAAATAAGCTGATCCCTGGAGCCAGCATTACACTTCAGCCATCAACACCAGACAGAAGGATATCTACATCATCATATGGAAGGAACGCCAAATGGATGGAGACACATATGGATCACATTAGTTTACTGTGAAGCTACGTCTTAGTTGGTGCTTATCTTGGCGAGAGCCAAGTTCAAATCAGCATGAAGTTTTAACATCTACTCTCATGTAATGGAAATCATGAAGATCTGGATACGTCCAGTGACTGCTGTGAATAGTGCAGCTGGCAACAAGGGAAAGACCTCGTGACAGCCTGGAGAGACAGCTGACTGGAGGAAAGAGACCCCATTGGGGCTGGCAAGGGTCAGCTACCCTTGTCGGCAGTATCCAGCTCTGTGTTTACAGGATGCTGGAGACACCGCCCAAGGCTTCAAAGAAATTAAACAGAAAAATACCCCTAGAGTCTGCGAGGCGGGGCGGGAAGATGACTCAACGTTGGACAACACGGTTAAGGACTTAGGAATGGAAACGGATATGAGTATGGAGAGTACTTCACAAAAGACTAGTTCAAGATCTGCAGTTAGCAAAGACATGGAACTCCAGGTTTGTGTCTGCGGCTGGAGCAAGGCGACAACGGTCAGGGGTTTGAAGATTCATCAAGGGAGAATGAAATGCTTGAGGGAGAAGGGACAAGGGCCTCGCATTGATCAGTACTTCTTCTGAAGTCAGTCAAGTCAGTCGAATGAAATCCAGCGACAGGAAGCAAACCACAGTTCGCAGGATATCAGCACCCCTGTCATAGATGTGAGGAGGACTTGCATGGACACAGTTAGTGATGAACCTAATGATCCTTGTGAACCCGGGCAGACAAACCAGCGTAGAGAGAAAAGAACCTCAACGGGCACAAGTCTGGAGTTAAATGGCCAAGAGCTTGTGAGAAAACTGCATGGGACACAGTAAACACAGATCTCTGCTTTGCATTGGAAAGGTTAAGTGGAACAGTTGAAAAGAAACTGGATAAATTTGGCGACATCATCTACGCATATGGAAGCGAGAGGTTTGGAGTTGAAAAAGGAAGGAAAAAGTACAAACTATTCCTGGAAAGTCTAGACGGCAGCAGGAGATTGAGCGCTTAGTTAGAGAAAGGAGACAGCTGAGGAAGCAATGGAGAAGAGCAGAAGAAAGTCAGAAGGAGGGACTCAATCTCTTACAAAGGGTCATAAAACATAAGCTTGCAACATTGCGCAGAGCTGGCGCCCTCGTAAACGCTACAAAAGAAGGAGCGTCGCGAGAACTAACTTTTATAAAGACCCATTCAAATTTGTAAAGAAGTTATTCACCAGTGAGAAGAATGGCACACTAAAAGCATCTAAGTTTGAGTTGGAGAGATATTTGGAGAAAGCATACAGATTCAAAAGGCAGGAGCCTATGTCAATTCCTTCAGACATCCCACCTATCAATCCACCAGAATACCAAATGGAGGACTGTGCACCTAAGTGGAAAGAAGTAGAGCAAGCTGTGAAAAAAGCAAGGGCTTCATCATCTCCAGGGCCTAATGGAGTTCCGTACAGAGTGTACAAGAGTGCTTCAGGAGTTCTACGAATCCTGTGGAAACTGATGAAAGTAGCATGGAAAAAACAGGTTGTACCAAGAGCATGGCGCCGAGCAGGTGGAGTCTTTATACCTAAAGAAAAGATTCTAGCAGCATCAGTCAGTTTAAGCCCTATTTCCCTATTAAACGTAGAAGGCAAGATTTTCTTCAGCATTATTGCTCAGAGATTGTCAACTTACCTATTAAAGAACTGCTTCATTGACACTTCAATACAAAAAGCGGGCATTCCAGGTTTCCCAGGATGCTTAGAACACATCAATGTGATCTGGCAACAAATTCAATCAGCTAAAAAGGAGAGGAAGGAGCTCCATGTGACATTCCTGGATTTGGCTAATGCATATGGTTCAGTGCCACATGAACTTCTTTGGGCAGCATTTGATTTTTTCAGTGTACCAATGACAATAACAAATCTAGTGAAAGCCTACTTTGGAGATTTGCAATTTAGTTTTCAACTTCAGAATTCAGCACTACATGGCAATGCCTAGAAGTTGGAATAATGGCAGGATGCACCATTTCTCCACTGGCTTTTACCATGGCAATGGAAGTAATCATTAGGGCATCAAAATGGGTAGTGGGAGGAGAGCGCTTGGCTTCTGGAATACGACTACCACCAATTCGAGCATACATGGATGACATGACAACCATGACTACAACAGTAGCCTGCACTAATCGGTTATTGGGCAAATTAACCAATAACATTGAATGGGCACGAATGCAATTCAAGCCCACTAAATCAAGGAGCATCTCTATAATTAAAGGTAAAGTAGTAGATAAAACGTTCTTCATTAATGGTGAGGCAATACCAACAGTGTCTGAGAAGCCAGTGAAGAGCCTTGGGAGATGGTGCGACGGGGATCTAAAGGATACAGTTCGTGTGGGAGAAGTTAGACAACAAGCTGTGGAAGGGTTGAAGAGCATAGACAGCAGCGCTTTACCAGGCAAACTAAAACTCTGGTGCTTTCAGTTTGGCCTACTGCCAAGGTTGCTGTGGCCACTGACTGTGTACGAGGTTTCTTTGACAACAGTAGAGAAGCTGGAAGCTTTAATCAGTTCAAACATCAGGAAATGGTTGGGAGTTCCACGCTGCCTCAGCAGAGTGGGACTTTATGGTAAAGGAAGACTGCAGCTACCTGTCTCCGCTCTAACCGAGGAGTTTAAGTGCGCCAAGGTCCGACTGGAAATGACATTAGTAGAGTCACGCGACAAATGCGTAAGGGAGGCAGCACCTGTGTTGAAAACTGGAAGAAAGTGGGTGGCAAAGAAAGCTGTGGAGGATGCAAAGGCTGCCCTTCGAATTGGTGATATCATGGGGCAAGTTCAGCATGGAAGAGGGGTCTTGGTCTCAGTTCAGCTCCTCCTACATGGCACAAGGCAGCCCCAGCGCAACGGAGGAAGCTTGTAGTCAACGAGGTGCAAAAGCAGGAAGAGAGGATGAGGTGTATAAAGGCCATTTCCCAGGGCAAGCAGGGAGAATGGATGAGATGGGAGAGTGTGGAACAACGCAAGATTGGCTGGCAAGACCTATGGTCAATGGAACAGAGCAGGATCAGTTTCCTTATAAGGTCAACATATGATGTTCTCCCATCACCACAGAACCTAAACCTCTGGGTAGGAGAGGATCCCTCATGTCCTTTGTGCTCATCACCTGCAACATTAAGGCACATTTTGACAGGATGTAAGGTGGCTCTTAGCCAAGGACGGTTTACTTGGCGCCATGACCAGGTGCTGCGATGTTTGGCCTTAGCATTGGAAGACAAGCGTAACATGACCAATAAGTTGCCACCTGTTCCATCAAAACATTACACACAAAGACAACATTTCTCCACCCAGGAGAGCAACCACCAAGAAAAGGTGTTAAAACCAATCCTCGCCCAGGACAACTGGAAGCTGCTAGAGACTGGAAAATGCTGGCAGATGTTGGTCAGCTGCTTATTTTTCCACCTGAAATTGCCACCACAAACCTTCGACCAGATATTGTCCTGTGGTCTGGATCAGCACGCCTTGTTCACCTGGTAGAGTTAACAGTGCCATGGGAGGATGCTGTAGATGAGGCGTATGAGAGGAAGAAACTGCGGTATGCTCAACTAGCCACTGAAGCGGAACAGCGAGGATGGAGAGTCTGGGTTTACCCAGTGGAAGTGGGATGTCGAGGATTTGTGGCACACTCTACAACCCGGTTTCTCAGAGATGTCGGATTCAATGGCCAAGAGTTGCGTCGCACAGTGAAGAACTTATCTGAAGCAGCAGAGAGGAGCAGCAACTGGCTGTGGTTGAGACGGAAAGATTCTGGCTGGGGATCTCAAGCACAATAGAAAGAAAGAAAGGCTGATGTACAGGTAAGTAAGCTGGGCTGAGTTGAGTGGGGGACGGAGGGGGTGATGCTGGGACGCCAGAATCACCGTCGAGCCCTCTTGAGGTGTCGTGGGCTAGTCGACGAAACACCGAGGATGGAAGGTGCCCACTTGAAGACCCCAGAGATGTACCCTACTTAGCTCAATCCAGACGGTTGTCATGCTGATGCGCTGGGGAGACCGCACTATGGTTGATCCCGGAGCCAGCATCGCAGCCGTTGTGTGTGCTGATGCGCTAGGGAGGCAAAATAAGCTGATCCCTGGAGCCAGCATTACACTTCAGCCATCAACACCAGACAGAAGGATATCTACATCATCATATGGAAGGAAGCGCAAATGGATGGAGACACATATGGATCACATTAGTTTACTGTGAAGCTACGTCTTAGTTGGTGCTTATCTTGGCGAGAGCCAAGTTCAAATCAGCATGAAGTTTTAACATCTACTCTCATGTAATGGAAATCATTAATTTTTATATACATCACCACTCACATCCTGTCACAGGGTTTTATGGGGATTTCTTAAGCAGGTCACCCTGTGACACACTCCTGTCGCTGAAGCCGTTGGTACAGCTCTCGCAGTCACAGCACAAATGCTCACACTGCCTTGCCCGGCTTCTGCCTGCAGTCAAAAAACATAGCTTGCAACAATGCGATAGAAACATTGTCACCAAACAAATCTTGCAAATATCGAAAATACACTCAGGGTGGCTCTATCTGGGTTTTCCAGTATCATAACCTCTCGTCTCCCACCCCCCTTCAATGCTGTGTAGGGAAAAATGACAGACGAATTGGTTTTTGATCAAAAACACTTTATATGAAAGAAAGGCATATTCCCAATACAATCATATAGACATTGTTTACAGTCGACTTGAACTACAAGTCTCTGTCTGACTCAATGTATATGTTTCTATTAGAACACAGATATCTGTGGGTTCAATTCAAGGAAATGAACAGAACAAGTTATAACAGGAAAAACGCATATATTTATACACATACACATTATGGGTGATTCCCCTCCCATCTTCTTGTTTACGACCCAATCGCTGATGCTACCACCCTGTTAGCTCACACCTTTAACACACCTCCTGTTCAGGAGGGAATCTGCCCAAACCTTCAGGAACATTCTATAGTGCGTCACATTTAAGCACTTTATAAACTTATTTAACCTACTGTTCTACTTTTGTTGCTGTCAAAGCCCATTCAAACTAGATTGCTCTTTGCAGTTGTCCTGATTGGTTCACAGGAGGGCAATCGTCACCCTCCCTCTGCAGCACTTTGTCTCAGGACTGGTCCAGCACCTCCCCCGAGGCTCTCCCTGTGTGTATTATTATTTGTTTATTTAGCAGACGCCTTTATCCAAGGCGACTTACAGAGACTAGGGTGTGTGAACTATGCATCAGCTGCAGAGTTACTTACAATTCACCCGAAAGACGGAGCACAAGGAGGTTAAGTGACTTGCTCAGGGTCACACAATGAGTCAGTGACTGAGGTGGGATTTGAACAGGGGACCTTTTCTTTAACCACTGGACCACACAGCCTCGTTCAACTAAGACCACAATTAAAGCAGAATAAATAACAATTAAAACAATTGTCTGAGTTCCCTTTCTACCTCTGGCATTATTCACTCTTAAAACAATAAAAATAACCCAATTGTTTACTTCCTTCAATGCTGCATTTAAAGCCAGGCTTGCCGGTCAAAACATTTTGTTCCCGTCCTTTTTTGTAGTTGCTCTCTGGGGTTACTTTCTATCCCCTGTTCTCGGATCTCGGTTCTCCGTTCTCCGTTCTCTGTTCTGCAGGTTTCCTGCATTCCTGCCCCCTCTGTTTGCCTCTGTTATATAGTGGAAGAACCCCTTCCCTCCACTACTTCAGCCTATAGCAGACAGACACATGTAGCACCCGACCCAATCAAAATGCTGCTTCCTGAAAGTTGTATCTGGCTGGATTAAAAAATTAAAAACCCAGCAGCCTCACCTCCAAAAGTTAATAAAAACTCCCAGTCGTGTGCTGATGATCTCATCAAGCCCATGTGCTATCTACAAACAAAACACTCGGTGCAAGGTAAGTAAAACTATTTCATAAAGAAAATAAGTAAAACAAAAGTGATAACAAATATATACTTATAACAACGTGCCCTAAAATGCATAATCAAATAATGTACACAAATAAATCTAATAAACATGGTGGTTTAAAGAAAAGGGCTTGTAACCAGGAGGTCCCTGGTTCAAATCCCACCTCAGCCACTGACTCATTGTTTGACCCTGAGCAAGTCACTTAACCTCCTTGTGCTCCGTCTTTCGGGTGAGACGTAGTTGTAAGTGACTCTGCAGCTGATGCATAGTTCACACACCCTAGTCTCTGTAAGTCGCCTTGGATAAAGGCATCTGCTAAATAAACAAATAAAATAATAATAAGGGGCTCTATGGGAATTTCTTAAGCAGGTCACCCTGTGACAATAGTGCTCACACAAAAACGTGCTCTGTCCTTGCAGAACATTGGAGGTGTTGAAAAGGGTTGGATAATGCTGAAAATGTCAACATTCCAACACACTTTGTCAACCAGTCTGAAGAAACAGGATTCAATAATACAGGCCAATGAAAAGCAAAACTGTGGATGCAAGTCATCAGCGTTTTTGATTTGCTCAGTACCCTGATGTTGATAACTTTTTTGTGGTTTAAAAATCCCTGTGATTGTGTCAAGTTGCAATGTATACTTTTTAAAAGTTCACGAACAACCATATTTTCAGTAAAATGCACAGTACTTTAAAATGTATACTACATCATTGTTCTGTAATTTAAATTAGATTTCAGTGTTACTGTAACTTCAATAAAAGCTGACAATATAGACTCCTGATAATAAGAATTACTGATAAGACAAATGTTTTTGCTGGTCCCTTGAAATTCACATTAACGAGAATTGACTGTTTTCAAATGCCCAAAGGATAGGCTTTTTGCATTTAGACAGGATCTGATTCAAAAGCAAAACAAATGTATGTTATAAAATCAAACTATGAAGCATTTGGAAATTATGACCATCTGAATAAAATAACTTTCTCCTAATCAACTTGCTATTTTTGTTGCCTGGTTTTTTTGGAGTGGATTTTTTTTTCTTTTACACCAGCACCAGCATGAAGCAAATCTGTGACAAATGTTAATTGAGGACCTATTTCTACAAACTCATCATGAAAACCAAATGTGTGAATGCATGACCTCGTTCTCCCTCTCTAAAAAGCATAATTCTCCTTGCTTGAAATTTTTTCTGGTTATTCTATTCTAATTATGCTAATAAAGCAAAGCAAGCTCAAAACACAACTCTGGTTGTTTTAGAAATTATTATATTAACAAATATCAAAGTACTCGAAAAAGAGTTTACCATTTGCTTTGGGTCATGACTAGTGCTGGGTATATCACGATACAGTAAATGAAGCATAAATATAAAAATCACACAATTGTCTCATTTGCAACAACACTGGTAAAGCACTTTTGGTCAAATAAACCACAGCCTGTTTTGCTTTTATTTTCTTTAAAATAAAATTACAAATCAGGGCTCCAGTTTTTCAGTTTCTGGTGCCACTTCAGTAGCAAGTTAGTTACAACAGCTTGTTAAGACACTAAAGTGATACTAAAAGAATAGGTGTGTTCTTATTCCACAATGAGAGTATAAGCTAAACGATTCCGGAACATTTTGCTAGCGTAAACGCTACCGAGCACATTCTGGAATCGTAACTCTTAACCTCTCAAAAGCTGAGTTCTTATTCCACAACGAGAGTACAAGCGCTACGATTCCGGAACATTTTGCTAGCGTAAACGCTACCGAGCACATTCTGGAATCGTAACTCTTAACCTCTCAAAAGCTGAGTTCTTATTCCACAACGAGAGTACAAGCGCTACGATTCCGGAACATTTTGCTAGTGTAAACGCTACCGAGCACATTCTGGAATCGTAACTCTTAACCTCTCAAAAGCTGAGTTCTTATTCCACAACGAGAGTACAAGCGCTACGATTCCGGAACATTTTGCTAGCGTAAACGCTACCGAGCACATTCTGGAATCGTAACTCTTAACCTCTCAAAAGCTGAGTTCTTATTCCACAATGAGAGTACAAGCGCTACGATTCCGGAACATTTTGCTAGCGTAAACACTACCGAGCACATTCTGGAATCGTAACTTAACCTCTCAAAAGCTGAGTTCTTATTCTGGAACATTTTGACAAGCATTACGGTTCTGGAACATTTTGCTAGTGTAAACGCGCTGAGGACATATTCCGGTAAGATTGGAGAAAACGCCTACCTGCAACGTCATCACAGTGCTGCTTTTGAATCAGAAGAGGGAACACAACAACATTTTTGACTTGAACCATCTAAATAAAGTGTATATATATATATATATATTGTTGCTCACTTTTCCGAAACTTCTTCAAATGGTCACCCAGCATCCGTGGCTTTCAATGATGTCGTCATTACGGCACAACGTCACCGTCTTCGGCTTACACAGTATGCATGCTGACACTTCTGTCCTGAGAGAACTACTCCCTGCTGTTTTATGTATGTGTAAACGCGCTGTTTTGTAATATTTTGTACCGCCATCGTATCGGAAGGGTTCCGGAACAACAGATTAAACACACCGAATAACTTAATGTCTGTACTCACTTGTTTGTTGCCACATTCTGCTGTGGTTAATCTATGCAGCTGAGGACTGCAATGAACTCAGCATGTTTATATTTTAAATATTTTAAGTGTGTCTGGATTTGGTGACGGCACCTCGAATTATGTGCAGTGTATCATGGGAAATAGCATACTGCTGCTCCAATGCTCAGTGTCAGTCCTGATCTGACACACAGACAGCTCTGATTACATGGTACCGTTTATTCTTCAGTAAAAACAAATTTAAATTGCAGTGAGTTGGTTCTGCTATTTACTATATTAAATACTAAATATTTACACAACACTCGCTCACGTTTGGTCACCGTCACAATGTTGCATGAAACGGGTTACGGTATTCTGCTGGTATAAATACAGCCCCTATCGGCTCTTACAAGCATTTGTATTTGATGAAATTGCTATTAATATTAGTGTATTTGTTACTGTCCTTCTCGCACTTCAGTTTATTAAAATGTGTCCTATGCATTTTATTCCCCCTTTCAGACCGATATCATAGCGCATCATAAATATTGTCATGCTTTTAAAGGGAGAGCCAGCATTTTTGTGTTACAGGTGCCAATGTGCCTAACCCCAAAATGTTTAAACCATTTTTTTTTTTTGTCGCATTTGCAACCATTTTATTCCCAGTCTGGAGCCCTGTAAATCTGAGCCTTACACAGTTTACACACCATGTGACTCTTATAGAACATGAGGAGAGTCCACACTGGATTTTAAACCGGCTGGATCAGGTGGAATTGCGCAGTCAACACACAGCTATAGGCAAGAGGTCAAATCAGTAAGCACGAATATGACACAGCATAATAAATGAAACTGAATTTATTAGAACTGAGCACTATGATCTGTGGATTACATATGCGATGTTTCTAGAAGGAACATGATGCAGTTATTTGAAGATTGCACACCAAAATTATTTTAAAAAGGGTTGACTGTTTTTCATATGTTTAACTTATTTATATAAAACAGATTGTTAGAATGCTGCATGCTGATTGGTCCGTCAGTTCCAAGCCGTTACACTATCCAGTATAATGTCACCATTAGGAACTACTTGGGGAAAAAAGGCAAATCACTGTGCCATCAAAATCAAAGAAAACACCTGTCAAAATACCTGCTGTCATGGAAGATACTTAAGACATTAACGTGCCTTGTCATATCTTCCAGTTTATATTAATTTGCACTATGAACCAGTTTGCTATTCGGTCGGATCCAATTGTCACATTGGGCTATTAAATGCTTAAATGACTGGCTTTCTGAAAAAAAAGTACAATTTGACTTTAAAGTAATTACTTAATAATTAATAATCGTCATCCTAACAAAGCACCTTAAACTCTTACGCTGTTTGGTATATGCTAGAGCCAATGGGAGTGAATTACTTAGTAACAATGTTACGCAGAATATGCAGGAAGGCAGGCAACTGATTTCCATTACTTGTCTTATTTCTGAATATGTTCTTGTCACCAAGGTAATGCTTGTAAAACAACTTCTATAAATATATTATTTTAAAATCTCTAATCATATAGACAGTTGAAGTTGCAAAATTGTTTGACAGTGGTAGACAATAATGAGTGCAGCTTTTCCTTGTGATTGCCTTGTTATCTTTAAAGGCAAGAATTCCATTACATGAGATTAGGTGTTAAAACTTCATGCTGATATACTAATGTAATCCATCTGTGTTTCCTTCCATCTGATGATGTAGATATCCTTCTGCCTGATGTTGATGGCTGAAGTGTAATGCTGGCTCCAGGGATCAACCACAGTGTGGCCTCCCTAGGATCAGCATGACAACTGTCTGGACTGAGCTGAGTAGGGTACTTCTCTGGGGTCTTCAAGTGGGCACCTTCCATCCTTGGTGTTTTGTTGACTAGCGCACGGCACTGTAAGAAGGCTTGACAGTGATTCTGTCGTTCCAGCATCACCCCCCTCCATCCCCCACTCAGCTAAGCCCAGCTTACTTACCTTCCTTTACATCGATGTTGCTTTCTTTCTACTTTGCTTCAGATCCCCAACCAGAATCTTTTTGTCTCAACCAGAGCCAATTGCTGCTCCTCTCTGCTGCTTCAGATAAGTTCTTTAAGATGTGTCGCAACTCTCGACCACTGAATCCGATGTCTCTGAGAAAACGGGTTATGGAGTGTGCCACAAATCCTCAACAACACACCTCCACTGGGTAAACCTGGTCTCTCTATCCTTGCTGTTCCACTTCAGGAGCTAGTTGAGCGTGCACCAAGTGTTTTCCTCTCATACCTCATCCACAGCATCCTCCCATGGCACTTTTAACTCTACCAGGTGAACAAGGCATGCTGAGCCAGACCACAAGACAATATGAGGTCGAAGGTTAGCGGTGGCAATCTCAGGTGGGAAAATTATTATTATTATTATTATTATTTATTTCTTAGCAGACGCCCTTATCCAGGGCAACTTACAATTGTTACAAAATATCACATTATTTTTTCATACAATTACATTATTTTTTACACATTATTTTTACATACAATTACCCACTTATACAGTTGGGTTTTTACCTGAGCAATCTAGGTAAAGTACCTTGCTCAAGGGTACAGCAGCAGTGTCCCCCATCTGGGATTGAATCCATGACCCTCCAGTCAAGAGTCCAGAGCCCCAACCACTACTCCACATTGCTGCCCTAATAAGCCGTTGTCCAACATATGGCAGCATTTTCCAGTCTCTAGCAGCTTCCAGTTGTACTGGACGTTTTGGTTTTAAATACCTTTACTTGGTGGTTGCTCCCATGGACAGAGGAATGTTGTTTTTTGTGTGTCATATATTGCTGG
Organism: Acipenser oxyrinchus oxyrinchus; assembly: GCA_030684275.1. Classification (NCBI taxonomy): domain Eukaryota; kingdom Metazoa; phylum Chordata; class Actinopteri; order Acipenseriformes; family Acipenseridae; genus Acipenser; species Acipenser oxyrinchus. Next base: position 101,186,275 of record CM060248.1, on the reverse strand, counting down.
AATCGGTGGTAACCTGTTGGTCATGCTGCGTTTGTCTTCCAATGCTTAGGCCAAGCATGGCAGCTCCTGGTCGTGACGTCAAGTAAACCTTCCTTGGCTAAGACCCAACTTACATCCTGTCAAAATGTGTCTTAATGTAGCTAGTGATGAACACAAAGGACACCATGGATCCTCTCCTACCCATAGATTAAGGTTTGTGGTGATGGGAGAACATCATATGTTGACCTGATGAGGAAACTAATCCTGCTCTGTTCCATTGTCCATAGATCTCACCAGCCGATCCTGCGTTGTTCCACACTCTCCCATCTCGTCCATTCTCCCTGCTTGGCCTGGGAAACTGCCTTTACGCACCTCCTCTCCTCCTGCTTTTGCACCTCATTGACTACCAGCTGCCTCCATTGAGCTGGGGCTGTTTTGTGCCATGTAGAAGGAGCTGACCTGAGACCAAGGCCTCCTCTTCCATGCTGTACTTGCCCCATGATATCATCAATACAAAGGGCAGCCTTTGCATCTTCCACAGCTTCCTTTGCCACCCACGTTCTTCCAGTTTTCAACACAGGTGCTGCCTCCCTCACACATTCGTTGTGTGATTCTACCAATGTAATTTACAATCAAACCTTGGCGCACTTAAACTCCTCGGTTAGAGCTGAGACTGGCAGCTGCAGTATCCCTTTACCATACAGTCCCACTCTGTTGAGGCAGCGTGGAACTCCTAACCATTTCTTGACGTATGAACTAATTAACGCTCTCTGCTTCTCTGCTGTTGTCAAGGAAACCTCATACACAGTGAGTGGCCACAGAAATCTTGGCAGTAGACTAAACTGAAAGCATCAGAGTTTAAGTTTGCCCGGTAAAGCACTGCTGTCTATGCTCTTCAACCCTTGCACTGCTTGTTGTCTCACTTCTCCCACACGAACGGTGTCCTTTAGGTCCCCATCATTCCATCTCCCAAGACTTTTCACAGGATTCTCAGATACTGTTGGTTTGCCTCACCATTAATGTAGAACCTCTTATCCATTACTTTACCTTTAATTATAGAGATGCTGATTGACTTAATGGGCTTGAATTGCATTTGTGCCCATTCAATGTTATTGATTAGTTTGCCCAATAATTGATTAGGGCAGGCTACTGTTGTAGTCATGACTGTCATGTCATCCATGTATGCTCTAATTGGTGGCAGTCGCATTCCAGAAACCAAGCGTTCTCCTCCCACTGCCCATTTTGACGCCCTAATAATTTCTTCCATTGCCATGATAAAAGCCAGTGGGGAAATGGTGCATCCTGCCATTATTCCAATTTCATGACATTGCCATTTAGTGGTGAATTCTGAAGTTGAAAAACAAAATTGCAAGAACTTAGCAAGTTCAACTTTAATAAAGCAACATAATCAACAGTTGGAAATATCCTGCTACCTGATTGGTTAGCTGCATTCTATCAGCCATACTTTAATGTCACACAACCTTTAAACAGACAGACACATGATTCAAATTCCTCACCACTTACCTGTTCTAATTCTATAACATTTAATATCTGTAAGTAACCACTAACATTTAAAATATGTCAGACCCAGAATCAAATTTGCATCTTTTTAATGGAAAAACTGTAGCCACTAACTACTTGTCGTCAATGATGCCGCTTCTTAGTAAACTCGCTGGAATGTCTAACCACTACACCAACCATTCAGTGAGTAGCATTGCTGTGCATCTCCTCCACAGAGCAGGACTTGATTGAAACAAATCATAAGCATCAAAGGACATCGCCAAGAGTCTTCCTTGAAAAACACCTTGGCCCCTTCGGAGAGTGACAAACAGGTTTGTTCGAAAATCCTGTGACGTCATGTGACACAAGTTTCCGCAAGGTACATATTGAGCATCCTCGCACCACATCACTGGTATTTTGGCATGTAATACCAGTGAAACATTGGTTGATATTTTGTATGTGTAAATGTATTTGCCATGCTTACAGCTCTCTAAATACAATATGCTGTATGTATTTCTATGCAGTATGCCTATTGCATTATTCTTGTATTGTGTATTTTAAGTATTTTGTGGCATTCTTAGTTAAACTATTGAACTTTCACAGTTTAGTACATTTCAACTCCCTCTGTAGGGCAAGGATGAATCCATTAAAACAACCCTTCATACAAACACAGACTCAAACCATGGGCTGAGTTTGCATGCTTGCCTGATCTCAATACAATTCGATGTAGTGGTGCACACCTGTCTGTTGTGTATCTATAGCTGCAGGCTATAATTTGACTGCAGTAATTCTCCTTGTTTGTTTTTCAGTGCTACAGGTACTCCAATGAGTCACATCAGACAGTGTCAAGGTTCTACTGCATGTCACTGTTACCATCCCTTCTTTGAGTCTTTGTGCAGCAGTAGCTGAATGCCTACAGCTCTGCTATTGCTAATATAGTTAATATAGGTTTAGCTTGGTTACCAAGGAAACAAACATAGTTACCATTTCATTTTGCTGAATAATTTCCAACAAAACATTACGAATAAACAAAGACAAACCAAATGTTGCAGACTCGGTTTAACCCAATCAATATAATGCCTTTCTCCATTTCCTTTTAAAGATTTTTCTAGGACAATATCAATACGATGTTTAACACTTCGGTTTGTTGTTATATAACCATGTTTACCTCACAACTGAAATAAACAAGAAAGAAAGTGCACCTTTTGGGTTAATAGCTTGTTCATATATATATATTAGCTTGTTTATATATATTAGCTCAAAGAGCCAGCTGACCTATATATATAATATATATATATTATATACAGTGCCTTGAAAAAGTCTTCACCCTTGAACATTTTTCACATTCTACTGCCTAAAAAATACAATTCAAAATGCATTAAAGTAGGAGTTTGTTTCACTGATCTACACATCATCTACACGTTCAACGTGAAAGAACAATTATAGAAATATTCAAAAAGTAATTAAAAATAAAAAACCAAAAAGTCATGCATAAGTCTTCACACCCCTTGAGTCAATATATATATTAGTTTGACCAATTATTATTTTTATTTATTTTTCCACCAATTTGGAATGTCCACATTTATTTTTTCTCCTCACCGCAGCGAGTCCCCACACATTGCGTGGATGAGGGAGTGTGAGCGTCCTCCGATCTCGCAAGCCTAAAGTCAGAATCGCTTTTACGCTCAGCAATCCAGAGCAGAGGTGGGCTGTGTGACTCATCCTGCGCTCCCAGCGGCAGCACTTTAACTGGATGAGCCACTCGGGGACCCCGCTCTTTGGAAGAATGTAAAATCAGAAGAGGGATTACAGATCCTGTCTCCATATGAATCAATATTTTGGACATGACTTTATGAGGTAACAGCCTTTTTAATTATTAAGGTAGATATTTGAATGTACTGCATGGGACACTACACCTTTAATTGTGATGCATTCATCTTGAGGTTAAGGATTGCTGAGAGTTGCTGTCAGTTTTATTTGGAATGCAATGGATTTGGAATGCATTGTCTTCCACCAGAAGGATTCTACAGTTGATCAGTTAATATCATAAAGTTCTACAATTGAATTTAATCAGCACAATATACCAGGTGTGTAGCTAGTTTGTGTCAAAAAACTAAAAATCTTTTATCCCTATTTTTTTGTTTCATGACTGAAATATTGTTACAGCTAAATATTAATAAAAATGATACCAATATAATGATTCTGGACTAAGTGGTTATATGGATTAAATCGAAATGCTGGTTGCACCATTGCCATTTTAGCCATAAACATTAATTTAAGTAAAGGGGGAATGCAGAATTGACATGGTGCTGAAGAGAACTATGCTCAGAAAAGTTCTAGGGAGGAGGAGTTTCTTTTGGGCAATAGCTTGTTCAGCATTACATAAAAGAAGGTCCAGAATCATTGTAGATAAATGCAGTGTGACCCCATTAGATAAGCTCGCCTTTGTGTAAAAGGGGTTAATGCGCTACCACCATTTGTGGATGAAAACTCTGATATGTGTAGTATGATATTTAGTAGTTTATTCACACTTAGAAATGATACATTTGACAATGTAATGTGAACATGGCCAATGATAACCTACCTTAGTTAGGAATAGAGTATCATATTATTGATTTAGGATTGACTGAAGGTCATTGTCCATCAGTACAATTCACAAAACAACAATGCATAACAATCCATAGTATTGGATCTCAATCTAAACAATTCCATGGCAAAGCAATGTTTTCGGTTTGTACTGTTATGACAAGTGCTAACCTCTCTGCTTTATCAATTACAGATTTTAATGTAAAAGCATTAGAGATTGCTATCCAATGCATGACAGAGAGACAGAGAGAGAGAGAGAGAGAGAGAGAGAGAGAGAGAGAGAGAGAGAGAGAGAGAGAAAAGATAAATAACATTTCTTATAAATAAATATATTGAATTCCCTGCATATCAGTGATGGCCACATTACACCTCCCACACAATCTGCTGCCTAGATGGATCTGGGGATAGCTTAACGGTCCAAAGATCAGCACTCGTTCCATTAAGTGTCGACATTTTAGAAAAGCTGTAAAATACACCAAAACGCAAAAAAGGTTGAAAGCAATGTATCATCCCAACAACACTTTCAGACTGTATCCATAAGGGAGTGGGAGAGACTGACACTGAGACAAGTCATATTGGGCCTGATTTATTCTGTGGAGGTGATTTTTCGCATCTGCACAAGCTCATTGATGGTCAGTTTTTGGTTTTTAGTTGTAAGCTGCAGTATTTTGCCTTTCTTTTAATGTACACAATGTACAAGTATGTTTAGGCAACGCCTACAATTGTTTTTAGTAAGCAATTAATTATTTTATCACATTGAAATAGACTGACAGAGTGATTGTGAAATATGAAACACAAGTCGGCGTGTATATTTCATGACAAGAAGACAAATAAAAAACAACACTTTTCCACATGTGAAGTATCGGAGTGGCTCATGTGCATCACTCACCATCAAAGATCTTTAATTGTAATGTACATTTTGATTTTTACCCATAAGGGCAGACCTTATGTGGTGGTCAAGGGGGTGGAATTCAGCATTTTTGCTAATACTTTTTTCTTCCATTATTGTTTGGAGAATTAAAAGCATGCTTCTTACCCCAGGCTATTCATTTTCAGAGCAAATTGAATTACTTTGACAGTATGTTTTATGGATACTGTATACAAATTGTTTTTATTTCACAAATCAATTGATATGGATGTGTTATATATATTAAGCTAAGCAATATTTAAGCAATAATGACAGACAGGCAGGAGTTGAAGGCCCAAGGTGTATGCCGAGGGACTTTAACCCAGCCGGGGCATTAACAACCAGGAAATGATATTATAAACCATTTAAATTTTTAACAGCAATAACATTTTTAAGATTTTTAACCCTTTGTTTTTTCTTTTTCTATGTGTCCTGCGGTGCTCTTGTCCCGTGCTGCCGCAGCGGTTCTTCGGCGGTATAATTCCGCCTGTGAAAAGCAAAGCTATTTTTTCTCAACAAACACACCAAACATTACAAAATCATGATTTCCATTACATGAGAGTAGATGTTAAAACTTCATGCTGATTTGAACTCGGCTCTCGCCAAGATAAGCACCAACTAAGACGTAGCTTTACAGTAAACTAATGTGATCCATCTGTGTCTCCATCCATTTGCGCTTCCTTCCATATGATGATGTAGATATCCTTCTGCCTGGTGTTGATGTCTGAAGTGTAATGCTGGCTCCAGGGATCAGCTTATTGCCTCCCTAGTGCATCAGCACACACAACGGCTGCGATGCTGGCACTGGGGATCAACCACAGGGCGGTCTCCCCAGAGCATCAGCTGCTGCTGATTTTCAACTATTGACAGCTCTTGGACATCAATAATTGCAGGAGTTAAGACATTGGAAAGATGTGAAGACCATTCTCGTTTGTTGGATAGAGATGGAGCCCAGTATTTTTTTTTATAGAGGACTTGTTTTTGTGATTTCACAAGAGTACTCACTTCTGCCACAGGTATTTCAGTGTCTTCTAAGAGCTTTTTTTCATTTTGTTCATCTTTATTTATTTATTTATTTAGCAGACGCCTTTATCCAAGGCGACTTACAGAGACTAGGGTGTGTGAACTATGCATCAGATGCAGAGTCACTTACAATTACGTCTCACCCGAAAGACGGAGCACAAGGAGGTTAAGTGACTTGCTCAGGGTCACACAATGAGTCAGTGGCTGAGGTGGGATTTGAACCAGGGACCTTCTGGTTACAAGCCCATTTCTTTAACCACTGGACCACACAGCCTCCTATTGATATATCATCAAATAAGGAAATGTTTACAATGCAGTCAGTTATTTTTATGTTGTGGTTCTGACAACTGAGTGTTATATCACTAGATGTTCTTTTTGGCGGATTGATACCTCACTGTACTTTATCGGTGATGGTTGTGTGGACATTCTGAGGGCATTTCCTGGCAGTTACTACCCTCTACAGCAACCAATCAGAAGACAGCATTCAGGTTCTACTCATCTACTCAGACAGGTTTATAATACTATATATATATAGAATCTCATCAAGCAGCTTCTTGAAGGATCCCAGGGTGTCAGCTTCAACAACAATAGGCAATAAGCATTAATCATCAGGTCTAATAAATAATGACAACACATGTAAAATGTTTTTTAGAAACATAAATATGTTCAGTCTATTTGGTTTCACTTGAGACCTTATATAAAAGAATAAATACAAGTATAATTCACTTGTACAGGAACAATACAGGTGATTTTTGTTCCCCCTTTGTTAATGTAATACATATCTACACTGCCGAGAAAAATTTTGTGAATCCCAATGATAATTATGGAAATTCCATAGTTTTACCATGATAGCCTTCTTGAATCAAAACCTTTTCTTAAATATCCAATAGAGTTTATATTAACCAATTCCATGTCTTTTGAAACAAAATGATGTATGAATTAGACATACAATGAGTAATTAAGATTCAGGGTATGTGAAAAAGTAAGTGAACCCCTGGTTTTATCAGCTCAATTAAGGGGATAATTAGAAGCAGGCGTTTAAATAATTAGGTAGATCTTCAGAGATGAGTTTGGGAGGCACCACCCTATATAAAGATCAGAAACTTTGTGAGTTTGGTCTTCACCAATGTGGAAACATGTCATGCCACGATCAAAATAAATCTCTGAGGACCTCCGAAAAACAGTTATTGATGCTCATCAGTCTAGAAAGGGTTACAAAACCATTTCTAAGGATTTGGGGCTCCACCAATCCACTGTCAGACAGACTGTCTACAAATGGAGAAAGTTCAAGACCATAGTCACTACCCAGGAGCGTTCGTCCTACCAAAATCTCCCAAGAACAAACTGGAAAATCATCAAGGAAGTCACAAAGAAACCCAGAGTAACATCCAAGGATCTGCAGGCCACTCTCGCCTTGGCTAATGTGAGTGTTCATGACTCAACTATCAGAAAAAGACTGAACAAGAATGGTGTACATGGAAGGATAGCCAGGAGGAAACCACTGCTCTCTAAAAAGAACATTGCTGCCCGTCTGAAGTTCACCAAAGAGATCCACAAGACTTCTGGAACAATGTTCTCTGGACAGACGAGTCAAAGGTAGAACTTTTTGGCCTCAATGAGAAACGTTATGTTTGGGGAAAACCAAACACTGCGTTCGAACAGAAGAACCTCATCCCAACCATCAAGCATGGTGGTGGGAGTGTGATGGTTTGGGGCTGCTTTGCTGCCTCAGGACCTGGACGGCTTGCCATCATTGTCACAACCATGAATTCTGCATTGTATCAGAAGATTCTAGAGGAGAATGTCAGGCCATCCGTCCATGAGCTGAAGCTGAACCGAAAGTGAGTCATGCAGCAAGACAATGATCCTAAATTTACAAGCAGATCTACAAAAGAATGGCTGCAGAAGAAGAAATTCCGTGTTTCAGAATGGCCTAGTCAAAGTCCGGACCTAAACCCCACTGAAATGTGGCAGGACCTGAAGCGAGCTGTCCATGCAAGGAAGACCTCAAATGTCACTCAGTTGAAGCAGTTCTGTAAGGAGGAATGGGCCAGAATTCCTCAAAACCGATGTGAGAGACTGACCAACAGTTACAGGAAACACTTAGTTGAAGTTATTGCTGCTCAAGGGGGTGCCACCAGTTACTGAATCTAAAGGTTCACATACTTTTTCACACATGGATATTGAATGTTGAATCATTTGTGGATAAATAAATGTTGAAAAAGTATCATATTTTTGTGTTGTTTGTTTAATCAGGTTATCTTTATCTATTATTAGGACTTAGATTAAGATCTAATAACATTTTAGGTTTGAAATATGTGAAATATGTGAAAATACTAAGGGGTTCACAAACTTTTTCTCGGCCAGTGGCGTGCCATCAGGACCTTCAATGTATTTTCTGCTGACCAGACAGTGCCAAGAAACTGTCAGTCAAATGACATTACGTTGCCTCACTCACTTGCGTACAGTGTGCTTGCTTACACTATGAAACATACTACTCTTATTATTTGTTTACAGGGTTTACTAGAGGTTTTTTAAGAGTATAGGGGTTTCCTGAAGTAGGGATGTGATCAGCCAATAACAGATCTGCATTTCCCCCGCATAAGTCTAAAACAACGACCAGATGCTAGAAAAAAAACAGTTGAGGGTATTCTCCATTTCAGTTGAAGGTCTTGAGTGAGTTTAACCAATAGGCGAGTCAAAGAATGTATTTTTTTTTTTTTTTAGACAGGTGACCAATCGGGAGTGAGCAGAGGCGGGCCATAAATCTCCCAGGGTATTCTCTGCCTCACTTGAAGGCCCTGCTTTAGCAACCAATGGGAAAGTCAAAGCTCTGACAGCTGACCAATCATTAGCGAGCAACCCCAAAACATGAATATTCTTTGGTTAGCACTGCAGTTAGGAGGATAGCTGGATTTCGCACGATATTGCTTATAAATATTCATTGATAAATACAAATACCTTTACAACATCTGATTATTAAAAATTTTATTTTACACTAAAATAAAAAAATATGTGAGAAAACAGAGACATCATTGTCGATTTGGTCAATTTTCTCTGAAAAATTGCAGATTGTTAATAAAGGGAGATATACACCACAGATCCCCGAGCTGTCACGGGAAGGGAAAGGATATACTCAGCACTTTCAGAATTCAAATTATGAAAGGTATATGTGGCTTACAGGTAGCTGCCACTTAAAAAAGGAGGGGGTTGCGACGACTCTGCTACCCCAGTCCATTTTGTCACAGCATGCCACTGTTCTTGGCACTATATGCAATGTAATTTTTGTACTGAATTGACTTACATTAAAAGTCTCATGTACTCTGAATTAAGACAAAGAAAACACCCAAAGCATCCAGGCTACACCAGAACAGGCAGTCCATCATTATTTTATTGACTAGCACTTAACCATCACATTATATATGGTTCAGACACAAAATTAGCATTTGACTGTTTGAATGATGCTTTTGTGAATGCAATTTCCATCTGGGACATTGCAATTTAGATGCTATAAATTGGAAATATAAAAACATCAATTACTCTCAGTAAGTATGTTGTTCTGTACAGCTATGTCAATCATTATGAATTGACTAACCCTTGCTGCATGATTACTTAACTTTAGGGCTGGTTGAATGTAACTCGTAACAAATGGCCCTTGCTTGTATAAACAGCCTCAGCAATGTCTTGATAGCTTATCTGTTTGGGATCCAGTTATCTTATATTTCTTATATAAGTAGAATATGCTAGCACTTAGTTTTAGATGGGTGGATAACATTGTTTTGTATGCCTGCACAACACGGTACTGAATTTTATAAAGCTTTTTTAGAATTTAGTTCTTAAAGAAAAGATTATTGTTTTAAACTTATCATTTTTAAATTGAGGGCCTAAACTCTTGATGAACATATTCTCTCTGAAGGTAGTTACTTTTCTTCTTCCAAAAGCTTAAAAATAGGATGACATTCTTGAAGGACAGAACGATGTTGTAAACAAATACATGTTTTTAAATTGAGAATGTGTTCTGAATAGAAGCAGTGTATTTTTAATAAATATAATTTCTCTGAAAGAAGCTGTTATCGTATTATAAGTGTTGCGTCTGGTTTTTTGTTCATCTCAAAATGTTTAGTGGATTCTTGGGCTCATTTCACTCGGGCCCAGTGCATGAGTAAAAAATCTTTGAACCACTGGGAGTACTGTTGCTCCTGAGCTTCACCTTTATAAGGCTCCAACATGACAAGGTGTATCCTAGTAACGGGGAACGGACACAAAAAGAACAAAGTGTAAACTATTGGGTCATTTTGTAAATGCTGTTTCTGGATTGCGTTGTGCTTTACAAAAAACTCAAACTGACAACATATGTGTCCCATGGATATTTGGATTACTGGTCAGTTTAGGCAAAGTAGTGTTTGAATGTAAGAACTGCACTGGGATTGAAAAGTGGGACCAAGTATCCTCCAATTACATCTTTTATAGTCTGATCCCTTTTTTGTAACTTGTGAGTTTTTAGGCAAGTCAGATGTTTGGTTTGAGAAATGTAACTTATATTGAAATACAAACTGGGTTAGATGTATGGAATTATTTAGTTTGCTATAATAGATAATATACATATATGAAGCAAGAGGCAGACTATTTGGTATTTATACCACGGACATATATATATCCAGGGTATAGCAGATTTTATTCTGGGGGGATTTTAAATTTAGCATTGTCCATGTTTTCTAGTATCTACACATGCAGCAAAAACCCATAAGGTATAAACAGTACATTGAAAGAATACAAATAAAACACACATTTAGCAGTTATACGTGTTTTACAAATTAGGTTGTTTATAAATTTCCAATAGGGTACAATGGCAGCATTTTTCTACATTATACTGTATAATCAAATATGCTATGTGTGTTGACAATGACATTAGAAAATACATTTGAGGCGCCTGCACTATTATCACTACTGTATTTTCTTTTGCATAGGACAATAGTAAGTTCTGACTATAAAACACATAAACACCCTTAACATTCTATATAAACACATTCTGTATAGAGGTTTTTTTTTGTTGTTATTTCTCAATTTCCTAATACCTTTTTTTCATACAGTATACAAGATAACATGGACTAAAGGTTTGTTGTGGCAAACATTCTCATTATAATATCCAGACATCATAACTAATTTAAATTCCCAAAGCTTTGATTTCGGCATCTGATCACGTCGCTCCATGATCCACCATTTTACAACTAGACTCAAAATGTATACGGTACAGCACTATTGATAGTCGTTCTCAACTTCATGCGCCAGTTCTGTATTTGTAATGTCCACGCGCCAAAACATATCAGAAAGCATTTTTGGATATTGGAGGATGCACAAAAAATGTAGTTTGATAATACAGCGTCAGCACTTCTCACAAACCACACTCACTGATGCGATCTAATTTAGAACCGGACTCAAGACCTCCCCCTGAGGTGGTCGAGTCTGGTTCTCGAGTACAGTATTAAAGGCTGTGTAGTGTAGACTCTAACCGTATTTAGCATTTTTAAATCGGTTTAAAAGCAGTTTATATGGTTTAAAGGCATAATGTGTACATGGTCTTAGTGTCATACAGCATCAAGAAATATACAGTGTATTTAAACTTGGAATGTGTCCAGGGTTAAGGAACGAGAGCACTCATTTTGAGAACGGCATTGAATTCACAAGATATATTTCTTTGTACAGGTGCTTTGAACCACACTACAAAACCATACAGGTACTTTGATTTTTAAAGCCATGACTGCATCAACATAATTATGAAATGGCGCCACCTACAGAACATTTTGATATGCCTATTAACTTTGATTAATTCAAGAACAACTTTAAAGAGTACATTTCTGAAATGAAACTCATTCATTTAATTTCCACATGACTTATAAAAACGTCACACTTTTGGTTGCTGTATCAGGTTTGACAGTTGTAGACTGTGTGACATCACAATATAACCCAACAGAACTACGGCAACCTAATGCATATATTTGTAAAGCAGCATGAAGACTGGTATAACAACTTTATATAGAAACTGACATTGGTTTTTGCGAATCTGTAAATAGGGTGCTTTCAAATGTGGACTGCTGAGAGAAAATACCTTCATATTACTTCTGTTTTGTTTTTGTGCACTGCCCCCTTTCTCCATTTTGCTTAATTAAGATCACAGGTTGCTTTTCAGTTGTACCTCCAAGTCATAGATATACAGTCTGTTTCACTGGGGTAAAACAGCCCAAGCCAGCACCATCTAGTGCATTGCTGCGGATGGTACTGTCTCTTCTTACTACTATAAACAATATTTGATTAATCTTGCAAGTGTTACATATGTCTAGAATGGAAAAGCTTATTCTGAACTCCTAACATAGACTATATCAAAAAGTAAAATAACCAACAAAACCTATATTACTTCAGTAACTGCATTAAGAACCTCTCCTAATGTTTGCAAGCATGCAGTAATACACAGAGAAGGGGCAGTAGGGTGGAATACTATGGAAATGTCTTCTGATTGTATCTTCATTGTGCTCAGTAAAACAATATACAGCTTTGGCAACCCCTCTCTGCATTTAACCTTAGCAGCGCCCTAGGGATTTTACGGAGCAATAGCATGAAAATGACACTTTATGTTATCAATTATGTATTGGGTATTTGAGCAAATTCAACACGGTACCGATGAAAACAACATTTTCTTTGATTTTTTATAGATGTTTACAATAGGTCTGGGTAATGTTTTTGGTTCTGTTTTCCAATGTTTATTTTAGGTGTTCTTAATGTCACACATGATTGTTTTATAAACCCAACTGAGCTTCTCTCAGGACCTTCTCACCCACCCCAAACTACTCCTGCCTTGACACAGGAAGCAGAATCCTTTATTTCTGAAGCGGGTAAAGATATAGTCTTGAGAAAATCTATGGATGGGTTATTGTGAAATTGAGAAAAGTGAAATTGAGAAAAGTAAAACAGCAACGTGACCTTCGAGACCATTGTACACTTCACAAAAGTCTATAGAATAATATTGCCATGTCATTTAGTAACATTAATTTCCTCCTGCAAGACTAGACTAATTTAAATGTCCTTTTGTGTATACTTCTTTTTTTATTTAATTAAAGTTTTTAATTAACAGAGACAGTAAACGTTATTGTACATAGTTTGCCACTAACATCCAGATACATCCATCAAAAAAAAAAAAAAAGAAAACAGTTTAACACAATTTTGATATATTTTGGAATGTTTTTTTTTTACATGCTCATTTTCAAGGACCTTTTTGACAACATATGAATGTATTATTATTATTTTGTGTTTTATTTTAGGAGTAGATATTTGTTGCTGATTATGCTGAGGTAATTGTATTTTACATATTCCTTACTTTCAATGTTCATAAAACTGTGACACTCTTAGAAACTAGATTCAATGAAGCCCCTAAAGGTGTTACTTTTTTGCAGTGTGAAGAAAGACATAGCTAAAATATCAGACTTAACTTTCGGGCTCCATGGTGTCTTTTGATAAGTAGACTACCCAGTAAACCATGTTAAATGCCCCAAAAGAAACTGGAAACAGAATGCGTGCGTACTTGTCAATTTTACTTGTTCCAGAACCAGGAGGAGGAGCAGGCGGTGCAGAGCTGGAGGAGGGTTGTTTTACATGTGCTTTCTTTTTAGTTGCTGTTGCTTGAATATGTTCAAGCTTGGGGCCAAGCAGGTGCTGAATAGAAGCTGGTCCAACAATTCTGTTTGTCGGTATGTGACTAGGCAGAGTTGGGGATGAGGGCGGTGCCGGGGGTGTGCTTCCTGATGTGAAAACTGGTGGGGGTACATTTACAAGACTGAATGGATTAGGGCTGGAGTGAGAAAAAGATGATGGGGCAACTGCAGAAGGAACCTGGCCAACTAAAGATTGTCTTATCACCCCACCTTTAGAATTGCTTCCAGTGTCAGTTATTTGGCCACTTTTGGCATCTGGCTGTGTCATGTAGTTCATTCGTTTCCTCAAGTTCCCATTTGTATCAGGATTCTGTAAAACACATATACATTTATTTTTAAAACCCTTGACATAAAAGTATGTGACTTTCTGAAATGTCCTCATTTACAACTTCCCAGCTGAGTTTTGCATTTTTCCATGAAACAAATGTGATCAATTGTTTAAAACTAGACACTAAACATTTTATTTTACAATTTTGATTGTTACGTCTTCTTTTGCACATTGCTATTTTGTTATATGTTAATCACTATTAGCTGTCGAAATTGTATTCTGTTTTTTTTCATGTGCAGGAAACAACAATAAAACGTGTATAGTAGCCCACGTCTTTCACTCAGCGTGCCTTCTAATCAGACAAAGGACTCGTATAGAAGTAATTGTGCCATCAGTTCTGCTGCTGGAAAGTAATCTGATAAGTCACCTTGTAGATTAGGTACAGTAGTTGGTGACCAACACAGTGTTACTATCTAGAGTAGTAGCTGTCACTGACTGAGTTTCTGGGTGTCAGCTCAGTCAGTTAACAACAAGACTGGACATTCACCTTCTGCAAGTTAACATACAGTATACAGAGACCAGCATAGGAAGCTGGTGAGTTAGCATGCTTTGCACCTAGCCCCCCAGAGAGGTTTGTGGAATATATTCTATTCCTTAACAAACACATGTTGCCAAAAATAGGATTCTATTGTGCCTTCAGTCTTACTGATGTCACTGTTTGCTTGAAGAACATGCAACTAGCCTAAGCGATACACAGAATCCATAAAATCTAATCAAGCCTAAAACCTAAGGTGCAAAATCTATACTGGATTTAGCATAAACTCTAAAACCATAAATCACAATGACCTTCATTCAGCACAAGTACAGCAGCCATAGGATTGTCTGTGAAAATGTATTTGTGTCATTATATGACTAAATTATTGTCAATAACAGGTCTGGAATAGAGTAACTTTCCTGAGTGCATGAAGTCATTTCAAAATACTGTAGCGAAAAAATACCACCTGTTACAAAAATAATGATGTGCTTATTATCTTTTTGAAATCAAATGCGTAGCACTTGTTTTTGCTTTTATTAATCGTTTGGAACAAGCACAGTTATACTGCACATTGAATAAAAGTAATAGTTTTGTGTAGGTGTGAATTTGTGAGTAATAAGTGGAGTGCCATGACTGTATCCAGCTGTTAACTGATCTCAATAAATATGTTTCTTTTAATGCTTTTAAATGAGCACTATTGAATGCATTATTTCAGTAATGGCTACGTACATCAAATGTTACATTTTTATAGTAAGGTAGTTCACTTTTTTTTTTTTAGACACCTAAAGGACATGTGTACAGTGTGCTGTGAAACTACATTGCTTAAATCTATGACCAGAGAATTAAACATATAACAACCTTGACTTGCATAAAGAAGGAAAAATATTGAGTGAAATAGCTCGCATCACTCGATTTTCAAGGTGTGGTATCCAAAGCATAATCATTAAGTACAGAGTAACATCATCTGTAATTGACAAACACAGGACTGGAAGACCCAAAAAGCTGTCTAACAAGGATGAGCAATACTTGAAAATAATATCCTTAAGGAATAGAAAGCAGACAAGTGTTGAATTGACAACAGAACTGGCAGAAGGCACAGGTGTCGTTGTCCATCCATCAACAGTCCAAAGCACCTTTGACCAATTTCTGTGTTCTTGTGCATATTGTAGCCTTTTAGTCCTGTTCCCCTTTCTTAACAGAGGTATTCTTACTGCAGGGTAAGTAGTGATGCTTTGAATATTTATTGTACATTTTTTGATAAGCTTCTAAACGTGATAAGTATTTGTAGAAATAGACATGTTGTTTGCTTACATTTAGACAGTTTGATTCTTGATGTTTATGGTTTTTATTTACTCATTTGAACAATTTACAAATTAGTATTGTGGTTTTTTTTGTTTGTTTGTTTGTTTTTTTAAATTTAGTCGTTGCCAATTATTTTTTTTTATTATTTTCTCCCCAATTTGAAATGGCCAATTATTTTTAGGCTCAGCTCACCGCTACCACCCCTGCGCTGACTCGGGAGGGCAAAGACGAACACACGCTGTCCTCCGAAGCGTGTGCCGTCAGCCGACTGCTTTTTTCACACTGTGGACTCACCATGCAACCACCCAAGAGCTACAGCGTCGGAGGACAACGCAGATCTCGGGCAGCTTACAGGCAAGCCCGCAGGTGCCCGAACAGACTGCAGGGGTCGCTGGTGCGCGGTGATCCGAGGACACCCTGGCTGACCTAACCCTCCCTCCCCCCGGGCGGCGCTCGGCCAATTGAGCGCTGCCCCCTGGAAGCTCCCGTCCTCGGTCGGCAAAGGAATAGCCTTGACTCGAACTCGCGACGTCCAGACTATAGGGCACATGCTGCACTCCACGTGGAGCGCCTTTACTGGATGCGTCACTCGGGAGCCCACAAATTAGTATTGTAACATGATATACATTATTAAAATGTTCTGCATTGCACTACTAGCATTTCACTTTTTATTTTGTCTTTTAATTTGAAATATATATTTTCAAACAGGTTAACCACTAATATTAATTAAAGCACTATTTTCTTTATACAGAAAGTGCTGTGAGTGTATGATATTGTTCATCAGTTTTTAAAACATTTCTTAGATACAAACTTTTTCATTAATTTCTGGAGACATCAAGGAATTAATATTGAAATGAGAGCTTTTTTCTGGACTATGACTGGCATCAAAGCCTTTTCTGCATCCCTGGACACTGTTTCTGATATTTTCCTGCACTGTTGCCATGGCAACCCAGTGTGACTGCACATGTGCAGTAATTTGTGGATTCATAATAACCTCTAGTTCCGGCTTAAAAGTACAACTTTATAACTTAAACTGCATGTGCAAAATAAAATAATACATGATTTCCTCAGTTTCTACATGGATAACTTCACTGCAGTAGATATGCTTGGAACGTGCATAAACGCACATACTTAAAAATCCACACTTTTAATGCATAAAGAGTAAGTAGCAGGGTTCTGAAAAATATAGCATTATACATCCCAACGTGTTGCTACAACTGTTTAATTAATGTACCTGTATTTTTTTCTTTTCATTGTTAGCATCCTGACAACTTTTAACACTTATAACTTTAAAGTCTGTTTCAAAGCTCTTTTCAAAATGGCCGCTCTAGTGCACTGGGGTTTGAGATGTGTCCTCTAAATCAGTGGTTTTCAACCCCGGCCCTGGGGCCCCACTGTGTCTGCTGGTTTTCATTCCAACTGAGCTCTCAATTACTTAACTAGACCCTTAATTGAAATGATAATTAACTTAATTAGACCTTTTTAATTATTTTCAGCTCTTAAACAGTTGCAGAGTTCAAGTTACTTATAAAATGTTATCGCTAACTTGAAAAAAAAAAAAACATAACAAGTGCTCTGGCTTTTCTTTTCCGTACCACATCATAAATCGTTATTTCTGTGTTAGCTGTTTGACAATGTAGGAAATAATCCTTACACTATTAGTGCATTAGAACGAACATTTTGAAAAGGGCTTTGAAACAGACTTTAAAGTTATAAGTGTAAAAAGCTGTCAGGATGTTAACAATGAAAATAAAAATGACAGGTATGTTATTTACACACTATATTTAAACAGTTGTAGTAGCACATGGGGACGCGTATCGCTATATTTAAACAGTTGTAGTAGCACGTGGGGACGTGTAACGCTGTTTTTCAGCAGCCCACTACTTACTCTTTAAACACGTCTGTTCTTGTTACTGATATGTCATTGACTTGTGATATGTATTAGTTTTGTTCCTAAATCAAAGAATAACATCAGCATTGTGAAACTTGACACATACTGTACACTACCCTCCCACAAGTATAGGGACACCCTGAATCCAAATGAACAAAGTAGCATTTTTGAAGAGGCCTTAGCTAAATGTGCCTTTTATTTGCCTTGTGAAAATGTGAATCAAAATGATGCCTGCACTCAGAAGGGGAATGCCTGGTAGGAGAATCACAATAGCATGCATTGAGGAGGCTTACCTGAAGTATTTCATCAGTGTCATTTGCTCTCGTTCCTGCGGAAGCTTTAGGTGCAGGTGAAGATTTCCCTATCTTCTTTTTGGCCTTTTCTATTTGAGTATTTGTGAAGTAGTTGACAGCAGCAAACTCAATGAGAGCAGAAAACACAAAGGCGAAGCAGACAGCTATGAACCAGTCCATTGCTGTGGCGTACGAGACTTTAGGCAAGGAGTGCCTCGCACTGATGCTAAGTGTTGTCATTGTCAAAACTGTAGTTATCCCTGAAATGAGGAGAAAATAAGAGATTACTAATATTTTCACGTACATCACTTAAACCATCATGAATCTGAAATGCAAGTGAATTAACAGCTTCAAATCCTAGACTAATCTATACATAGATACATAGCATTAAAGATACCTTAGCTCAGTAAATGGTACAAGCACCTCTGGTCCAAAATGTAATATGTTCAAATCCTGCTTAAGGGGGAAACTAGGATTATTATTTGTTTATTTAGCAGACGCCTTTATCCAAGGCGATTTACAGAGACAAGGGTGTGTGAACTATGCATCAGCTGCAGAGTCACTTACAATTACGTCTCACCCTAAAGACAGAGCACAAGGAGGTTAAGTGACTTGCTCAGGGTCACACAATGAGTCAGTGGCTGAGGTGGGATTTGAACAGGAGACCTCCTGGTTACAAGCCCTTTTCTTTAATCACTGGACCACACAGCATCCTATCCTCCATATAGGATGAATGTTATGTACCAGCCCTGGAAGCTGTGTGGGCTGTTTGAGACAAAACCTAAATTCCGTTTGTTATGGGTGGTATGAGATCTTCTGCCACTCACTACAGAAGGGTACAGGTGGTGATTACAGTGTTTTTGAAAAAGCTTCCAAAAAACAAACCCCCATATACCACATACTCCCCTATTGATAATGAAATGTGAATTATGAAGCAGGTAATGTAGACGTCAAAGATTTGTTATGGAACACAAACCTGTGAATTAGAAAAATGGTTAATAATATAATTAAAAAATAAAAATGCACTTTTATAGCACATTAATACCAACAGAATAACATCAAATACAAATTAAGCTTGTGAATTATTATCTAACAAACTATGCAATGAATATAATGATACAGCATATTCTACCACCATACTCACTTAATTGGGCATAATGTATAAACTGTGCAGTTAGGATTAATGGGAAATGGAAATCTAATTGGCAATTTGCAAGAGGCTAAAATTCTATCTACAAATAATTGATATAACGGATAGAAATTTTAAATATCAATGAGAGCATAATGTTCTCCCACACAGGGATAGCATTGTGTCACTGATGCGTGAGCAAGAAACTGGAATATGTTCATGTTAAAATGGGACCAATTAGGGAGATACGATTTGACATTAACACTTTTTACAAACTATGATACTAATTAATGCAACCTTTTTAGTTAGTAAGAAAGAAAAAAGAAACAAAGAAAAAAAATTCTGACAACTTGGTGGCTCAGCAAAGCACTTCATATTAGTGCTAGCCTATATATATATATATATATATATATATATATATATATATATATATATATATAAAGTGTTTCAAAAGCTGATCTTAGTTCAGAAAAATTCAAACACAGTTAGAACACAAACACTGGTTGAGGAATGTGCAATACACTCAAAGTTGTCATATTTCAGGCAGTGGATTAAAGATTTTAAACTTCAATATTAGCCCATTAGTATCCGTGGCAGTGGAAGCTTTTTATGATTGGTGGGCGAAGCTTCCTCAGTGCTATTGTTAGTGTTCCCACCTAAACACAATTCATGAGTTAATACTGAAAATAATTAAGACCCTACCTAAACTACAGTGAGATCTTCAAACAATGCAGCTCAATTGCAACTAAAGCATGAAAAAAAATCGCTAAAAGAAAGTCAGCAACACTTTAAAAAAATAAATAAAAATATGTTTGTCAGTGCTATAGACCATGCTTGGCAATATTTAGAAAGAACATTTTTGTTTGAAATGTAATGCCTGTAAACTGTAAATATATCAGTATGTGGGCTCGCTTTTGTGTTCCAACTTTATTTACTGTGAAATACTGTAAATGCACTGGTCAGTCTACAAAGTTTACTGGACTAGAGTTTTGCAAGCGATTTACTGGAATTTCTACTTGTACAATAAAACTTATTTGAAGCACCAGCTTTTATTTACAATATCTGCCAGTAGCCCTAGCGACTATTTGAGACCCACCGTTTATTATGTAAGATCATTAACATCTTCAAATACTTCAGCTGCAATCACGCAGAAGCCATTAACAAAACCGTATAGCAACGACATAACTAAATTACAACATTCCAGCAACGTCATTAAAAGGTTGTGTCAGTGGGTATGTGTGGTGGAGTGTGCCGCCCCTTTGTATATATTTGTTTATTAGTAGTAGTTAGTATTATGATTTATGTAAATATATGACGGTGAAAAGCCAATGTTATTACGTATTTGTATTTTATTATTGTGCGGCCGGACGAGCAAGATGCCGTCCACCATGTTATTGTTATTGTTTTGTATTGTTTTAGAATACCTCGTGAAGATGTGTGACTGATCAGCTACTGAGTATTTAATTAGCTGACAGTCACGCATCCTTATTAAACTCGTGCAGACTATGGCTGAGGGGTAATAAGATAATTACTAGCTAGAATATAAAAGACCTGCAGTTTGGCAAGGTTGAGAGTGTCAGAGGCGAGACAAGAGACGTGAGTCTATTTAAAATGTCTAAAATACAATTGCTACGTATGCTGGGAGTTGTAACCAGCATACTAATTGTGTTCATTGTTCCGTGTTGTTTTGTTTTGGCCCTTGTGCCCTTTTCTTTAGATCAGTGTTTTTCTTCTGTTTAAATATTTATTTTTGTTTGTTTAATAAAACGCTGAAGTGAAGATCAGTTTTTTTATGTAGGAGGTCCCTGAAGTGAAGAACAGTTTTTTATGTAGGAGGTCCCTGAAGTGAAGATCAGTTTTTTTACTTGCTTGTCTGACTTCCCTGATTCAAGTTTTGACTCCTGACCCTGTGATTACCCGATCCGGCTTTGACCCTTTTTTATACGACTTCCTGATTTGGCTTTGACCTTGCAGCACGACTACCCTGACTGATTATCGAACCAAGAGGCGCAGCCTCTTCAGTAGCCAGAGCCCGCATCACCTGATCAAGACCATGGGGCGTTGGTCCTCTTCAGCAGTCAACTCCTACATCCGATCGCTGCCATCCGATATCACTGCAGCTCACCAGTCTATAGCTAGCATGCCCGGAGTGGGGGGTGCCCTCTCCGCTAGGGCCACCAGAGGTTTTCCCCTAATAGAAAGTTTTTTTTCCTCTCTGCCGAGTGGATGGCGAACACATACTAACCATCTATTTTTTTGTCATTGTTTGTCTCTTCTTGTTTTTATGTTATGCATTGGCACGCAGTCTTTGTTTGTCTTCACAGGTGCGGGTTCAGTGGGAAGCCGGTGGTCCATCTTTTGGGGGGATAGTGACTCTCACTTCCCTGACCTAGAATTCCAGTAACTCCACAGGTTCTTCGTGTGGTCAGGGGGGACCATTGGCCACACTATTCTTTCACAACTCATGCACTATATCTTGCCTCAAGAAAGAAGGCTCTGTCTTACTTCCTCCTTTATCCTCCTGGGACGTGGCCCTCATACTGTTAGTGCTCGAGTCCCATAACTAACAATTATTTGTGTTTTCAGATTCACTTTTCTTCCTTACATCAAGGCTTCTTATGAGCCGTTCCATTCTCTGAAGGTCGAACCCAGTCGGTAACTGGGACCCAGTCACGAGGCAATGCCTATAACGACTCTCCGAGAAGTCAGAGGACTATGTTTTCAGGGGCCCAGAGACCATTAGGGCTAGCCTGGACTCCATAGGGAAGGCTCTCTGTTGGAGTCCGGCCCGTCCTTTTCTCTCTCCCGTCTAGAGGCTGAGCCTCCAATCCTAAGTGGCAAAAAACACTCCCTTCCTCTTGCAGCCCTAGCTCCCGCCCCGTGAATTAGGAGTTGAGTGCAAGTTTGTTCATTTGTGTAAATTGAAGTTACCATCAGGTGCTAAAATGTATAAGCGAAAATGAAAAAAAGTTTTAGCAATTAACAAATATCTAGAAGACTACATGTGTTAGTGATAATCATGGTTTGTTCAGTAACTTGTTCACATGTATTCATAAAGTTTATTCAAAGTATTCAATCTGTATCCAGTTGTTTGATTTCTACATTGTATTGCCGCTGTTTGACAGACAACATTCAGAGGGCATGCCTAGAACGGAGATTTTCTTTCATCAGCAAATACTGTGTTTACGTATTTTTCAGGTTAAAGGAAATCTCCAATCTATTTTCTAATATGCAGATATACCTCTTACATGCCGAGACTCAGACCCATTGGTATTTATTAATTTACAGGACTCTGCTTGGTATAACCCCTATTTATTTGCATAATTTGTTACAATGTTCATCGTCATCCTATAATTTAAGATCAGATGAATTTATTAAACTAGTCCTAACTAAGGTTTCTAGTCTTTGGTCGTAGCTCATTTCAGTTTGCTGCAGCTAATGATTGGAGTGTGTTACAACTTAGACTAAAGTTAAACAGCTTTCTTATGTGGATGCTTTTAGCCGTAGGGTTAAATCCCTGCTGACTGATATCTGTGCCTGCTAATACTGATTTTTATTGTTTTATTGTTTTTTCTTTTTGTATGTTTGCTTGTATGAATTGTATTGTGTTGTTTATTTTTGCTGCTCTTGGCCAGGCCGTTATTGAAAATGAGAATCTGTTCTCAATTGACTCATCTGGTTAAATAAAGGTAATTATTAATTAATTAATTCCACCGCCTATTTTTAATATCACCTGTAATTGTCAGAACACATGGTTTTAAAATACTTTTTGACTCATGGTTGCTTTAGAGTATTGTCAGTTTGGTTTGTTTTCATAATTATATTCACTTGTCACAGGACACTTGCCACCCACAAATCAATGTCTATTACAGTAAACAATTTACAAATGTCAACATGAGGAGTGCTGAAATCAGATTTTGTTTTTATCAATGTAACCTTGTTTGTTGACATAATTTGGAAATGCCCAATTCAAGTATCACCTGCAACCCTCTCTATCGGGAGGACTGAAGATCATTGGGTGACTTCTGTTTTCACCAATCTTGAGCAAAGGACATTACCAAGCAACTAAACCTACAAGGCAGGGGCCAAGCCTGGGAAGTTTAGGTATAGTGGTATAGTAAGCAAACTTGTTAAATTTGCAGACGACACAAAAATAGGAGGAGTGGCAAACACTGTTGCAGCAGCAAAGGTCATTCAAAATGATCTAGACGGCATTCAAAATTGGGCAGACACATGGCAAATGAAATTTAATAGAGAAAAGTGTAAAGTATTGCACGCGGGCAATAAAAATGTGCATTATAAATATCACATGGGAGATAGTGAAATTGAAGAAGGGAACTATGAAAAGACCTAGGAGTTTATGTTGACTCAGAAATGTCTTCATCTAGACAATGTGGGGAAGCTATAAAAAGGCTAACAAGATGCTTGGATATATTGTGAGAAGTGTTGAATTTAAATCAAGGGAAGTAATGTTAAAACTCTACAATGCATTAGTAAGACCTCACCTAGAATATTGTGTTCAGTTCTGGTCACCTCGTTACAAAAAGGATATTGCTGCTCTAGAAAGAGTGCAAAGAAGAGCAACCAGAATTATCCCGGGTTTAAAAGGCATGTCGTATGCAGACAGGCTAAAAGAATTGAATCTATTCAGTCTTGAGCAAAAAAGACTATGCGGTGATCTGATTCAAACATTCAAAATCCTAAAAGGTATAGACAATGTCAACCCAGTGGACTTCTTTGACCTGAAAAAACAAACAAGGACCAGGGGTCACAAATGGAGATTAGATAAAGGGGCATTCAGAACAGAAAATAGGAGGCACTTTTTTACACAAAGAATTGTGAGGGTCTGGAACCAACTCCCCAGTAATGTTGTTGAAGCTGACACCCTGGGATCCTTCAAGAAGCTGCTTGATGAGATTCTGGGATCAATAAGCTACTAACAACCAAACGAGCAAGATGGGCCGAATGGCCTCCTCTCGTTTGTAAACTTTCTTATGTTCTTATGTTCTTATAATCCTCATTGCATAATTAAAATGCCTGAGTATGCTGAGTAGCTGACATTTTTGCACATGATTGTAGTTTTAGAAACTGCCTGATGTATTCACATATTCTAGTTAGTTTATCTTCAGGAAGTCATGCTTCGAATGATATTGTGTCCAAGACGATGCCCAAAAATTCTATGGAAGTAGATGGCCCTAGAGTTTTTTCTTCTGATAGGGAACAGCAAGTTTTTTAAAAAACAACTTCAAAGTTGTTATTTGTTGGTCCATAGCTGAAGATGGAAAATCAATCAGGAAATCCAATAGATGTACTAAAATCCAACAAAGGGTTTCTTAAAGTACGTTGAACAGGAAGGGGCTACTTTTACATCCAAAAGTAAGCCAAACAGAAAAATAGAAATTAGATTTCCATGATACTCCGAAAAAGTGCCATTGATCAGGGTGGATTGGCATCACTGTAAAAGCATCCCTTATATCAGCCTTTGAAAGCCAAGCTCCCCTGCCAGCTTCTTTAATGAGCTTAATTGCATGATCGATAGTTTAGAACTGTAAAGAATATTGTTTGGAAGGGATAAGGCTGTTTATACTTGGCTGTGCAGAATGTCTGTGGGGAGCAGAGAGATCGACGATTAGTCTCTTTTTCCCCCAGAGTATTTACATGTGGCCAGTACACTGGAAAAGGAGAATTTTTAAAAGGACCAATCATTAAGCCTTTGTAAATGTCTTTCACCAGCAGTACAATAGTCGGGAAGCAAGTGAAGTGTTCTCGTAGCCGAAGTGTTCTTTAAGACGGAGTCAACCATCAGACACGATATAAATCAATAAATAAATAAATATGTATGTATTACTTGTCATGACGCACATGCATCAACACATGAAATGAACAGAATAAATAAGAGAAAATCAATAGGCAAGTGTATGTTAATAAACTATAATACTAAAGGTAAATAAACTAACTGCCGAACTAAATTAACACCACACCCCTACGCACATCAAAAAATGCAGCAACAACTCTAGATTAATTATGAATACCTGTACAGGAGCAATATTCAAGACAAGCACAAAATTATTTAACAGAATGGTGAAGCAACTCACCAGAAGGGAAAACGATTTCCATTACATGAGAGTAGATGTTAAAACTTCATGCTGATTTGAACTTGGCTCTCGCCAATGAACGTTGAGCAGCCAGGAATTTACAAAGTGAATCGAATAATACTTTTCTGCTTGAATTACCGGGAATTGGGACCTTATTTTGATGATG
Organism: Acipenser oxyrinchus oxyrinchus; assembly: GCA_030684275.1. Lineage (NCBI taxonomy): Eukaryota > Metazoa > Chordata > Actinopteri > Acipenseriformes > Acipenseridae > Acipenser > Acipenser oxyrinchus. The sequence continues at coordinate 101,160,898 of CM060248.1, read as the reverse complement.
GATTTTTAGTAATCCAGGTTTCTTTCCTTTTGGATGTGTGTGACAAAGACGACTGAGCGGTGACGTCACGGCAGAGCCAGGAAACACAGTACAGACAGAGACTTGGGGTTTTTGGTGAAGCTGAGCGCGTGATCGCGCTCAGCGTTTAATAATCAAACAGAAAAATAAACGGTTGTAACAAAAACACAGGACACGGCACTTTCGCCAAAATAAACAGACATAAACAAAACGAACTAACACTAAACAAACGGTGGACGGACAGACACACAAACACGGTGAGTAAACAAACAAACAAGTATCGTGCTGGTCCTACTAGCACGCGATAGCAATTGTTTGTAAATATTTCTCTCTCCTTCTCTCTCTCCCGTTCTCCACTCTCGAACACCCAACCCCAAGTGAGTGAAAACATGCTGTTTTTATGCAGTTGTACCGAGACTTCGATTGCTAGTCAATCATTCAATTGGAATCTCGGTACAACTGCGATGAATTAATTAAGTGCACTCCGTGACCACACATTACATTTTAACTAGCACGTGAAGTGATTTGTGCCCTCCGTGCCTAAATATAAATCTACATTTTTAAATCACAAGTGAAACACAGACCCGTTTATATCCCGTGTACCGATGACTATACACCAACATTTACACACAACACGTAACACAAAATACACACGGGGGGGCACTTTGCCACAATGTGGCATATTTAAAATGTGTTCACTTCTTTGTGGAGCGGTGATTTTCACTAACTAAGTTGGAGTTTCTTCACTTGTGGCCAGCTGAAGAACAACAGAAGAGCCATGTTCTTAATGGGCAGGTCTGTTAAACGCTCGATGTTCGTCCTTTTTCCTTTGGGAAAAGAATCAGATTTTTGGGCATCTTCCATGTCTAATTCTGACATCTTTTTTCAAACAATAATAATACAATAAATCACAACAAAATATACAAAGGAGTGGGACATTCCACCACATGTCCCCCTTGTGCACACACATGCCTCAAAGGCCACCTCAACCTAAAAACCCAACAGTCTCACGTCTTGAGCCAAGAACAGAGGCTCACTGCAGGCAATCCGAACAGTGGCAAACTGGCAACCCCGGGCAGTAGCAAGGCTATCCCGGGCCGTGGCAAGCAGGCGACCTCAGGCGATGGCGAGCAGGTGATGGCGAGCAAGTGACCCCAGGTGGTGCAGGCTCAGTAGCCCTGGACGGTGCAGGACAGGGTAGGAGCATTTCCTTGGGAGGTAATGGCTGGAGCGGACCCTCGGGAGGTGACAGCTCTAGACCCCCAAACAGCGGTGGTTCCGGACCCCCAAACAGCGGTGGTTCCAGACCCCCAGGCAGCGGTGGTTCCGGTTACCCCCAGGCAGAGACAGCTCCGGGCCCTCCTGTAATGTAAAAGGGAGAGACAGCGGTAGCTCTGGCCCCTCCGACAGCGACAACTCCGAACCTTTGGGAGGTGAACTTAGGAGGGGAGTCCCTGGCCAAGATGGCGGCAGCGGAAGAGACACTTCTTTCTCTTGCTCTGTAGCTGGCAGCTCCCTTTTCTTGGGCTACGGCCCCAGAATTTCTGGCAGCGCAAATGTGCTGTTGGACTCAACAACACCCCGGGTGATGACAGGCAGGCATCCCAAGACAGTGTCGTGCAGGCATTCCTAGACAATGGCGAACAGGCATCCCCAGGCGATGGCGAACAGGCCCCCCCAAGCAGTGGCGAACTAGCCTCCCCAGGGAATGGCGAGCTGGCCTCCCTAGGCAATGGCAAGCTGGCCTCCCTAGGCGATGGCGAGCTGGCCTCACCAGGCGATGGCGAGCTGGCCTCCCCAGGTGATGGCGAGCCGTCCTCCCTCCGCAGGCGATGGCGAGCCAGCCTCTCCAGACGATGACGAGCTGGCTTCCCCGGGCAATGGAGGTGGGAACAGCAGGAAATCTTCCTCTGCTGGTGGAGGAGGGAACAGCAAGCAATCTTCCTCTGCTGGTGGAGGTGGGAACAGCAGGCAATCTTCCTCTGCTGGTGGATACTGGTGCGGCTCCCTCTTGGGCTTTGGATGCTTGCCCCCACGGCAGCAGCCCACCGCCGAGTGTTCAGCGCGTGTATTTGGCTGACACTTTTTTCCCAAGCAAGTTACAATTAGTCATTTTACATAATGTGTAGCTCTCAGGACTACAACTCCAGATCAGAATTCAATTGTAGGTCACACCTGTTTTGTTTTTTTTTGTTTGAGGTTAACAATATATTTACACTACCGTTCAAAAGTTTGGGGTCACTTAGAAATTTCCTTGTTTTCCATGAAAACATACATGAAATGAGTTTGAATAGGAAATATAGCAAAATGAATAGGAAATATAGTCATTAACAAGGTTAGAAATAATGATTTTTAATTGAAATAATAATTGTGTCCTTCAAACTTTGCTTTCGTCAAAGAATCCTCCATTTGCAGCAATTACAGCCTTGCAGACCTTTGGCATTCTAGTTGTCAATTTGTTGAGGTAATCTGAAAAGATTTCATCCCATGCTTCCTGAAGCACCTCCCACAAGTTGGATTGGCTTGATGGGCACTTCTTACGTACCATACGGTCAAGCTGCTCCCACAACAGCTCAATAGTGTTGAGATCCGGTGACTGTGCTGGCCACTCCATTATAGACAGAATACCAGCTGACTGCTTCTTCCCTAAATAGTTCTTGCATAGTTTGCAGCTGTGCTTTGGGTCATTGTCCTGTTGTAGGAGGAAATTGGCTCCAATCAAGCGCCGTCCACAGGGTATGGCATGGCGTTGCAAAATGGAGTGATAGCCTTCCTTCTTCAAGATCCCTTTTACCCTGTACAAATCTCCCACTTTACCACCACCAAAGCACCCCAGACTATCACATTGCCTCCACCATGCTTGACAGATGGCGTCAAGCACTCCTCCAGCATCTTTTCATTTTGGTCTGCGTCTCACGAATGTTCTTCTTTGTGATCCGAACACCTCAAACTTAGATTAGTCTGTCCATAACACTTTTTCCAATCTTCCTCTGTCCAGTGTCTGTGTTCTTTTGCCCATCTTAATCTTTTTCTTTTATTGGCCAGTCTGAGATATGGCTTTTTCTTTGCAACTCTGCCTAGAAGGCCAGCATCCCGAGTTAAGCCTCTTCACTGTTGACGTTGAGACTGGTGTTTTGGGGTACTATTTAATGAAGCTGCCAGTTGAGGACCTGTGAGGCGACTGTTTCTCAAACTAGACACTCTAATGTATTTGTCCTCTTGCTCAGTTGTGCACGGGGCCTCCCACTCCTCTTTCTATTCTGGTTAGAGCCAGTTTCGCTGTTCTGTGAAGGGAGTAGTACACAGCGTTATGCGAGATCTTCAGTTTCTTGGCAATTTCTCGCATGGAATAGCCTTCATTTCTCAGAACAAGAATAGACTGACGAGTTTCAGAAGAAAGTTCTTTGTTTCTGGCCATTTTGAGCCTGTAATCGAACCCACAATTGCTGATGCTCCAGATACTCAACTAGTCTAAAGAAGGCCAGTTTTATTGCTTCTTTAATCAGCACAACAGTTTTCAGCTGTGCTAACATAATTGCAAAAGGGTTTTCTAATGATCAATTAGCCTTTTAAAATGATAAACTTGGATTAGCAAACACAACGTGCCATTGGAACACAGGACTGATGGTTGCTGATAATGGGCCTCTGTACGCCTATGTAGATATTCCATTACAAATCAGCCGTTTCCACCTACAATAGTCATTTACAACATTAACAATGTCTACACTGTATTTCTGATCAATTTGATGTTATTTTAATGGACAAAAAATTTGCTTTTCTTTCGAAAACAAGGAAATTTCTAAGTGACCCCAAACTTTTGAACGGTAGTGTACATTTTTCGCTACTTTTTTTCTTCAGGTTTTGGGGAGGTGTTTCTTTATCTTAGTAAGTTTTATTTATTTATATATTTATGTATTTATTTATTTGTCAGTTTAGTTAGTTTGTTATTCGTATATCTGGATATATATATATATATATATATATATATATATATATATTCAACATTGATTAAAGTACTATATATGTATTTGTATGTTTTCAATTTGATTACATTTTATTATATTAATAAAATAACATTAAGTTCTCTGTACACATTACATTATGTAAGAATATAAATATGTACAATAGGCTTAAACAGTACAGTAGTAAAATCAAATGAATACCTAGCAGGCTTTTTTTTTTAGTCTATCCTACATGTAACACAGTGCAAAACAAACCATGCTGATGCGTTGTAGGCTTCACATTGTTGTAGGACGCGTAGATAGTAAAATATTATTTTAAATTGAAACTAAATTATTTCAGCATATTTTCTTTTTATCTCAGTCTACTTACAATTAGCCCAAAATAAACCACAGTGTTGCATTAACACGTTCTGGCTATACCAGACCTTGAATATCTGCCATTTCAAATCGCTACACAGCTTCTGCCGCCTATGCTCTCCGCTTTGCGGCAGCATTCAGTCGGTGGAATTTTTGGGTCATGTTTGCCTGCTCAAAATCCTTGTCAGACCTTCGTGAATAGCTTCTGAATGTATTGCAGCTCATTATCTGTGGTTAGCATGCAGCTTTGCATGCGTAAACATCATTAATTCAATGCTAATGAGGCACTGCCGTTACTCCGCCCCTTTCATTTTGCACCCGCTAAATCCTTGTTTTCCGCACGGAAATGGGAATAGTGAAATAGGACAGGGACAGAACTGCGCATGATAATCATGTTTTGTGTACAGTAAACGCTTCATAATGAGGCCCACAGTATGTATCCATCTAATCCCTTAGTATCTGTAGACTGTGAGAAAGTTCCTGTGCAATTTTACAAATAAAATAAAACAAGACTATTAAAACTATGACTACTATTATGACTACTACGACTATTATGACGACTATGACTAATAATAATAATAATAATAATAATAATAATAATAATAATAATAATAATAATAATAATAATAATTTAGCTATATATCAAATCATGAAACGTTTTTTGGGTATTGTCATATTTTAAATGCCAAGAATTGTTTTATATTTTCCTTTTTCCTCTTGTTATTTCATGCCTGAATACTATAATCTAAAGAGGTTCAGTAATCATATAGGGAAGATGAAAAAGAACTGATACTTGCCCCCTATAAAACACAGAGAGATTTATAAATAATACATACCAAATACAGTTCTGGCAGGGACAGATTCTTTATTAATCCAAAATGATACTTGAGAGAGGATTACTGTCATAATGCATGGTATATATGTCTGAATCATAAAGTAGCCCATTTTCCGTTTCAAATGGAAATGAACTGTCATCACAATATATTCGCCTGAAAAACAGTAAACACAGTGTTTGAAAATGTGAAAAAAAATGTCACAGGGTAATTAACAAGCAGTCATCCAAACAGTTTTTATTAAAATGTTTACAAATTAGACACAATCATTTTCAAATGCTACCCATTACTTTTCTGAGAATTACATCTGATGTCATTTAGCAAATCATCACTCAAATTAGAAAATACTACAAGACGTTCAGTTTGGATTAAAAAGAAAACATATTTACGTGTTTAACATATTTAACACCAGTTGTATGTTAATAAGTCAATTAATATAAGATGACGAATACAGCTAGTTGTATGTACAGAGCAAACCTTGTAAATAAATAAAGACATAAATATTTGCTTGCCTGTAATAGACTTGACAATTTCACTAGACACCGTCTGTCCAATCAGATCATATTGAACCAAACTGGAAGACTCTTGGGGGACTTCTACTGAGTTTTCTGGTCCTTTTTTCCAAGTATAAATCATCTCAGTTTTTGGATATGCATCTAAAACAGAAAATACTTATTAATAATGAGAAAAACTCAACATGCTTTTATTTTTAGATTTAGGTTTACACACAAGCCAAATCGCCATTTTTTGGGGACCAATATATCTTACATAATGCCATGACAAAAGTAGACAAGCAAATATGACAGAATAGACATGTGGAACCTTTTGACTTGGGGGTGGGGAGCTATTCCAATGCATCTGTTGTATATCACTGGGTCTATCAGGGGTAAAATAACCACACATAACCTGACAAATCATATAACCTTCAGTTAAGGCAAAAAAAAAAAGAGATGATGGTTTCATATCTTGTCAAAATGACAGGGACTCCCGCTGCACAGTGCTACTGTGCATCACACTGAGATGCTGTTAGACTGAGTCACCCCCAGGCTGAATACAAGCTTTTGACCTTTTGAAGCACTAACACTGAATGCAGAAAGATCAGACAATTATTAGGTCTGCCTGTTTGTCACTAATCCTTGAACACAAGGACAGGCAGATGTTTCAGAACTCAAAAAAGGAAACGCTGATAGCAGAAGTGACGGGAGCTCTCGATCAACATGAGTGTGGCAATGCTTAATGGGCACAGGGCTTCCTTGGCATCTTCACACTACTCTGCCAGTGTACATTAATCTTGTCTGGACAGAGCTACCCTGCTGATATGGGATATGCTAGAAAAAAAGGTTTAGACTATCCAAACCACCACTACAGTTGTGTGGAAGAATAGTAACTGCATGTTCAATGGTTTTGTGCTGTGTCTATTTTAACACATATATAAGACAACATGTTAAATGCAGTAGCAACACCAGCAACACATTTGTCACTACTTTGTACAGTATCTAGGGTCAGTGTACTCCAACATGATAAATGGTAGAACACCTATTCACTAACACAGTAAAGGAAATATAGTAAAGAGAATTCTAGTATGGAAAACAAACATAAATACTTGTAATAAAAATAGAAAAACATTCAGTTGATGTTTTGTTTTCCTTTTAGATTAAAACTGCACTTCTGATGATATGGATATAACAGCTTTGAGAATCGAGTCCTGTATGGTTTATGTATTCAACTTACAGCTTCCAAACTTAAGAGGACAAGCATGTCCATCCATTGGGAAATCCATTAGTCGCATCGGGCACTCTGCATTTATGGTAAGCCTGAAACCAAATACATAATTTAATGCAACTGCTTAATGGCTGTTAAAATACAGTATAAAGGGACATTTTGGCAAGGAATTTTTTTTTGGCTTTGTTGGCGGTTTTGATTGGATCGCCAATAATTCTTCCACCAATCAGAATGTGGTATACAGTGAGCGATCCCGCCCTCTGACAGACTGGTATACAGCACAGGTTAAAGAAGCACTGAACAAGGGAAAGAATGTGTCGGATGTCAAAGTGAATATGACAATGGTAGTGAGTGATGAAACCAATTTGCTTGAAAAAATTAAAAGCAGACCGGACATTTCCATCAATGGATTTAGAAAATCTGGAATTTAAGATGCGTTCAGAAACTCCGAGTGTAAACTGCGCCTGCTACTGTGGTACCTGTAGGACTGTTTTTTATTATGTTAATAAGTTTTGTGTTAAAAGGGAGTAATTAAGTACTGTAACAACCAAAATAGTTTATGTCAGACTTATTAACAAGTCTGTAAGAAAATGGTGCAAATTTACTTTGGATTGTTATTGTTGATACATTGTATATACTACTATTAAGACACCCACGTGCAGGTATCGCAAAGTCCCTAAACAATATGTTAAAGTAAATTACTTCTGCACTGTATAAAACCGAGCCAATGTTGCCAGTGTTTGCTAGTTTATTAACTAGTTTTAAATTTAAAGCATTTTTGTTTCGGCTTTATTGTTAAAGTTTTCACACGTGGCAATACTGCCCTACAATTACGAAATGATACTGTGATCATTTCACTGTGTTATGTTAGTGGACCATAGCTGTTTTAAAACTGAAAGTTTGCAAATGCCTATCGTTAAAGTGTACTGCAGTTAGTAATCCTTTCAAATTACTAGTATGTTACCATTAAGGGCCATTTAAGAACGATAAATACTGTAAATCATTTTTAGAAAGACTTCTTTGTTGTTCTCAAAGTTGCTGCAGTGACATTGTAGATACTATAACGAGTTACTGTAAATTAGATACTGTTTTAGCACACATTTTATCAAGTAAACATGTATTTGAATGTTTTTGAAATTAAAGTAGAAATACAAAGCTGTTGCATTTTCTTTGTGAACGTGCTAAGTAAAAAACGCCAATTCAAAAACCGTCCAAATCTATCAAGGTAGCAAATCCACTGAATTTAACACCAGCCCAAATTTCCCGTTATACGGCATTATGACTGAATTGGTAAGAGGCTCATTATCAGAATCATATTATGAACAAATATAAACCACATACCTCATTGTATACAGAATGGTCCCATTTTTCATGATTCGAAATAACTTGTTTGGGGCTGTCATGTTGTGTGAAACAGATTTTTTCCCATTTCTAAAGAAAGTATCAGGTGTCCACACTTTTGTGACCATTAGGTTGTTTAGCCTTAGTATTTCAATGGGGCCTTCATACTTTAGTCTCTTGTCTACCCAGGTTTGACGAAAGAAGACGTCCATCGTATATTCCTAAATTGTGAAAATAATCAAAAACAAATCATTAATTTACTATTCTGTTGATTCATATGTAAATCACTGAAGGTAACAATAGTCAAAATTGAAGGTATTTAATTTTCTACCTTGCTCTACTTTTAGATCGTTTGTTTGGCAAGGTAGAGTATAAAATAATTCCATCTGAAAATGGAAAATTGATTTTTTTGTTAATTAAAACTATATAACTGTAAAAACAGTGAAGTCGTGGTTTATGCGTTGTTTACGTGTGAGTGCACAGGAAGGTCAATGATTGCAGCAAGTTGTTTCAAACTGCCCTGGGGTTACCACGGTTACATTTTAACCTATTAAAATGTAGAAATTATAAATGACAATACAGTAATCCCAAGCTGTATCTCATTTAATTATCTCAAATAAGCTAGATATAAAAGAAAGTCCTACCATTTCAACATCCGATACGGGTCCAAAGCTTGTCACATATATATCAGTTTTGACTACAGTAACTGGACCTATGGAGATTAAATTATAAACAACCATAAAGTATGCCCCCCACACACACATGCACACGCACACAAATATATATACACACACAACATCATATACTATTATCTGTACAGTCTGGTATTACAGGTTCAAAAGCAGGTCAGTAATGCTTAACTGCTTACATAGACCATTCTTTAAAAGAACCATTAATAACATGAAAAACATTCTATTAATAAAAAAATACATGGATGTATTGCTTTCTTGTTGTAATTATTATTTAACATTCTCTAAGAACAAACTTGTTTATATACCATTACTGCAAAACATTTGTGTATTATAAATACAGCATATGACTGAATACAGTCCCATATAAAATACTACTGTAGATTGTAACATGTTCTAGGGTGCTGGAATGACTAAATTATCAATTCAATTTCTACCTGGGTCTTATATATACCCAACATGTTTGTGGTTGAAAGCAGACACTCTCTGTATCCCACTATTGGCTGCTGCTTGTTGCCAAGCCTAGTTTCACGCACCTGTCAGTCATGAGAAATGAAAGCACTGTACCTAATGAATTACGCACAGGAAATCTTTGTTACACCAATCTGTCCTAAATACCTGCATTGAATCACAGTACAGCCAGGGGCTGTCTGCTCCCACAGCAAATATGTTACAATTATCTAGCCTCAAACGATGGCTGTGGAACCATTAGAAGTACAGTTATTTTCATTGTGTGTGTGTTACTGAAGCTGAATACGAAGGCTTTGCAAATAAACGTGGTTCAAGTTGCACTTTTATAATATAATTTAATTAGAAATACAGTGCAAATATGAAATACTTACAGTCTCTCAGATTTGTGCGGTTGTAGCCTATATTGCTTGGATTATATTGGAATATATTTGTGTTTTCACCTTATGTATACTGTATAGTAACACAGGACGGGTGCTACTTACAAGTCATAACATGCTCAGAACCACAAATGATGCATCCTCATCAACAGCTTGGATTTTAAGACATAAGAACTTGTTTCAGTCTCCAAGGCAACCTTTTATTTATTTATTTCCCTCTTACTGGATTCCACAGCCGATGAACTGCAGCAAGACTGAGTTTCATATGTAGTCTCAATTTCCAAGTACTGTACGTATAGCTATATTTCAGATATTACACCCTGAGACTTGACACTACAGAAGCCTGTACTGCTATATTTTTCTGTTTTGCATATTTAACAATTTGTTAACTAGTCAGCGTTCCAGTATATTGAATTGCCCACATACATACTCAAGTATAAGAACATAAGAAAAGTTTGAGACTGAGAAAAGGCTATTCAGCCCTTCAAGGCCTGTCCCTTGTTGGCACACCATTCTCCCCTACTTGGGGGGGACGATGACTAATTTGAATGCACAGACTCTATTCTTTTTAAACTGTCCTCAGTTTTAGATCTATTATTTCACCTAGTAGGCTACTCCATGCATTTATAACTCTCTGTTCTACACTTACTTTTACTCCTCTTCCACTTATGCCCTCTTGTTCTTCTCTCTGTGCTAAATCTGAAGTACAGTAGTGTCTTGGGTTAACTATATCTAGACCATTTCGAATTTTAAAGACCAATCAAGTCCCCTCTTTCCCTTCTTTTTTCTAGGCTGAAGAGATGTAATTATTTTCCTTATAGCTTATGTCATTAATGCCTCTTTTCCACTGTATAACCGAGCCGCACCGGGTCTGTACCGAGCCCTCACGGTGCAGTTAAGGGTAGCCTGGGTTGTTTTTCCACTGCAGAGCCGAGCCGTGCTACTGACATCACATGCAACGAAAGACAGTTGTTATTAATTGTTATTAATGAACTCAGTTTGCCAAAAGAGTGTGTTCAAAAATAAATAGACCGACTGTATAGCCGTATCTTGTATCACTATATTTTGTAAACATATTCAGGAATGTCTTTATAATCAACATAATCAACAAATGTTACTGATTACATCGACTTACTAAAGTAAAATTAGTTCTGTTGAAGGAGAAAAAAAGAAGGTTTTAGAAATATGATTTGCCAAAGATATCCCGTTTAAGGATCGTTGTTATTTTTTCTCGAGTTGTTTTTTTGTTTGGGTGCTTAAAAAAAGAATCTGCATGAGCGCAACAAGAGCCGTAGTTGTATGTACGGTACAGCTGTACAGTATTTTGTATATTTTTGTAAATAAGTTCAGAATGGTTTTATTTTCGCTTTTTTCAGATCTTCCTGAACACTTCTATCTGCCCACAGAGAAACTAGAGCCTGCACTTCCTCAGCGTCCCAAGGCTATACTTTTCTCTCATCACACTCGCTGCCCGCCATGTTTGTTGTTTTTGTTTCTGTAGTGTACTGACTGATGCAACGTAATGATGAAAATCCTTAACCCCGCCCCTGGCTCGGCTCGCAGCCGGATTCAGATGTCTTGTGAGGCTGGAGTTTCATGGTTTGGTTCTCGCTCGGCTCGACAAATAGCCAGTGGAGAACCACCCTCACGGGTCGGATGTGCCAGTGGAGAACGGGTATAAGTCCTGGGATCAGATGTCCTTCTCTGTACCTTCTCGAGTGCAATCATTTCTTGTAGTGAGATGACTAAAACTGCACCCAGTATTCTAGGTGGCGTCTAACTAGGGCATTGTATAAACCTTAACATAACCTCGCTGGACTTGTATTCCACACTTTTTGCAATATAGCCTTATATTCTACTTGCCTTTTTAATTGCCTGCCTCACCAAATATGGCTAGATACTTTTCATGATGCCTCCACTCTAACTCCAAAATCCTTTTCAAAGTCCTCATCCCCTATGTCCATCCTGTTCATTGTATACTTATAAAATGGGTTATGTGCAATATGCAATCATTTACATTTCTTAACATTAAAATGAATTTGCCACAGGTCTGCCCAGTTACAGAGAAGGTCCAAATCCCTTTGATGCTGATTCAGAGTCCATTATCTGCAAATTTGACAATCTTGCCATGTGTAACTTGGTCCAAGTCATTTATATAAATGAGGAACAGTAAAGGTCCAAGTACAGACCCTTGTGGTACCCCGTAAGTGCATCCCCCCCAATCTGATTTTATACCTCTCACAATTGCTCTCTGCTTTCTGTGTTTAACCAGTTCTCTATCCAATTACATGACCTTCCCTGTATTCCTGCTGATTTTAATTTACTTATAAGTCTTTCATGTGGGACTTTGTCAAAGGCTTTTTGAAAATCAGGATAAATTTTCATAAACATTGCCATCATCTACTGAAGCTGTAACATCCTCGAAAAAGTCAAGTAGGTTATTTAAGCATGACCTCCCTCTTCTGAACCCATGCTGGCTATCCCCTATAATATTGTTGCTGTATAAATAGTCTTCAAGCTTACTTCTTAATATTGCTTCCATCATTTTGCATGTTACGGAAGTTAAACTAACAGGTCTATAATTACCTGGGTCTTTTTAAATAATGGCACAACATTTGCAAGCTTCCAGTCTTCAGGGACCTCCCTGTTTCTATATAACTATTCATGATAGTAACCAGTGGTCTACTTATTTCTACCCTTGTTTCCTTAAGCACCCTTGGATAAATCATATCTGGGCCCAGTGATTTGTTATTTTGTATTTCCTGTAGCTTATTTAATAACTCTACTTCACTGACGCTGAAATCTTCAAGACCTGTGTGTGTGCAAATGGGCAGCACTGGTGGCATATTATTTATATCCTGTCTGGTGAAAACATTCAAAAAAATAAATCAGATATTTTTCAGTCCTTATAAACCTTGTTATCATATCCATCCCTTAATACCTTTAACCACCTGTTTCACAGTTCTTTTACTTTTATAATATTGGAAGTTTTTTTTAGGATTATGTTTAGCATCACTGGCAGTATTTATTTCTAGATCTCTTTGGGCCTTACTAACATACTACTAGCAAATACTACTAGCTAGATACTACTAGCAAAATGGCAGCAGCTGATATTCCTGCAGGTACATGCAGGCACCACATCGACACATTGCTGTTTGGCAAAAGATGGGCTTGTAATTTACTTAACACTTCGCTAATCTTGGAAACAGTGCATTTTAATGTGTATACACATTAAGAGACCTACATTCCAATTAACCAATCTGAATTATTCTTGCAGAACTGGATATTTATATAATTTAATAAAAATAACTAAAACCTTTTTAACTGTACCTACAGGGATTTAAACTGGACATCTGCTATAAAACATGCTATGTCTGGTTTTAAAAGGAGAAACGTCTAGAAATAGCCAAACGTCTAGAGATAGCCTCGTTATTGGCAACGAAAAGACAGGACAAACCTCACAAAAAGATATCTGAACTTTGCTAGTGACAAGCTCCTCCGTCTAGGACGATATAGAGCAGAAGCACAAACACACACTCCGCTCATACTAAAGACGGATGTTTAAAAGCCTGTCCTATACTTAGTATTGTCATTTTCGCAGTTACATAAAATAAGAAATCGCTTTAAAAACTGAAACAAGGGAGATGCCTAGATTACACATTATTATTATAAAGCGCAAAAAGTACAAAACAATTGTCAACACCCCTCAAGACTTCCAAAATTGTTTTCTACAATATTGTCCAAAATGTATTACCACTGTTTTGTTTCTCAGTTAATAGTTTCTTGGGAGATGCAACACGTATAGTTATTTGCCTTCTCAATACGAGAGCCGTTTATATTGTAACCTATGTCCTTATTAACTAGTTACCCTTACTTCGGTGGAACACAATATACACACATGCACATTTATTTCGATCTTACAATTATAGGTAACCTACTTTCACACGAACAAAAAGTAAACTGAGCAGTTTTTTTTAAAGGAAAAAAAAAACATTTCTTCAGTTTACAGCTTAACAACTACAAAGGTTTGGAAACATACCCCCAAAACCAGGTCGCAGCCTGCTATCATAACCATCCAGAAGTCGGTCCAGTATGCGTGTGAAATTTTCTGGATATATTTTCTCATCCTTTTTTATCTGTCCTGAGGTTTTCCTTATACTGCAAAATGATTAAAAAGCACGGAATGGTAAAATGTCATTGAGAAAACAAACGCTGCCCCGAAATATAGCATTGTACAGCCCATGAAGCAATCTGAGAGACTAAGAAATCACAGAGATCGTTTAATAAAAGGTGAAATTGACCAATGAATTAGATAGATTCACAGTACTCACCAGGCTGTCATGTAGAGAAAGTACATTAGAGTAGAAATGTAACTGGAGGACATCGCAATCACCATCTCCTTCTTGGCAGAAACCATCTTTGCATGCCATACTTTAAGCCTGTTCACATTTTCCCCTCACCAAATGCCTTGTCCCGAGGAAAGATTACAGCCGTGCAGGTATCAACAGGGCTGTCTAAATAAATGGAACGCCTGAATTTTCCCGCAATCTCTTTTAAAAGAGAAACAAGCTCGACTCAGATGAGGATCCTACTTAGTTATCTTCCTGTTGTCGTCAGACAAATGTGCCCCAGCCCGAAACGCGATTGCTGGCGAATACCCCCACCCCCAAAAACATCTTTTCACATGATCGTTTTGCTTGAATGATAACAGACAGGAGGTGACACTAGCATATGCTCTGATTTATTTCAGAACTGGATTTTATATCCGTAACAAAACAAATCCAGTCGATTCGTTCAATGGTAACGATTTCATACATTAATGAATCTTATGCAATAGATACGACCATTTATTACAACTTGGCAAGTGTTTGCGGTATGAATGTATCTTGCAACATTTGTTTACAACCCAAGGTCAATTGCATTTCTCTGAAGCACCATCACAATATAAACAGACACTTGGAGTTTTTAATACGCATCTAACGTCTCATGCGTATCTGTGAGACATCACAAGATGCATTCGAAAGACAAGATATCAACATTATGTTCACTTTTGGAAAACGTGAATCCATCAAAAAAAATGTTCTTGCGTATAACCCAGTTAACGCAACACATTAATATGCTTTGACATGTTTTATTGTCCAAGATTATGTTTGGTATTGCTACCATATCCTATTGTTTCTAATCATATTACTTTTATCTTTTATCATCCTGCAATAGTTTTGATTCTTTCCAGTAACACAAAATGATTATTTTTTAATGGGCTAAGATAAACCAATATATCTGACAGAAAACTTTAATAGACAGACAAACATCTACAGATGAAGACATACAAACTGAAATATTGATTTTTATTATTATTATTTATTTGACAAGAACAATGTCACAGTTATCCAAGAACAAACATTCATCAATATCTTATCCTCAACAGATTTAACACAATATACTTTATAATAGAAAATTCAATTGCAATTAACCATTCATAGTGTATTAGAGATCTACTGTACATTATAAAACACAGTAGACACAAGAGATTATCTAACCTTCCACTTTAAAAGTGCATAGGATACAATTGGTTGTTTTCTAAAGCCATCTGGCACATTATTGAATGTGGCTGTCACATGATGAGCAAAGGAAGAACCATCTAGATCAATTTTTTGTATACCATGTCAATATGGCTTTGGATAACATTTTTTTTTTAACTGTGATGGTAAGCAGGTGGATAGATACATAGGAGGCAAATTGTTACAATGTTTTTTTTGTGTTTTGTTTTTTGCTCCAGTATTGATTTGTAATACGTTTGCTCTGTATAAGAATACATCTGGCATCATCTGTGCCAGTAGAATCCTAGCTGCCATCTTCTATTGAGTACTTCCTGATTCTAAAGAAACTAAGATCTGAACACCATCAACAATTTTAATAGGAGGCTGTGTGGTCTAGTGGTTAAAGAAAAGGGCTTGTAACCAGGAGGTCCCCGGTTCAAATCCCACCTCAGCCACTGACTCATTGCGTGACCCTGAGCAAGTCACTTAACCTCCTTGTGCTCCGTCTTTCGGGTGAGACGTAGTTGTAAGTGACTCTGCAGCTGATGCATAGTTCACACACCCTAGCTAAATAAACAATAATAATAATTTTGAAATCGACCCAGGGGAATGCACTGTCAATATCTGCTGGAGTCAAATTGTGTGGTCTTTCCATATGAAGTTAAATAAATAGGAATCTAACTCAAATTATTTAAACAATTTGGTTAGGCACCTTTTTAGTATATTGTGTGTCATTATTCCAATGTATACTCATGAAATACAATACATTTTTAAACCTGCCATATGTCTGCTCAAAACAGTAACTATACCGTGTTGGAGATTGAAATCCTATTCAGTTACAGGCAAGTAAAATGTCTTATATCATCTGCTATGCACATGTCACAGCATAGCATTTTTAAAACCTCAACCTTTAATTTTTACATTTTTGCAAACTTTTACAAACAATAGTGCAGAACCTTAACAATGTGGCATATCAGATAATATACTGTATTTAGTCTCTAGTCACTTGCTTCCTAGTTATGCATTCACTTTAATTGTATTTGCATATGAAAGAGACTATTTACTTTTTATCGCTTTTTGTAATATGTAGTTCATTCTAGAGAGGCCCTGGCTTTTAGTTAGGACGGGGAAATTAGTCCTTACAAAAGCTGACCACAGTAAATTTGCCTGGTAATTTTGCAGTTTACCAATGCTTTTCCCACTATGCATTTATCATAGCATTCCATATTTTCTATTAACTATACTTTACCACACCCCTCTGGGATTTACAATGCTGACCTATGCTTTACCATGCTGTCACTATGCTTTATTACACTGCTTTTTTTACCATGGGTTGCTATGCTTTTACCCTGGGATGCTATGCTTTTACTATGGGTTACTATGCTTTTACTATGGGTTGCTATGCTTTTACTATGGGTTGCTATGCTTTTACTATGGGTAGCTATGCTTTTACTGTGGGTAGCTATGCTTTTACTCTGGGTTGCTATGCTTTTACTATGGGTAGCTATGCTTTTACTATGTTTTACCATGGGTAGCTATGTTTTTACTATGGGTAGCTATGCTTTTACTATGGGTTGCTATGCTTTTACTATGTTTTACCATGGGTAGCTATGCTTTTACTATGGGTAGCTATGCTTTTACTATGGGTTGCTATGCTTTTACTGTGGGTAGCTATGCTTTTACTATGGGTAGCTATGCTTTTACTCTGGGTTGCTATGCTTTTACTATGGGTAGCTATGCTTTTACTATGGGTTGCTATGCTTTTACTATGGGTAACTATGCTTTTACTATGTTTTACCATGGGTAGCTATGCTTTTACTATGGGTAGCTATGCTTTTACTATGGGTAGCTATGCTTTTACTATGGGTAACTATGCTTTTACTATGTTTTACCATGGGTAGCTATGCTTTTACTATGGGTAGCTATGCTTTTACTATGGGTTGCTATGCTTTTACTATGTTTTACCATGGGTAGCTATGCTTTTACTGTGGGTAGCTATGCTTTTACCATGGGTTGCTATGCTTTTACCCTGGGATGCTATGCTTTTACTATGGGTTACTATGCTTTTACTATGGGTTGCTATGCTTTTACTATGGGTTGCTATGCTTTTACTATGGGTAGCTATGCTTTTACTGTGGGTAGCTATGCTTTTACTCTGGGTTGCTATGCTTTTACTATGGGTAGCTAGGCTTTTACTATGTTTTACCATGGGTAGCTATATTTTTACTATGGGTAGCTATGCTTTTACTATGGGTTGCTATGCTTTTACTATGTTTTACCATGGGTAGCTATGCTTTTACTATGGGTAGCTATGCTTTTACTCTGGGTTGCTATGCTTTTACTATGGGTAACTATGCTTTTACTATGTTTTACCATGGGTAGCTATGCTTTTACTATGGGTAGCTATGCTTTTACTATGGGTAGCTATGCTTTTACTATGGGTAACTATGCTTTTACTATGTTTTACCATGGGTAGCTATGCTTTTACTATGGGTAGCTATGCTTTTACTATGGGTTGCTATGCTTTTACTATGTTTTACCATGGGTAGCTATGCTTTTACTATGGGTAACTATGCTTTTACTATGTTTTACCATGGGTAGCTATGCTTTTACTATGGGTAACTATGCTTTTACTATGGGTAGCTATGCTTTTACTATGGGTAGCTATGCTTTTACTCTGGGTTGCTATGCTTTTACTCTGGGTTGCTATGCTTTTACTATGCTTTTACCTGGGTTGCTATGCTTTTACTATGGGTAGCTATGTTTTTACTGTGGCTTACTATGCTTTTACTATGGGTTGCTATGCTTTTACTATGTGCATAATTGTACCAAGTTTCCTATCTATGTATCTATTTTATAATGCATATATGTTTATTTGTTTGTTTCAAAGTTTTGGTATGGCAACTTCTCAAAATCCATAGAGTTCACACTCTAATTTAATTTTTTTTTAAAAACATGACCGAAGGGGCGATCAGTTATTAAAAGGGACCCTGGTGAACACTATACACAGTACACTACTACTGTGTAAGAATACATGTTTGTAGAGGACTTACATGTTATCCACAGAGAGTATTTTACAAAATGTTCTGCCCATTATGTGACCATGACCCAGTTTCCAAATGTATCAGTCACTTTATTAGACATGCATATTGTATTTATCGTTTCAGGTAAACTGACCCTCACTGTATCAACATGAATGTTCTATATCTATTTGGAATTGTTGCATGTTATTTCTCCTGGGTTCTACTGTATGTATTACACTGAGAATGGGGCTCTGTGTCATAGTATGTACCAATGCCCTTACCTTTTACATCAAAAAGACTGGCTTTGAATCCAGCTTAGTAAATGGGTATGGTCATCTCAACTGACACTGGGCAACAGCAAATTTAATATAAATAAAACATATTTTTAAAAATTGAGGCCAAGAATGAAGAAATGGAAGCTGGACTACTCCCTCGCCCAAGGACAGATTAGGCTCAATGGGGAGCTCACACTATAATGCTATAGTTCTCTGTGAATGAAGAAAAGGGGCAGGCTCCTATTTTGGAAATCATGTGCTTCAACACTATGATATATATAGTGGCGATCTCAGTTAATGCAGGCCGGTGCATCACACAGGACGAGGCAATCCACAGGTGACCTCTGCCTGTGTGTGGATTGCCTCGCTCTGTGTGATGCGCCTGCATGCGTTAACCAAGATCGCCACATTGGTATCTGAGTGGGATGCAGGCACCTCGGCAAGCACTCAACAGACTGTAGCCTGGTGACCTAGTCTGGGGAGGACATGAGGCTAGCAGGGGAGAGTGTAGCATGCACAGGGGAGAGTGTAGACAGCAGCAGGGCTGGTAGGTGACCTAATCACACACAGGGACATAAGCCTGATATACACTCCTTGCAAAGGAGCCGGCTGTTTTGTACAGTGATATCGGCGCTATGCTCTAGTGCGAGAGGTCTCGGGTTCGCGCCCGCCCTCCGCCTGTGTGTGGATTGCCTCGCCCTGTGTAATGCGCCTGCCTAAGTTAACCAAGATCACCACATTTACCGCTGTACAAAAAAGCCGGCTCCTCTGTAAGAAGCATATATTGGGCTTATGTCTTCGTGTGTGATTACTACCAGTCCTGCTGTTGCCTCCCCGTGCACTACAATATATATATATATATATATATATATATATATATATATATATATATATATATATATATATATATATACAGTACTGTGCAAAAGTTTTAGGCAGGTGTGAAAAAATGCTGTAAAGTAAGAATGCTTTCAAAAAATAGACATGTTAATAGATTATATTTATCAATTAACTAAATGCAAAGTGAGTGAACAGAAGAAAAATCTAAATCAAATCCATATTTGGTGTGACCACCCTTTGCCTTCAAAACAGCATCAAGCATCAATTCTTCTAGGTACGCTTGCACACAGTTTTTGAAGGAACTTGGCAGGTAGGTTGGCCCAAACATCTTGGAGAACTAACCACAGTTCTTCTGTGGATTTAGGCAGCCCTCAGTTGCTTCTCTCTCTTCATGTAATCCCAGACAGACTCGATGATGTTGAGATCAGGGCTCTGTGGGGGCCATACCATCACTTCCAGGACTCCTTGTTCTTCTTTACACTGACGACAGTTCTTAATGACTTTCGCTGTATGTTTGGGGTCGTTGTCATGCTGCAGAATAAATTTGGGGCCAATCAGATGCCTCCCCTGATGGTATTGCATGATGGATAAGTATCTGCCTGTACTTCTCAGCATTGAGGAGACCATTAATTCTGACCAAATCCCCAACTCCATTTGCAGAAATGCAGCCCCAAACTTGCAAGGAACCTCCACCATGCTTCACTGTTGCCTGCAGACACTCATTCGTGTACGCTCTCCAGCCCTTCGGCGAACAAACTGCCTTCTGCCACAGCCAAATATTTCAAATTTTGACTCATCAGTCCAGAGCACCTGCTGCCATTTTTCTGCACCCCAGTTCCTGTGTTTCCGTGCATAGTTGAGTCGCTTGGCTTTGTTTCCACGTCGGAGGTATGGCTTTTGGCCTAAGTCTTCCATGAAGGCCACTTCTGACCAGACTTCTCCGGACAGTAGATGGGTGTACCAGGGTCCCACTGTTTTCTGCCAGTTCTGAGCTGATGGCACTGCTGGACATCTTCCGATTGTGAAGGGAAGTAAGCATGATGTGTCTTTCATCTGCTACAGTAAGTTTCCTTGGCCGACCACCGCGCTCACGGTCCTCAACGCTGTCTCGCTTCTTTGTGCTTCTTCAAAAGAGCTTGGACAGCACATCTGGAAACCCCTGTCTGCCTTGAAATTTCTGCCTGGGAGAGACCTTTGCTGATGCAGTATAACTGCCTTGTGTCTTGTTGCTGTGCTCAGTCTTGCCATGGTGTATGACTTTTGACAGTAAACTGTCTTCAGCAACCTCACCTTGTTAGCTGAGTTTGGCTGTTCCTCACCCAGTTTTATTCCTCCTACACAGCTGTTTCTGTTTCAGTTAATGATTGTGTTTCAACCTACATATTGAATTGATGATCATTAGCACCTGTTTGGTATAATTGTTTAATCATACACCTGACTATATGCCTACAAAATCCCTGACTTTGTGCAAGTGTACCTAGAAGAATTGATGCTGTTTTGAAGGCAAAGGGTGGTCACACCAAATATGGATTTGATTTAGATTTTTCTTCTGTTCACTACACTTTGCATTTAGTTAATTGATAAATATAATCTATTAACATGTCTATTTTGAAAGCATTCTTACTTTACAGCATTTTTTCACACCTGCCTAAAATTTTTGCATAGTACTGTATATATATATATATATATATATATATATATATATATATATATATATATATATATATATATATATATATATATATAAACAACCTGTGTTCCCAGCAAACAGTTGTCATTAAGCGAAAGTTGCCAATAAACGAAAAGCCCCCGTTTTCAAGTGTATTTATATGGAACATATATACTGTAGCTGTACAAATATGGCACTGAAATACATGTGTTTAAATGTTAGTGTAAAAAACTAACATGAGAAACACGAAATACCCAAACATAGAACTGTTTACTTCACACGTGTGCAAAACAAAAAGGGAGTAGGCATAAATAGTCCTACACAATGATGTCCTACAATTGCCCTTACAATGAGTAAAGCAAACATAAATATATAACAAACATATATATATATATATTGTAGTGGTGGGGTGGCTATCAAAGACTGATGCGGACTGAAGGGGGGGAGAGAGGGAGCGAGGGATAAACACATAGTTAGATGCCTTGTATTGTGTAGTATGATTGGTGTGTGGGTGCCAACTGTGTACAGCTGGGATTGGGTGGGAGTATAGTTAGTTGGGATTGGGGGGCTAGCATGCTAATTAGGGGAAACCTTAGTTGACCAATGACCGAGTCCGGTTGGGCTATATTAGGGCAAACAGCGCCGCTGTTCGGGTTGTTTTTTTTGAGTTTTTAGGGGTTCATAAAAGAGCAATAAACGGTGCTACTATATATATATATATATATATATATATATATATATATATATATATATATATATATATATATACTGTATATATATATATATATATATATATATATATATATATATATATATATATATATATATATATATATACTACAGCAATTGAAAAGCCATTTGTCAAAAATGTCTCTACTGAAGTTAATTTCTTTATACATTTGGAAATCCCAACAGCTGTGATTCCTGTGAACAGTAGCAACAATACAGCTGAGGGTTTCACAGCAGTCCGTGCTAAACCGTGTCTTTGATGCACTGACAGACTTCAATGGTTTATTTATTTTCTAGCGCCATATTCATATTCTAAAAACTTGAAAGAATATTTCATTAATATTTTGTTAAGCATTCCTTAAATCCTTTTGTAAATAGGACCCAGAAATGTAAGATATGCTCTTGACAGTACAATTACATGTAATTATAATATCCTGTTAATGCTCTGTTTTATTTTCATTCTTTTTTTATACCTAATATAGTATGTTTAAAAACTATGTTTTCAAATGCTGGTTTTATTTTAAAGGGATGGAGGTGTAATCCTATCTTTGCAAACACTCAGTGTTCGCTGGTTCTAGATATCAGGATAACTTATAAGTTTCAAAGACTAGAGGAACAAGAAGGATAAGAAATATTAGGCCTATAACTTCCCTTACTGGTCACCATTAGGATTACTTATCAAAACGTTTCAGGAACATGGACAAGCCAATAGAACTTGAACTTGAAAATAATAAGTGCTTGTGAATTTGGATTGGCAACTCAAACAGCAGTCATTAGTTTAACTACTACACAGTAGGGGTTGTTTTCAAAGCTCGATAACTAAATCTCTGCTAATAAAGCACTAGATCTAAAAATGAAAATCACGTTTTGCGCATATTTAAGAACATAAGAACATAAGAAAGTTTACAAACGAGAGGAGGCCATTTGGCCCATCTTGCTTGTTTGGTTGTTAGTAGCTTATTGATCCCAGAATCTCATCAAGCAGCTTCTTGAAGGATCCCAGGGTGTCAGCTTCAACAACATGATTGGGGAGTTGGTTCCAGACCCTCCGAATTCACTGTGTAAAAAAAGTGCCTCCTATTTTCTGTTCTGAATGTCCCTTTATCTAATCTCCATTTGTGACCCCTGGTCCTTGTTTCTTTTTTCAGGTCAAAAAAGTCCCCTGGGTTGACATTGTCTATACCTTTTAGGATTTTGAACGCTTGCACAAGATCACCTACTGAAAGAACCAACATATCTATACTTGTGGAATTAGTAAAATTGAGTACTTTTACTCAAATTTCACTTACCATGTTTTGAAAATAACCACATAAGAGTTTGTTGTTGTAATACATACTCTCAACTGATGAAGGTGGCTTGATTATGCTGTATATACGTTTATTGTTATTCTGTGCTCCTGTTATTAGTCAAGCATACTGTAGCATCAAAATCCAACTCGTAATTTCAATACCCCATTTATGGCTGGCCCTCTTAACCTGATTAGTTCACGTTTTGAAAAGCGTTATCTGCTTTGTAGGTGGGGGGTGGGGGTTGCTGTGAAAGGATAGTTTAACTTGTTCCAACCGTTTTTTTTACGCATTGCGATTAAAAAAAAAAAAAAAAGAAAAAAAATCTGTATTCGACCCTAAAAAATTATGAATTTGATTACTAACTCGTGAGAATGTAATGTATGATACGGATTTGTAAGCTTCCAGATAACACTCTGAACCCAGCAGATTCCTAAACGTGACTGTTTTTCAGGATGTCCTACAGACTGAATGATTAAAGGTGGATGGGAATCTGCGTTGAATGCCTCTATGCCTCATGATCGGCTGCCTTATACAACAAAAGGGGACCTGCTTGATGCAAATCTGAACCGTGGTGCTGTTTCTGCTCAAACGAGGGAATCAGGGCTGAATAGCACATTCATTCAATTAAAACAGCATACCTGCGATCGCCGGGATAACAAAAAAAAAGAAAGAAAAAAAACACTTGTAAGGCTGAAATCTTTTCAGTATTTTGCAAGGGAAATTGTTTCCAAGCAAACAGTGTTTTGATGTTGGGAAAGCTACGCGCATGCGCTTCTCTTGTCGGAATTATTGTACTGCCTAGGACTAAGTTGCATTCATTGAATCTTCGCTCAAAGACATTTCGTTAATCAAAGTTAGGAATGCGGAGAGTTCAAGACCGAGGATGTTTCGGGATTTTATCTTTTCCCATGATGGTGGCCATGGTCTGCTGTGCACAC
Source organism: Acipenser oxyrinchus oxyrinchus (assembly GCA_030684275.1). Taxonomy (NCBI): domain Eukaryota; kingdom Metazoa; phylum Chordata; class Actinopteri; order Acipenseriformes; family Acipenseridae; genus Acipenser; species Acipenser oxyrinchus. Next base: position 101,136,825 of record CM060248.1, on the reverse strand, counting down.
AGGTGAGATCATTCGGATCTATAATCTTTTCATCATGTATTTCACTGTCTCACAGTGTACAGTTTAGTGCAGTTCTGAATAAAATCCACGTTTCTTCCCTTTAGCGTTAATGAGCCCAGCAACATGTCATTTGTGAAAGAAACCGTGGACAAATTGCTGAAAGGATATGACATTCGCTTAAGGCCTGATTTTGGAGGTAATTTATTTCTTCAGTAGACTTCTGTTCGTTTGTAACTGTTACAATTGCTTCACCAGACATCAGTCAGTCAATGTTCAAAAGCATGTTTACTAATATATTAATATCATCAGCATGCAAGACAGAAAAGTTCATCATATACAGCTGAAACATGTACTGTATTTTTAATTTGAAGGTCCCCCTTTAGATGTTGGAATGAGCATAGACATCGCCAGCATTGATATGGTCTCAGAAGTAAATATGGTGAGTACATTAAAATATTTAGCAAGCTACCAATACAGGGAACATGAGAAAAGTACATAGAACAGGCCAGTCTTTTGTTTTGCTGGGTGCCGCTCTGACTCCATGAAAAGTAATGTCCAGAATAGAGACGCTAATTACTTGTGGTCAAGGTTAGAAAGTAGTTGTTGGAAGTAAAATATATATATATATATATATATATATATATATATATATATATATATATATATATATATATATATATATATATATATATATATATATATAGTGTCCGTGTTTATATTACAAACTGGGAGGGGGAAATGTTTGTGAATTATTGCAATAAGGAGTTGAATTTGTTTAATATGTCTAATGCCGCCATCTGCTGATTAATATTATTCACTGCGTTTCAGCACCATGGACATGGCTATATGTTTTGTTTTACACGTAGATGTATATATATATATATATATATATATATATATATATATATATATATATATATATATATATATATATATATATATATATATATATATATATAAAACGTTGTTTATAAATGACAGTAAGTAACATTGTGAAATGGTTACTGGAAAAACCTGGTCTCAACTTTTGAGCTATGTTGTTAAGCTCACACCTTTAGAAAGTCGAAAAAGGCATATCAGAAACCAACGCTATAATAGTGTTTATGTTTGTCAGTTGATAATCACTATGCATAACGTATCTTTTTTTACATTTGTTTTCTGTCTTGGAAACAACTGCTGTTCTAAGAAACAAACTCGCAGGTCTGGCCTTCAGGCCTGCACTTGAAGGCCACTAATGTGAGTGTGTTTTGAAATACAAGTAGTGCTGCAGATATACCAACTAAGTGCATTTTAGCAATACCAGAAGCCAGTTACCTACCTGACATATTGACCAGAATTAGTTGAAATTATACATTGTTACCACTCAAATCTCCAAAACCTACTTTTTACAAAGCAAAGTTACAGATTGTACCACCTTACTATTTGTTTATATTAGAAAACATACAGTACATTTATTATTATTATTATTATTATTATTATTATTATTATTATTATTATTATTATTATTATTATTATTATTATTATTATTAATAATAATAATAATAATAATAATAATAATAATAAACATAATGACTAATATGCTCAATTTATCATTCACTGCACAGATGTAATTTCTACATCTAATAGCAACAGACCATGCACAGTACTAACAAGAGCAGTACTTGACTCCCCCACACTTTGCCTATGTGACTCAACAGTAATAGAGGGGCATCACTCATATGTGGGCAGATGGTATTACAAGTCCCCATGATAATATGCATTCAAGGACCTCTTTGGTGGGAAACCAAAATATTTAACATTTTGCTGATGTATTTATGTGCATAAACAACTTCAGAAAGTACAATCAAAAAGTAAACTAACTCCAAATCTATGAAGCATATGACATACAGAATAAGGATTTGGTTAATATGCTGAGGAATCTACTGGCTTTTAGTATTATGAAGAATAATTATATTTTTTAGATTGAACTAGAAATGCATTGAAATAATTAAATCAGTTTGCAAATTTCTGAATAAGCATGTAAACGACCTACAGCTAAGTAGGGTTTTTTTTTTTTGTTAAAATAGCTTTTCAGACAGAATTACAATGTTTATAAAACCAATAACTTTGACATGTTAATATTATAACAGTAACCAATAATGACTCTTTGTGATTATTAGGCACAGGCGTGTTACAGTATATTAAAGCTGCTGTGCAAGTACTGTATGTCTTGTAATTTATTAAAATACTTGCTAACTTATGCAGGCATACCTATACACACAAAGCAATGCTAGTACTTATCCATCTGGTAGAACACACAACCCCAGGTAGAAGTATTTTAATATTAAGAAACTAGACATTAATTGTGTTTTTCATTATATCTGAGCAGTGTCTATTTTGTAATGCTGAATTACATTTAGCAAGCTTGTGCTGCCAAAGACTCACTAAGTAATTCAAATGTGTATGATTGGCCTTATTTCATTTATGACAGATTTAGGGGACCAGTTCAACAAATTAATTTATTACATGCTGTGGAATTTATATTGTTTCAAATATTCTTTAAAATGTAAAATGCTATTGAAGTGACTGAAACACTTGTTGTACACTATGTTTAGTTGGTGTCCTGTTTGTCATCAATCTTTTAGTTAATGTAAATGTTTCAGCAATCAAATAAGGAGTAAGTCGTGGATTTTTTGATCTGCTAATGTGCATTTCCCTTCTAGAGTTGTGGATCCCAGTCTGACTCAGGTCAAAAGTTAAATAAGTTTAATGGCCTCAATCTTTCCCCCAGTATATATTTGACTAGATCACAAAACCACTACATAATTTGGCACAATTAGTAGTGACTGCTTGAGAGAGACCCAGAACAGGCTAGAAGCTGTAGTCAGTGCCATTGTTACCTTTCAATAGTTAATTCACTTACATACACAATATACATACATATTTTGCTGCTGTACTCTAGAATAAGTATAAAAAGCAGTTACCCAATACTTCTTTCTGAGTTTGCAACACTGCTATCAAAACTCTAAGTTGTAAATAGTTTATCTTGATGGAGGTCTGCTTAGAAAATCATAAACCGAATGGAACACAATGTTTAAGTGTGTATGCAGAAGCTGCTCTGTAAGAGTTTTCAGATTGGTGGAATGCCTGTAAAGTCGTTGTGTGTTTCAGTCATTGACTTGACATTTATGGGTGTTGCCATGCTTGCTCTGAATCTTCTATAGTGCCCTTTTCAAGCATGTGACAAGGGGATAATTGGAGAGGGGAACAATTATTGTTCGGTGCTAAAAATAACAGCACCGATTGATTTCCAAACCTACTTACAAGAAACTACATCTAGCTGAGTACGTTACATCAACCAACTGTGCTCAGTCTCTATAGTACTTAAAAGGATGCATTTGCATGAATCCTTTAGAGAATAGTTCTGAGTATGTTTTTGATCAGCAAGTACTTTTTTTTCTGAGGCTTTATTTAAAAATAATGAAAGGACTGATTTATTTAATTCTTTACATTTTGGTTGAGATGTTTCTGCTATGTGTTAATAATCAAATGAACATGCTGGGGCATATTTTGAAGCAATTACAATGGAAAAGGAATAGTGTAAAACTGCAAGAAAATACTGACCACAAAACAACGGTCAATTAAATTACGCATATGAAAGTGAGAGGTTTGAAGTTGAAAAAAGGAAGGAAAAAGTACAAACTATTTCTGGAAAGTCTAGACGGCAGCAGGAGATTGAACGCTTAGTTAGAGAAAGGAGGCAGCTGAGGAAGCAGTGGAGAAGAGCAGAACAAAGGTCAGAAGGAGGAACTCAATCTCTTACAAAGGGTCATAAAAGGTAAATCTTGCAACATTACGCAGAACTGAGCTCCTACGGAAACGCTACAAAAAAGGTGCGTGCGAGAACTAACTTTTATAAAGATCCATTCAAATTTGTAAAGAAGTTACTCACCAGTGAGAAAAATGGCACACTAAAATCATCTAAGTTTGAGCTGGAGAGAGATTTGGAGGAAACACATACAGATTCAAAAATTCACTCAGACATCCCACCTATCAATCCACCAGAATACCAAATGGAGGACTGTGCACCTAAGTGGAAAGAAGTAGAGCAAGCTGTGAAAAAAGCAAGGGCACCATCATCTCCAGGGCCTAATGGAGTTCACACAGAGTGTACAAGAGTGTTTCAGGTGGAGTTTTTATACCAAAAGAAAAAGATTCTACAAGCATCAGTCAGTTTCACCCTATTTCTCTATTAAACGTAGAAGGTAAGATTTTCTTCAGCATTATTGCTCAGAGATTGGCAACTTACCTATTAAAGAACTGCTTCTTTGACATTTCAGTACAAAAAGCGGACATTCCAATTTTCCCAGGATGCTTAGAACACATCAATGTGATCTGGCAACAAATTCAATCAGCTAAAAAGGAGAGGAAGGAACGCCATGTGACATTCCTGGATTTGGCTAATGCATATGGTTCGGTGCCACATGAACTTCTTTGGGCAGCATTTGATTCTTTCAGTGTACCAATGACAATAACAAATCTAGTGAAAGCCTACTTTGGAGATTTGCAATTTAGTTTTTCAACTTCAGAATTCAGCACTACATGGCAATGCCTACAAGTTGGAATAATGGCAGGATGCACCATTTCTCCACTTGCTTTTACCATGGCAATGGAAGTAATTATTAGGGCATCAAAAGAGCGCTTGGCTTTTGGAGTGCGACTACCACCAATTCGAGCATACAGTACATGGATGACATGACAACCATGACTACAACAGTAGCCTGCACTAATCGGTTATTGGACAAATTAATTAATAACATTGAATGGGCACGAATGCAATTCAAGCCCACTAAATCAAGGAGCATCTCTATAATTAAAGGTAAAGTAGTAGATAAAAGGTTTTACATTAATGGTGAGGCAATAGCAACAGTGTCTGAGAAGTCAGTGAAAAGTCTTGGGAGATGGTTCGAAGGGGATCTAAAGGACACAGTTTGTGTGGGAGAAGTTAGAAAACATGCAGTGGAAGGGTTGAAGAGCATAGACAGCAGCGCTTTACCGGGCAAACTGAAACTCTGGTGCTTTCAGTTTGGTCTACTGCCAAGGCTGCTGTGCCCACTGACTGTGTATGAGGTTTATTTGACAATAGTAGAAAAGCTGGAAGCTTTAATCAGTTCATACATCAGGAAATGGTTGGGAGTTCCACGCTGCCTCAGCAGAGTGGGACTTTATGCTAAAGGAATGTTGCAGCTACCAGTCTCCGCTCTAACCGAAGAGTTTAAGTGCGCCAAGGTCCGACTGGAAATGACATTAGTAGAGTCACGCGACAAATGCGTAAGTGAGGCAGCACCTGTGTTGAAAACTGGAAGAATATGGGCAGCAAAGAAAGCTGTGGAAGATGCAAAGGCTGCCCTTCGAATCGGTGATATCGTGGGGCAAGTTCAGCATGGAAGTGGGGGTCTTGGTCTCAGTTCAGCTCCTCCTACATGGCACAAGGCAGCACCAGCTCAACGGAGGAAGCTGTTAGTCAACAAGGTGCAAAAGCAGGAAGAGAGGATGAGGTGTGTAAAGGCCATTTCCCAGGCCAAGCAGGGAGAATGGATGAGATAGGAGAGTGTGGAACAACGCAAGATCGGCTGGCAAGACCTATAGACAATGGAACAGAGCAGGATCAGTTTCCTCATCAGGTCAACATATGATGTTCTCCCATCACCACAGAACCTAAACCTCTGGGTAGGAGAGGATCCCTCATTCATCACCTGCAACATTAAGGCACATTTTAACAGGATGTAAGGTGGGTCTTAGCCAAGGATGGTTACTTGCCGCCATGACCAGGTGCTGCGATGTGTGGCCTTAGCATTGGAAGACAAGTGTAATATGACTAATAAGTTGCCACCAGTTCCATCAAAGCATTAAACACAAAAGACAAAATTCCTCTGTCCAGGAGAGCAACCTCCAAGAAAAGGAGTTAAAACCAAGCCCTGCCCAGGACAACTGGAAGCTGCTAGATACTGGAAAATGCTGACAGATGTTGGTCAATGGCTTATTTTTCCACCTGAGATTTCCACCACTAACCTTCAACCAGATATTGTCTTGTGGTCTGAATCAGCACACCTTGTTTACCTGGTAGTTAACAGTGCTATGGGAGGATGCTGTGGAAGAGGCGTATGAGAGGAAGAAACTGCAGTACGTTCAACTAGCTGCTGAAGCGGAACAGCTCAGATTGAGAGTCCGGGTTTACCAGTGAAGAACTTATCTGAAGCAGCAGAGAGGAGCAGCAACTGGCTGTGGTTGAGACGAAAAGATTCTGGCTGGGGATCTCAAGCACAATAAAAAGAAAGCAACGCTGATGTACAGATAAGTAAGCTGGGCTGAGTTGAATAGGGGACAGAGGGGGGTGATGCTGGGACGCCAGAATCACCGTCAAGCCCTCTTGAGGTGTCGTGGGCTATTCGACGAAACACCGAGGACTGAAGGTGCCCACTTGAAGACCCCAGAGATGTACCCTACTCAGCTCAATCCAGACGGTTGTCATGCTGACGTGCTGGGGAGACCGCACTATGGTTGATCCCCGGAGCCAGCATCGCAGCCGTTGTGTGTGCTGATGTGCTGGGGAGGCAAAATAAGCTGATCCCTAGAGCCAGCATTACACTTCAGCCATCAACACCAGTCAGAAGGATACCTGCATCATCAGATGGAAAGAAACACAAATGGATGGAGACGCAGATGGATCACATTAGTTTACTGTAAAGCTACGTCTTAGTTGGTGCTTATCTTGGCAAGAGCAGAGTTCAAATCAGCATGAAGTTTTAACATCTACTCTTATGTAATAGAAATCATAAGTGATTCTGCAGCTGATGCATAGTTCACACATCCTAGTCTCTGTAAGTCACCTTAGATAAAGGTGTCTGCTAAATAAACAAAATAATGAGAATCACTTGAAAAAGAATAACAGAAGCTGCTAGATGCAACCTTAGGTTTGAGGAATAAAACAAAAGAAAATTGATTGTAATGTTCTCTTTTCAATTTGACCTTTTCATTTATAATTGATTAAAACTGGAATGCAAAGTTGGTTACCCATGACTGAAAAAAGAAAAAAATGGACAAATGTAGTATAAATGGCTTGTTTGGTCTAAATTGAATCTTGTTAAAGGAAAGTGATATATAACTGAATACTGAAATGCCCTGCTTGTCACAGGGTGGAAGAGCTGGCATGGGTTCTCTGATAGAACAAGAGCTGGCTGTCCTGATATAGTCCAGAACACGCATAGGCAGTCCCATCATCTGAGAAATGAGTTTGGAAAAGCAGAGCAATCAACCAAATAAACAGGTGATACTGTATTGAGACAGCTGACCTACTCTTTGCTGTGGGACCAGTACAGATCTTGGAACAAGTTGTTAGTGGCATGGGATCCTGCATACTGATAATCCAAGAGGGATAAGATATCACCATCTTACACATTGGCAGATCATTCATGGTATCACTTGGAACTGCAAGGTGATAAATCTTCCGACACCGGATTACTCATGCTTGGGATGAAAGAAGACAGACAACCTTAAAACCCAGCAGGCAGGCAGAATAACGTTCCACATATAGTTTCAAAATAATAGATATTGGTTCAGACATTTCTTGTGTTCGCAATTCTCTGACAAGGAGAACAATTATGTAAATATATGAAACAAATAAGGAACAACTCGAAAGGTTATACCCTAACATATACCCAGATTAAACTGAAATTAAGGCATCACAATTCTTATAGCTGATTTTAATAATTACCAAATAACAACGATGATTTGTGTTATTTACAGTTATATTTAATGTTAGCACTGCAAAGAAAAAAAACCTCAGCTATCTTTATCCCAATGTTGTATTTTTTGTTACTTGTTACTTTTTAAAAGCTGCTACAAAAGAGACATTCCATTCTAGATATAGTATAAGTGTTTGTTTTATAGATCTGTCAGTCCTTGATACCTTAATGATTGAAGGCTTTTGGGCAACAACGTTGATTGAACAGTGTCACTGTAATTGCCATCCACGGTGACAAAGCTTCATGCTGTGCGCTGCATCAAAGCCTCTGCTCCTTCTGGTGAAACTATATTTAATTTCTGTAACCTAATTGCTTTCTTCTCTACACAATTACGTAGGGATTATACAGTCAAAACAGAATGAATAAAAATATATAATAAATGGTCATAGAACTACATTGTGCACTGCATTAGAGGTCTCCTGTTTTAGCTTTTTGGTAGATTCAAATTCATAACAGCATGTTTTCTTTCCTTATTCTCTTATTTTTATTTATTTTTTTTACATTATGTCATTAATGAGAAGAGTATTACCCTAAAAACCAAAAACTTTACCCTAAAATGGCTAGCAATGATTACCTCTGACCCTTGCATTATTTGCTTAATCCACATGTATTGTAACCTGGGTACATGGCTGACTACATCTGAAAGGATCAGTAAATGCCTCATAGAACAAGAAATTAACATAGGCCATAGTCATGCCATTTTTTATGATTAGAAAATGAGCGAGAGTTAAAGTTAGGATTAAAGGTCTGGGATGTTAAAAGCATGTACATCATTTGAACACACAACTTCTTTGTAGTTTCTTACAATCCTTCATGAAAAGTCAGTAGTCAAAATATAAAATGTTATATATAAATACTCTATCCTGATTGGCTATTACAGCATATCATCATGGGTTGGCACTTCTTTTCAAAAAGGGACAAATCACTGATAGAATTTTGAACAAAAAATGGCAGACATATTGGAATTTATCTCACTAAACATGACTGACGAGATTTATGTAGATGTTAATCTTTTGGTCAGACACCAATGATTAGTTAAAGTAGTGAAAAAAGCAAAAGTAAATATTCAAATCAATTCAAAACTCGCCATTCTGATCATTCTGCTGCATCTCCCTCAACTACAGCGTTTTCCATATCCCATTCTGAAAATAAAGTTTTAAAAATATATATCTTACACTTTCAGCTTTATAAAAAAAGATTTGGATGACTCTTAAGAGATTTTTGGGGTTAAATGGATGTTTTGTTGCCGCTGCCCCCGTCTCTATCCGTTCTCTGGTCGGTTGCATCTTATGCCCTGCCTCCTGCCACAGGTCCCACCCCCTGCGCAGCTGTGTGGTCTGAGTATTTATAAATGCATCTCAGCAATTCCTGCCGTAGCTTTCTCTCCAAATACATTCCAGGTATGGTGGTATCATCTCTTCTGCTGTGCCCTGCATAGTTTTAAATTGTTTCTAAAAAACAGGCCCAGTAGTTTTCCACTTTGTTCAGCCGTGAACTGCAAAGTCAGTTTGATAAGTAACCGGGTATTCCATGCAAATAACGTCTTTCTCGCCACTGTGAAACGGTAGCACAAATCTGGTATCTGTCACTACCCCAGATAACAAAGGACGATTTATATTTTTAAAATTATTTTTAAAAAAATTAAAAAACAGCAATGTCACCTGATACTGTTGCAGGTCTTGTGAGAAAGGGCCTGTGTGATTTAAAGGCAGACTCATTTGTGCTGTGTCATGATGAACATGGCCAGTAATATTTTACTTTAAAATGTAATGAACAAACCAAGAATCACAAGAAGTATAATTAATCAGATAAAGAAAAACTGCACTTTCAATGGCAATGTTCAATTCAACATCTATAATTTTTTTTTTTAATTTTTTTTTTTTTTTTTTTTGTTATATGGAACTATTTTTCCTTAGCTCAGGAGAAAGGATATAAAAAAAATTTAGTTAGTTAACCCATTCTAAGCGAAATAAGGCACTTCAAGGTGTGATGTACTCTAATATCACCACACCCCAAAATAGATTAAGTAAAATTTGAAAAATCTCCTCGTCTGCAATGAATGCAAATTCATGGGACCGCAGGTCATCACAATGCACCAGGTGCTATGCATTGTGGGTTTTAGTAGCAGGTCATTGTCATTTTTTGGAAGGGCAGGGGGTACCTTGCACTGGTCCAAAATGAAACAAATCTGTCCCAATTTCTATTATTCTGCTTGACTTGGTTTTAAGGTTGTCTGTCGTATCTCACCCCAGGCATGTTGAATCAAGTGTAGGGATATCAGTACTGTAAAGTAGTTACAGGACAGATAACTAGAAATAGAAACTATAGAAATAGAAACAAATAGAAACTATTACAAATTCAAAACCCTCCTGAGGCGGTGTAACAGGGCGAGGTGCCCTGTACATTGTTTTGTTTGTTTTCTTTTAGATCGGGGTCTCCCCCTCCGCCCTGTGCAGTGTATTTTGTATTTGTTTTGTTTATTGTATTGTATTTATATGACGGCGTAGACGTTTGTTTGTTTTGTTATTATTTAGTAGCGTGGATGGGTAGCCCCATCCACAACACAATTAGTGAACTCATGCAGAAGGTGGCCATCTCCCGAATTAATTAGGTGATTTAATTTGTTGCTAATCAGGAGATGGTCACCTGTTATAAAAAGCCTGCAGCTCTCCAGCTCGGGGTGGGTGTCGTAGGAGCGGAGAGAGCGAGAGAGGAGAGAACTGAGAGAGAAACAGTAAACGGTAACGGATAGGAACAGTGAAGGCAATCTGCCCAGCCTGACCTATTCCGTGTGTATTTCTGTGTTTGTGATTTGTTTATGTTCAAACCTTTTATTTCGCCGGTGAGCAAAGTGTGTTTTTGTTTAAATATTTTATTTATGGTTTGTTGTGCTGAATAAAACGGCACAGCCTTTACCTGCAGTACTTCCCTGGTGTCAGTTTTCCTTCCTGCTCCTGCCAGACGTCAGACCACTCAGTCACCCTGTCACACGTGGTGTCCAGAAGTGGGATCACCAGCGCCTCGTAGACGCAGGCAGAAGGGGGGTACTGCAGTTTTTTTGTTTTTTTCGTTTGTCATTGTGTGTGGAGAAAAGGAGTGAGGAGGAAGAAGGATGGGAGGAAAGAGGAGGATGAGAAGGCAGCAGCTACAATACCAGCCGGAGGAACAGCAGCCCGGGTGTTACTGCTGCGCTAAGCCTGGGCATTCCAGCACCAACTGCCCCTGGTACCCCCTCGGACAGCTACCCCAACTATGCCCCATCTGCGGAGGTAGGCACTACGTGGCCCGCTGCCCTGTCCATCAGGAGAGGGAGGAGCAAGGGTCGCCTCAGTCTCCACCACCAGCAGGGGGAGGTAGACTGCTGCTCCCACCGCCACAACAACAGCTGGACAAGAGGTGGTGGTCCCGGGTGCCAACTAAGTTTGGACCCCGGACTGGGCAGCTGAACAGGAGCAGTGGAGGAAGGAGGGGCTCCCATGTGCGGCGCCTGTGTCGAGTTTGGGCACGTCAGGGAGGACTGCCCTTACGGGGACCCCCAGTTTGAAGAGGCGTTGAACCAGGGTCTGGTGGGGGATGCTGCAGAGTGGTTCTGGGCAGTGGACCAGACCCGGTCATCTCCAGCACCCAAGAGGGAGGAGCCCGAACGTCCTACGCCTGAAAGGGAGGAGCCCGAACGTCCTGCGCCTGAAAGGGAGGATCCCGAACGTCCTGCGCCTGAAAGGGAGGAGCCCGAACGTCCTGCGCCTAAAAGGGAGGAGCCCGAATGTCCACAGCCCAAGAGGGGGGAGTCGGTGCGTCCACAGCCTAAGAGGGGGGAGTCAGTGCGTCCACAGCCCAAGATGAGGAAGTCGGTGCGTCCACAGCCCAAAAGGGGGAAGGCCGAACATCCACAGCCCAGGTACTTGCCAGCAGAGGGAGAGTTCCTGCTGGTTCCACTTCCACCGCCCTGGGAGGACTGTGTGTCGCTCCCGCCTCCGCCAGCAGAGGGTGAGTGTCTGCTGGTTCCGCCTCCACCGCACTGGGAGGACTGTGTGTCGCTCCCACCTCCGCCAGCAGGGGGTGAGTGCCTGCTGGTTCTGCCTCCATTGCCGCCACCAGCAGAGGGAGCATACCTGCTGGTTCCGCCTCCATCGCCGCCACCAGCAGAGGGAGCATGCCTGCTCGTTCCGCCTCCACCGCTCTGGGAGGACTGTGTGTCGCTCCCACCTCCACTAGCAGAGGGAGCATGCCTGCTGGTTTTGCCTCCATCGCCGCCACCAGCAGAGGGAGCATGCCTGCTGGTTCCGCCTCCACCGCTCTGGGAGGACTGTGTGTCGCGCCCACCTCCACTAGCAGAGGGAGCATGCCTGCTGGTTTTGCCTCCATCGCCGCCACCAGCAGAGGGAGCATGCCTGCTGGTTCCGCCTCCACCGCACTGGGAGGACTGTGTGTCGCTCCCACCTCCGCCAGCAGAGGGTGAGTTGCTGCTGGTGCCACCTCCACCTCCATGGGAGGACGACTTGTCGCTCCCACCGCCACCAGCCGAGGGAGCATGCCTGCTGGTTCCACCTCCATCGCCGCCACCAGCAGGGGGAGCAGCAGGAGCTGCCTCTTTCTCCTCCACCACCACCCGATGGAGAGGAGCAGGAGCTGCCTCTCCCTTCACGACAGGATGGACCGAAACAGAAGGCTGGCAGTCCGCAGCTGCCCTTGCACAGGCTGCTAAAACAAGCAAGGGGGAAAACCGCCGGGTCGCAGCGGCTGAGAAGAGGGCCAACCCTAGCACCGCCGCTGGTCCTGGTTCCCCTCCTGCAGTCGCCTCCCGAGGGTCCGCTGCCACCGTCGCCTCCTGAGGGACCTCTGCCGCCCTGTCGTGCATCGCTCGGGGATGCCAGTTCGCCATCGCTCGGGGATGCCAGTTCGCCATCGCTCGGGGATGCCAGCTCGCAATCGCTTGGGGATACCCGCCTCGCATCACCCAAGGATGCCAGCCTCGCACCGCCCAAGGATGCCAGCCTCGCCTCGCCTGAGGAGGCCAGCCTCGTTTCGCCCGAGGATGCCAGCCTCGCTTCGCCCAAGGATGCCAGCCTCGCTTTGCCCAAGGATGCTTGCTTTACATCGCCTGGGGCTGCCTGTTGCTCCGCATCGCCTGGGGCTGCCTGTTGCTCCGCATCGCCTGGGGCTGCCTGTTACTCCGCATCGCCTGGGGCTGCCTTTTGCTCCACACAGGGTACAGGGTATGAGGGAGAAGTGGAGCTCCCGCTGCCGCCTCCATGGCCAGGGGCTCCCCTCCCGAGTTCGCCTCCCGTGGGTCCACTGCTGCTGCCGTCGCCTCCCGAGGGTCCGCTGCTGCTGCCGTCGCCTCCCGAGGGTCCGCTGCTGCTGCCGTCGCCTCCTGAGGGTCGCTGCTGCTGCCGTCGCCTCGAGGGTCCGCTGCTGCTGCCGTCGCCTCCCGAGGGTCCGCTGCTGCTGCCGTCGCCTCCCGAAGGACCGCTGCTGCTGCCGTCGCCTCCCGAGGGTCCGCTGCTGCTGCCGTCGCCTCCCGAGGGTCCGCTGCTGCTGCCGTCGCCTCCCGAGGGTCCGCTGATGCTGCCGTCGCCTGGGGTCGCCAGGGATCCTGCTTCGCCTGGGGTCGCTACACTGTGGCCGGAGCTCCATGAAGGGGAGCTGCTGGACATGAAGAAAGGGAGGGGGTCAGGAGACCAGCTCCCCCAGCCGCACTTTCGCGGCCGGAAATTGTGTGGCGGGAGCCCCAGAAGAGGGAGCTGCCGGCCACGAAGAAGGGGGGGGAGGTCAGGAGACCAGCTCCCCTCGCAGCAGGTTCGCTGCCGGAGATCGTGTGGTCGGAGCCCCACGGAGGGGAAATGCCGGCCATGAAGAAGGGGGGGAGGTGAGGAGACCAGCTTCCCCAGCCGCACTTTCGCGGCAGGATAGTGTGTGGCGGGAGCCCCGGAAGAGGGAGCTGCCGGCCACGAAGAATTGGGGTGCGGACCTCCTACCATGGCCACCCCATGGACACTGTGCTTCCCCTCTGCGGGACTTTGAGACTGAGGGGGGAGGTGGCTGTTGGGGCCATGTGTGCGTTGCACAAGGGGGGGGATATGTAACAGGGCGAGGTGCCCTGTACATTGTTTTGTTTGTTTTCTTTTAGATCGGGGTCTCCCCCTCCGCCCTGTGCAGTGTATTTTGTATTTGTTTTGTTTATTGTATTGTATTTATATGACGGCGTAGCCGTTTGTTTGTTTTGTTATTATTTAGTAGCATGGATGGGTAGCCCCATCCACAACACAATTAGTGAACTCGTGCAGAAGGTGGCCATCTCCCGAATTAATTAGGTGATTTAATTTGTTGCTAATCAGGAGATGGTCACCTGTTATAAAAAGCCTGCAGCTCTCCAGCTCGGGGTGGGTGTCGTAGGAGCGGAGAGAGTGAGAGAGGAGAGAACTGAGAGAGAAACAGTAAACGGTAACGGATAGGAACAGTGAAGGCAATCTGCCCAGCCTGACCTATTCCGTGTGTATTTCTGTGTTCGTGATTTGTTTATGTTCAAACCTTTTATTTCGCCCGGTGAGCAAAGTGTGTTTTTTATTTAAATATTTTATTTATGGTTTGTTGTGCTGAATAAAAACGGCACAGCCTTTACCTGCAGTACTTCCCTGGTGTCAGTTTTTCTTCCTGCTCCTGCCTGACGTCAGACCACTCAGTCACCCTGTCACAGGCGCATACTGCATAAAGGCATAAACATGCGTTCCTGTTGGTTGAGATATGGCAACTTAAATCACTCTCCCTGATTAGTACAATACTTTTGTCAACCTTACTGAAACTAGAATAAACCCCCAGTCTTCTTTTGTCACCTGCAGACTGCATGTTAGAATTCCCAGTTTTCGTGTGATTGTAGTTTATGATTTAGAGCTGGTAGTCAGTGTCTATATATATACAGCCTACACAGTCACCTTAAGAAACTGCATTCAAACAATACAGTATTAGTTCATAAGCATACTTTTTTCTGCTAGATCTGTTTCTGCTAAGATAATCCAATAGAACCTTATGTGTGAAAGGTTCTTCAATAACTCCCTGAACTGATGCATTACATAGTAAATAGTTCAATAACAACTCAGTGAACTGATACATTACACAGTAAATAGTTAATATTTATTTTATTTTTAAATAACAGTTTATTTACAGTGCACCGCAAACAGAACATGCTGTTTAAAGAAGAATTTCATAAATAAATAAGATTTTTTTTTTTTTTAACAAATTAGAGAGATAATTTGGACTATTGTGTTACATCACCATGCAGACAAGAAGAGTGAAGGACAATTCACATTCAATATTCAGTCCTTTGTACTCTGCATTACAGGTTGCCCATTCTAATGGAGCCCAGCGCTGATCAAAACATCAAAGCACTTTATCAAATGATATTGCTTGATAATGTTGAATGACATCTATTTAATTTGTATTAGATTTGTGCTTGACAAAAACACCTTAAAAATGTCATTTGTTTCCTGCATCTAGTGCATGTACCAGAATTGTTTAAATACGAATTTACTTGCCAACTTATGATTTAAAACACAGAATGTTGTTGCTAAGCAACACTCAGTCGGTAGCTCATACGAATTTGTTGTAACCAATCTTTTAAAAAGATACCAAATGAATAAGTGATATTGTGGTCATTGGAGGTGTGGCAGGGCAGAAGAGAGACCTACACATAATTAGAGAAATGCATTGTGGAGGATATGAAACACAGGTGATTTACTGTATTGTAAATACTTTATTGTTGTTGAGTTTGTGGTCTGGCAGAGGCGGTGTTAGCAACTCATCTCTGCCAGACAGCTCATGCGAATGCATGGTCAGCAGTCAGTGATTATTGACAGATTGACTGTCGGCCATGCAAACTAAATCTCTTGTGCAGAATGTCGCCGTCTCCGAATTAATTCATTGGTTGTTAATTCAGGTCAAATGAAGTAACCATGTTGTCAGTGTTTGATAGATTGTAGCCTAGACCATTATCTACATTTCCTGCAGGTTTCATTTTGTGCCTGCCGTTGGTTAAGGCACAGCACAGAGTTGAATGCAGTGTCAGGTGAATCTTATAAGTGAAACGATTACACACCTAATTATTGTTTTACCAAGAATAAAATTGTAAATGTATTACTGTCTTTTAGAAAATATAAAAAGAAAAAAGAAAATAGGCAGCATAATAAAGATGTGTCAAATATTCATATTTTCTATTTTTGAACCATATATTTAAAAACCTGTATATTTTTTAAACTGCAAGCACAGAATGTTTTGTTACAGCTATTGATTCATTTAAATGAAAAGTAGACAATGCATACAATTCTTAATATTAACATACTGTTTTTAAATCTTTTCTTTTTACCATACTAATAATATAAAACTGCAAAATAATAATCCTCATTAAAATGTGCTGACATCATGTGTTAAATCCAACATCTTTTGCTCCACAAGCCAACTCGTTCAAGGAGTGTTTTAAAATACATTTCTTAGCTCTTATTAACACTACAAATATGATTACTGGTCCACTTTTCTTCTGATGAAGATTTTTTTTTTTTTTTTTTTTTTTTTTGCTTGAATTTTGTATTTCGCTTTGAAATATGAATATAATTTCAAAGACAATTCCATTGAAGAAACATTTCTGCCACTTCCTGGCACCTAATCAGTTGATGTGCTGTAGTTCAAACTCACTCCAGTGATCTAGCTGCAATGAGACCTTCATCAGAGACACCAAGAGGCAGCATTTTATGTAAAGCCTTGTATAGGATATATTTGCATTCTCAGCACAATCAAAGGTGTAGTAAAAAAACCGAAATAAAGAGTATTATAAAACATTTCATTAGTAAGGCAAACTTAACCATTGCTTCAGCTCAACTTGCTACATTGATGTTTGTTACAGTGTTTACAGCTGAGTAATTTAGGAAGGGATGTATGTTTGTAATTGGCCACTTCGAGTAAAGTTATGTGCAGGTCCCTGTGTGGATTGTTCTGTCTGGTAGACAATAATAAAAGCTGATATTTAATACTGTATAAAGTATACCAATACAAGCATGATGTACCCTGGATGTTACAATTGTGAATAGATAATAAACTATTACTGTGAATAGATGAAAACCAACAATCTGAAAACATATAGGCTGTTCTGAATCCACAGCAGTTCTCCTTCTGCTTGAATATATTTGACTCAGACTTTTATTTACAAGAACATGATGGAGAAGACAGAAATGGATGATGAAATGGTTTAGAACAGCAGTTCTCAACCAGCAGGGGGGCGCGTCAAACATTCCATGGGGGCGCAGTGAACATTTGAATAATACTGTAATTATAGTAACATAATAATAATAAATTACAAAAATAATCATTTTGGAAACTTTAAATGTGATTCTTACAAATTCACACTCATTAGTATTATTATGATTTAATTTTCTTATTTTTTTTAACCGGTCGAGTTTACGTTTAAGCATTAGTTGCCCACCGCTTTGCACTGCACACAAAATGAATCGTTCTGTGGTGCTTGAAAAAAGGCAGAGCGATTTTGTAGCTTCATCCTCATCATCCAAAAAAAACCCCAAAAATTAGAAAATATGAAGAAAGCTGGAGCAGCACAACTGCTTGTTTACGTCAGATTTGTACATGAAGAGTCACTTCTGGAGGAATTTCTTTTTTGCAGACCTCTTCCAACTCGCACAACCGGCGAACACAAATGTGCAATGTTAGATAATTTCATTTGTGAAGAAGGTATGCACTGGGATCAATGCATTGGGATTTGCAGTGACGGAGCTTGATCCATGACGGGGAAGCAGAGTGGGTTAGTCACCCGAGTTCAGCAAGTGGTCCCCTGTGCTAAATGGACACACTGCATGATAAATAGAGAAGCCTTGGCTGTGAAGAAAATGCCCGAACCATTGAAGTCTGTTATGCAGCAAGCAGTGTAGATAATCAATTTTATAAAAGCACGGCCACTTAATGCACGTTTATTTTCGGTTCTGTGCCAGGAAATGGGATCTGATTTGGGCCTCTCAACTGTCAGAGGGAAATTTCAACATTTTTTCTACGTTTTCAGATTCTATCCAGGATTGTGGCAGCAGTGTGGATTACAATGATCTTAAAGCCCTCACTTAGCCCAGCTGTAGGCCAGCTTTTGTGTGGGCTTGTATTGCTTACAAATGTATTAGTTTTAACATCATATTGTTCTGATTCAGTTTTAGTGGAAATTATGTGGCGTGCACCCTCTGTTGTAACAACACCAGTAATTTTCTTCTCAAGGGTACAGCAGCAGTGTCCCCCACCTGAGATTGAACCCACGACCCTCCGGTCAAGAGTCCAGAGCCCTAACCACTACTCCACACCTTATATTTTTCATATATAGAAATTGGCCCTGTAATCCATATATTTATTTTAATTTAATTTATTTTGCTTCTGTGACATTTCCAACTACTTTCTCTATTGATATTTAAATTGTACACAAAGTAAAATAAATAGTTTAAACAAGCCTTCGCTTAGCTATCCTAATCAAAATTATGTGCGTGAGGAAACAGATCCTGTGTTCTATTTGATTGGCTATTTTACTCCCTCTGTGAGCTGTGATTGGCTTAATGGGAATGTCACTCATACAATGCAGACTGCACATGTTGAATACGCGTGTTATATTAAAGAGGTGGGTTGTTTTTAAATAATTCCAAAACGACACAGTATATTGATACAATTTTATAAAGTAATGGGTGCCGCCAACAATTGCCCCACGGGCTGCATGTTTGACACCCCTGCTTTAGAGTATTAACTATTTATTTTAACCTATGTCGTTCAGCTTTAACTGCCACCTATTTAATAAACTGTGATTTACACACACAAAAAAGCCCTGCTAAAGCTCATGGGGAATGATATTAAATTTCCCACTGAGGACAGGTTTACAGGATATGTACTGTACTCACACAGCACTGTCACCCTGATCCATGGAGCCTGCAGTGTGGCAATGCAGACAAGGACGAAAATTGAGGCCACCTCTCATCAATCAACATTTCTCGAGTAAGCAGAACAAAAAGAAAAAAAAACACCATTACACAGCATGATGTTTATTGTATATGCATTAAAGGAGAAAGAAACGGGTAAGTCTCTGACATTCCCGTGCACAATAAATTAAAGCTCACAATACATTTAGTGTGCACGGTATGGTATGTAAATTAGCCAGATACTGTGCACGTAAATGAATGCGTTCTCTGTTTGTAAATAGGGCTGTACATTTAGATTTATCGTGCACGTTAGTCTCACTACTTTACGCACACGCTAACCTTCCTAAATGAGGCCCATAGAACTTTGTGATAACTTCAGTAGCTTGACAACATTCACTTCTTAGCTTTGTTTGGGTGAACAGAGTTAGCTGGGTCAGTGTGTGGATTGCAGCATTCAGGTGATGAAACAATTACACCAAAACCCTGCTTCAAAATCCAGAACAGGAAACCCCCCATGATTTCCATTACATGAGAGTAGATGTTAAAACTTCATGCTGATTTGAACTTGGCTCTCGCCAAGATAAGCACCAACTAAGACGTAGCTTCACAGTAAACTAATGTGATCCATATGTGTCTCCATCCATTTGCGCTTCCTTCCATATGATGATGTAGATATCCTTCTGTCTGGTGTTGATGGCTGAAGTGTAATGCTGGCTCCAGGGATCAGCTTATTTTGCCTCCCTAGCATCAGCACACACAACGGCTGTGATGCTGGCTCCAGGGATCAACCATAGTGCGGTCTCCCCAGCGCATCAGCATGACAACCGCCTGGATTGAGCTAAGTAGGGTACATCTCTGGGGTCTTCAAGTGGGCACCTTCCATCCTCTGTGTTTCGTCGACCAGCCCACGACACCTCAAGAGGGCTCGACGGTGATTCTGGCGTCCCAGCATCACCCCCCTCCGTCCCCCACTCAACTCAGCCCAGCTTACTTACCTGTATATCAGCCTTTCTTTCTTTCTATTGTGCTTGAGATCCCTAGCCAGAATCTTTCCGTCTCAACCACAGCCAGTTGCTGCTCCTCTCTGCTGCTTCAGATAAGTTCTTCACTGTGCGACGCAACTGTT
Source organism: Acipenser oxyrinchus oxyrinchus (assembly GCA_030684275.1). Taxonomy (NCBI): domain Eukaryota; kingdom Metazoa; phylum Chordata; class Actinopteri; order Acipenseriformes; family Acipenseridae; genus Acipenser; species Acipenser oxyrinchus. Next base: position 101,116,972 of record CM060248.1, on the reverse strand, counting down.
GGCCATTGAATCCGACATCTCTGAGAAACCGGGTTGTAGAGTGTGCCACAGATCCTCGACATCCCACTTCCACTGGGTAAACCCAGACTCTCCATCCTCGCTGTTCCGCTTCAGTGGCTAGTTGAGCATACCGCAGTTTCTTCCTCTCATACGCCTCATCTACAGCATCCTCCCATGGCACTGTTAACTCTACCAGGTGAACAAGGCGTGCTGATCCAGACCACAAGACAATATCTGGTTGAAGGTTTGTGGTGGCAATCTCAGGTGGAAAAATAAGCCGTTGACCAACATCCGCCAGCATTTTCCAGTCTCTAGCAGCTTCCAGTTGTCCTGGCGAGAATTGGTTTTAACACCTTTTCTTGGTGGTTGCTCTCCTGGGCGGAGTAATGTTTTCTTTTGTGTGTACTGTTTTGATGGAACAGGTGGCAACTTATTGGTCATGTTACGCTTGTCTTCCAATGCTAAGGCCAAACATCGCAGCACCTGGTCATGGTGCCAAGTAAACCGTCCTTGGCTAAGAGCCACCTTACATCCTGTCAAAATGTGCCTTAATGTTGCACAAAGGACATGAGGGATCCTCTCCTACCCAGAGGTTTAGGTTCTGTGGTGATGGGAGAACATCATATGTTGACCTTATAAGGAAACTGATCCATTGACCATAGGTCTTGCCAGCCAATCTTGCGTTGTTCCACACTCTCCCATCTCATCCATTCTCCCTGCTTGCCCTGGGAAATGGCCTTTATACACCTCATCCTCTCCTCCTACTTTTGCACCTCGTTGACTACAAGCTTCCTCCGTTGCGCTGGGGCTGCCTTGTGCCATGTAGGAGGAGCTGAACTGAGACCAAGACACCCTCTTCCATGCTGAACTTGCCCCATGATATCACCAATTTGAAGGGCAGCCTTTGCATCCTCCACAGCTTTCTTTGCCACCCACTTTCTTCCAGTTTTCAACACAGGTGCTGCCTCCCTTACGCATTTGTCGCGTGACTCTACTAATGTCATTTCCAGTCGGACCTTGGCACTTAAACTCCTCGGTTAGAGCGGAGACAGGTAGCTGCAGTATTCCTTTACCATAAAGTCCCACTCTGCTGAGGCAGCGTGGAACTCCCAACCATTTCCTGATGTGTGAACTGATTAAAGCTTCCAGCTTCTCTACTGTTGTCAAAGAAACCTCGTACACAGTCAGTGGCCACAGCAACCTTGGCAGTAGGCCAAACTGAAAGCACCAGAGTTTTAGTTTGCCTGGTAAAGCGCTGCTGTCTATGCTCTTCAACCCTTCCACTGCTTGTTGTCTAACTTCTCCCACACGAACTGTGTCCTTTAGATCCCCGTCGTACCATCTCCCAAGGCTCTTCACTGGCTTCTCAGACACTGTTGGTATTGCCTCACCATTAATGAAGAACGTTTTATCTACTATTTTACCTTTAATTATAGAGATGCTCCTTGATTTAGTGGGCTTGAATTGCATTCGTGCCCATTCAATGTTATTGGTTAATTTGCCCAATAATCGATTAGTGCAGGCTACCGTTGTAGTCATGGTTGTCATGTCATCCATGTATGCTCGAATTGGTGGTAGTCATATTCCAGAAGCCAAGTGCTCTCCTCCCACTACCCATTTTGATGCCCTAATGATTACTTCCATTGCCATGGTAAAAGCCAGTGGAGAAATGGTGCATCCTGCCATTATTCCAACTTGTAGGCATTGCCATGTAGTGCTGAATTCTGAAGTTGAAAAACTAAATTGCAAATCTCCAAAGTAGGCTTTCACTAGATTTGTTATTGTCATTGGTACACTGAAAAAATCAAATGCTGCCCAAAGAAGTTCATGTGGCACTGAACCATATGCATTAGCCAAATCCAGGAATGTCACATGGAGCTCCTTCCTCTCCTTTTTAGCTGATTGAATTTGTTGCCAGATCACATTGATGTGTTCTAAGCATCCTGGGAAACCTGGAATGCCCGCTTTTGTATTGAAGTGTCAATGAAGCAGTTCTTTAATAGGTAAGTTGACAATCTCTGAGCAATAATGCTGAAGAAAATCTTGCCTTCTACGTTTAATAGGAAATAGGGCGAAACTGACTGATGCTGCTAGAATCTTTTTCTTTAGGTATAAAGACTCCACCTGCTCGGCGCCATGCTCTTGGTACAACCTGTTTTTCCCATGCTACTTTCATCAGTTTCCACAGGATTCAGTAGAACTCCTGAAGCACTCTTGTACACTCTGTACGGAACTCCATTAGGCCCTGGAGATGATGAAGCCCTTGCTTTTTCACAGCTTGCTCTACTTCTTTCCACTTAGGTGCACAGTCCTCCATTTGGTATTCTGGTGGATTGATAGGTGGGATGTCTGAAGGAATTGACATAGGCTCCTGCCTTTTGAATCTGTATGTGTTTCCTCCAAATATCTCTCCAACTCAAACTTAGATGCTTTTAGTGTGCCATTCTTCTCACTGGTGAATAACTTCTTTACAAATTTGAATGGGTCTTTATAAAAGTTAGTTCTCTCACGCTCCTTCTTTTGTAGCGTTTCAGTAGGCGCTCAGCTCTGCGCAATGTTGCAAGCTTATCTTTTATGACCCTTTGTAAGAGATTGAGTCCCTCCTTCTGACTTTCTTCTGCTCTTCTCCATTGCTTCCTCAGCTGTCTCCTTTCTCTAACTAAGCGTTCAATCTCCTGCTGCCGTCTAGACTTTCCAGGAATAGTTTGTACTTTTTCCTTCCTTTTTCAACTCCAAACCTCTCGCTTCCATATGCGTAGATGATGTCCCCAAATTTATCCAGTTTCTTTTCAACTGTTCCACTTAACCTTTCCAATGCAAAGCAGAGATCTGTGTTTACTGTGTCCCATGCAGTTTTCTCACAAGCTCTTGGCCATTTAACTCCAGGCTTGTGCCCGTTGAGGTTCTTTTCTCTCTTACGCTGGTTTGTCTGCCCGGGTTCACAAGTATCATTAGGTTCATCACTAACTGTGTCCATGCAAGTCCTCCTCACATCTATGACAGGGGTGCTGATATCCTGCAAACTGTGGTTTGCTTCCTGTCGCTGGATTTCATTCGACTGACTTGACTGACTTCGTAAGAAGTACTGATCAATGCGAGGCCCTTGTCCCTTCTCCCTCAAGCATCTCATTCTCCCTTGATGAATCTTCAAACCCCTGACTGTTGTCGCCTTGCTCCAGCCGCAGACACAAACCTGGAGTTCCATGTCTTTGCTAACTGCAGATCTTGAGCTAGTCTTTTGTGAAGTACTCTCCATACTCATATCCGTTTCCGTTCCTAAGTCCTTAATCGTGTTGTCCAACGTTGAGTCATCTTCCGCCCCCGCTCTCGCAGACTCTAGGGGTATTTTTCTGTTTAATTTCTTTGAAGCCTTGGGCGGGTGTCTCCAGCATCCTGTAAACACAGAGCTGGATACTGCCGACAAGGGTAGCTAACCCTTGCCAGCCCCAATGGGGTCTCTTTCCTCCAGTCCTCCAGAGTGACGACATTGCCAATGCCCTTGTTAGAAGTTTAAATATGTCATTCTATGCAGGATTTAAATTTGATCCACACAAAGAAAATGTGCACATTTAATATTACAGATTTTGAATAATTAGGATGTGATATGCATAAAGAAACCGGAAAGTTTTATAAAACTGACAAGATCTATTATTAGCTATGTTTATTATTGTATTGTTCTTATGATATGTGTATCCAAAGTAATACAAATAACTCCACAGACATACAAAATAAACACATTTTTTGATTATTTATTGAAATCTTAAAGGATAATGGAAGACAGTCTATCCAGAATTCAAGGGGGTCACTTTTGATTTGATTTAAAAAATCCAATAAATCATTCTAAGAAAAATACTAGCACATCCCAGCCTTGTGAAACCACCTTTGTCTATATATTAATTTGACAATGACAGTAAGCTCCAGTATCTATTTTGGATGGTGTGCTGCTGTTTTATTGGGCCCTGAGGTAGAGATGATGAGATTTTAAAATGGCAGTAGATACAAAGTAGAAAAATCACATTCTGTATGAGCTATAGAGTAATAACCTCTCACAGTATTGTACACATTGCTCATCTCGGTTGCTGTATTTCCCATTAAAAGGGAATTTTCTTTCTCAATAGACATATGCTCATTTGTCATCTGAGATATGAAGCAGGATTTAAAAAAAATAGTGTTATTGTATCAAACTCTCGGTATAGTAACAAGAGCTTTAGTTTTAGTAGCAAGCTTTAGAGTAATGCAATCAATCTGTTATGCTTTGAAATAAGAACATAAACAAGTTTACAAACGAGAGGAGGCCATTCTGCCCATCTTGCTTGTTTGGTTGTTAGTAGCTTATTGATCCCAGAATCTCATCAAGCAGCTTCTTGAAGGATCCCATGGTGTCGACTTCAACAACATTACTGGGGAGTTGGTTCCAGACTCCCACAATTCTCTGTGTAAAAAAGTGCCTCCTATGTTCTGTTCTGAATGTCCCTTTATCTAATCTCCATTTGTGACCCCTGGTCCTTATTTCTTTTTTCAGGCCGAAAAAGTCCCTTGGGTCGACATTGTCAATACCTTTCAGAATTCTGAATGCTTGAATCAGATCGCAGCGTAGTCTTCTTTGTTCAAGACAATAGATTCAATTATTTTAGCCTGTCTGCATATGACATGCCTTTTAAACCCAGAATAATTCTGGTCGCTCTTCTTTGCTCTTTTTCTAAAGCAGCAATATCCTTTTTGTAGCGAGGTGACCAGAACTGAACACAATATTCTAGATGAGGTCTTACTAATGCATTGTAAAGGTTTAACATTACTTCCCTTGATTTAAATTCAACACTTTTCACTATATAGCAGAGCATTTTGTTAGCTTTTTTTATAGCTTCCTCACATCGTCTAGATGAAGACATTTCTGAGTCAACATAAACTCCTAGATCATTTTCATAGATTCCTTCTTCAATTTCAGTATCTCCCATATGGTATTTATAGTGGACATTTTTTATTGCCTGCGTGCAGTACCTTACACTTTTCTATATTAAATGTCATCTGCCATGTGTCTGCCCAGTTCTGAATGCTGTCTAGATCATTTTGAATGACCTTTGCTGCTGCAGCAGTGTTTGCCACTCCTCCTATTTTTGTGGTCTGCAAATTTAACAAGTTTGCTTACTATACCAGAATCTAAATCATTAATGTAGATTAGAAAGAGCAGATGACCTAATACTGATCCCTGTGGATCCCTGTGGAAACTGAGTCAATGAGGTCGTTAATTAATGAATTTCTTGTTAAAAAGCTTAATTGCCGCAGGTCACTTACATCACTTCCTATCTCAATGACAAGATAAGGGGAACTCGTTAATCAGAATTCATGTTAACGAGATCAAGAAAAATGAGTGGAAGCTTAATTCACTGTTATGGAAACCACTAGGGTACAGTGTGATGGCTCTCCCACCAGCAAGCAGCAGCCAAATGGAAAATAAATAAATAATGGGAATATATATTTTGTGTATAATTTGTAAACTTCATTTAAAATTATGCATTTTGTCATGCAGAATGTACATTTATTTAGAACACTATATATAAAATCCTGATTTACAATTATCTGGCATGTGGGTAGAAATCGGACGGCACAGATAAAAACAAATAAGAAACTTAAACCCTAGTAATCATTTACCCTCATTCGGGGGGATATGTTGCCACAGTTCACTATATGCAGCTGTTTTAATGTGCATTTTGCATCTTTTGTATGTATTTTAGCATGTACGATTGTAGGCTAGAAATAAATATGTTTGAAGTGCCATTTGTGTTTGTAGTTAACACTTCATTATATATGTATTAAGCTTTTAAAATTACAATAACCCAATTCACAATTTGTTTATAATTAATTGTTCAGTGAACTCCTCAATTCATACATTTTCTCTGGTACTCTTTGTTCGCCACCCTGACAAATAAACTCCATATGATTAGAAGCAGTCATGAACACTTACAGTATTATAAGAACCTCTTACATGGATATGAAAGTGTACATTGTACATGAAGTGTGGGAGGAGTCTGACAACATTACAAATACATTTAAACAAAATCCATTTCAATGACCTCGATCACATTCCTAGTGGATCTGTGTGTCCTTGCACGCCTGTTCTTCATTCTTGTGTGGATTAGACACAGGTGTTAAAAGCCAGGAATGCATTGCAAATCTGCAATCACCTAAGGAAACGTTATTGTAATATCTAATATGCTGCTTTCTACACCAAGATTTCATTAATTACTCTTAGGTTTTTATTTGTATAATTCAAATAAAATCTACAGTAGAGGTCAGCTGTCATATAATGCATCCATAGTTCAGATAGGCTACAGTTGCATTGATAATTTCTTGGTAGTAACATTACACTGGGTGCAAATAATGATACAGCATTGGTACAATGTAGCAATACAACAAACGTTCCGTAAGGGGATAAATGGTTAAAACAAGTGCATAAATCTCATCCATAACAACAAGTATAGAAAAGGCTAATCTATTTTCATAGCTACAAATATTGCCTTATCTAGGTCAGTGGTATTCAGCTGTGGCCTTCGAGATCCAATCCAGTCCAGGTTTTTACTCCAGGAAGGTTCTAATGTAGTTAATTGAAGCTGCTAGAAGCAATTAACTAATTTAGCAGTTAAATTTCTGTTTCAAGGTGAGTTAAATACTCTTTAATTAATTAAAACTCTCCTTTTCCGAGTACAGATTAACTCCTGATAAATTATAACAATTAACGAGGATTTGCTTTTAAATTCCCACACAAACAAAATAAATAGTCGCAAGAAGCACTGCGCATTAAGATATTAACATTATTTTGTAAATCAGCATAATTTTCGGAAATCACATTAGCACGATTATTTAATAACGAAATTGGCATAAATGCCAGGGGAAGGGGTATTGTTGTTGTTGCGGGGAGAGCGGTGAAAGTAAAAGAAGGAAGAGGTAAGCTGTGTAAACATGGCGAAATGCTTATATTCTTTAATGAAAGGGTGCACACTTTTCTTGGAAGAATATTGCAGGAGGGGTGGTGTTTTAAAATACAAAATACACAGTAAAAAGAAATTAAATTACTTCAATTGAATTCGGCCATGGTTTGTTTTATTTGGACTGCCGTGGGTGATGCGCTGTGGGGGCGAGCACACACCCAAAGCGCATGCATTTATATTGTAGCTAGCGAGATTAAAGAAGGTGGGGAGGGGCGGTGATAGGAAAATACCATTAGAAATAATATTAGTAACCAGAAATGAAAATCTAATGGCCATTCTAATGTATTTATTTTTTTTATATGTAAAGTATGGAAATTAATGTTTTAGAAAATATTTTGAAATAATTACTCCCTACTCACTTGGATGAGCTGAGAGGGTGGGGCTGATGATAGTCAGCTGTATATAAGCTCACCTAGTCAGTAGAGAAGGCATGTTTTTGGTTACTGTGGTTTAATAGCTTGAAGTAGCAGCAGCAGCAGACAGGAGCGCAGTAACTGTTTTGATGGTTGGAGAGGCTAGAGAGCAAGCTAACCCTCTGTTAAAGCTGAGCTTAACCCTGTATTTGGGCTGACTATTAATTCATTATTATTTTGGACATTTCTAGAGCTCTGTTTATTTTTCCGTTTATCCTTGTTCACTTTCTTGTTGTTTCTGTCTCGCACGGTGCAAAACAAAGTGTAAAATTGCTTTGGTATAACTGTTTTTGGAATGCTGTTTTGAAAATTGACAAATGCTGTATTACAGGGCTTTGTTTTGCAATCATTTTCTCAATTTTTTTTTGAATAGTATACATGCAGCACCATACCTTGGTGTTTTAGACACACTGATGTACCTGAATTTATAATGCCCCGACATTAATAAAGCAACTGCAATATAGTACAACCACTCCCTCTGAGATATTATATTTTTAGATATCTGATGGACCACTAGAACCAATTAAATCGGTTATACTGTATTCTTGTACCTCTCATAAACTAATCAGACCAAAGTGTCATACCGGCACTGAACATAAAGATAGGAGGCTTGTTTCTATATACCATTACTATGTGATATCTGGCTAGTACGACGTTGGTAGCAAAATATATACGACAGAAGTAGCGTTTCTATATAAAGTTGCTCACACTACTCGATTGTATTACCTGTCATATTCCACCGTCACCTACTTAGCTGTCCTATAAATATGACAGGTGGATCACAGTCAAATCCCTCCTTGAACTTTGTGAACCATGGCTGCTCTAATTTATGCTGTGCATTCAATTCACTTCATCATCTTTGATGAAAACGTACATGGTTGTTAATTTTACAAAATAACATTTCCTTAATACTTTCTACTTCAAGCAGTATCTTTAAACGATCTCTGCTATAATGATTTCTTTATATTGCTGTTTGGGTAGATGCCATTATTGATTGGCATGTCTGCTTTGTCTCCTAACACAACCCACCATTTCCCTTAACAATTAGGCTCTTTATATTTCATTTTTTATACATGTGTTGCATTTGTTCTAATAGGTGTAATATTGATTTAGTTAGTTAAATATTAAATCATTATTTATTAGTCTAACACAATACTGTGTTTATGGTGGAGTTACAAACAGGTCAATTACATGGGAATATATACAATAACACATACAGTATAGAGTAGATAGAAAATTGTTAGGTCATTTTAACCTATAATTTCTGCCTCTTATATGAATAATGATTGTGCAAACGCGATTTACAAGACCTTTCAAAATACATTTTCCTTGTGTGGTTCATATATTTTCAGATATATGCCATGTAGAATGTGGGTAGTATTTGCTAGACTACCTGTCATATTTAAACACCAATTAAGATTCAACTGAAATATAGAAACAAGGGATAACTGATAGAGAGAGCAGGGAATAACTGGGTTTCTAAAGGTGGTTCCACACTGGAGGTGAGCGAAGCGAGCGGCGAGCAAATTTTGTATCTACAGCTGGTACAAACAAGGACACTGACAGACGCAGTACTGCTGAAATACTTCTCCTTCGTCATAGATGCCAAAGAAGACAAAGAAGGCTGTGGGCGCATGATATTAATAAAAAAAATGAAATGCACAAGTGGATTATTATCACCTAGAGGCCAACGTGAAAATCAACAGCAAGCCTGTCATTTATGTTGTAACCAGTTTGTGAAAAAAGAGAAAAGCGCACAACAGCACCACACAGAGGACATTTAAAAAAAACAATTATAGGCAGCATTATTTTTCCAGATTAAACCCCCCCCCTCGCCAACTATATTCATTAAATTCACTCACCTTACTAGTAATAATGCCTGAAATGTTCTGCCAGGAATTGTCCTTTTTACTGTTGTCTTTGTATGAATGTAATGAACAATCATAGCGCACAGGATACCGCTGCACTTCCTTAATCAGATTCTCGTCTTTCATGTTTATCGCATATTTGTGTTATGGCCTGTGTCAAGTTTACTGATATTGCTGAGATTGCTTCTGATTGGTCCATTTCACTCTAGTCACCCTCGATGCATGTGAAAAATATAACACAGTTCTATTCCTGTGCAGTCGCTCTCGTCACCCCGACTGGTCACTCGTATCGCTCGCAGTCAGTGTAGACCCACCCATACATTCCAGTCACTTCTAAATGATTCGCTCGCATCGCTCGCCTCCAGTGTAGAACCGCCTTGATATACACTTCCTCAACACGTCAATGATTCACCATTTCAGTTTGGCTTACATATTGTCCTGTGAATATTAAAAGACCAGCAGTCATATTTGATGTCCTAGATACCAATTTCAGTTTTTTTTTTCAAATGCACGATAGTCTTCAATTAATCAATGCTATTATACATAAACTCTTGGTGCTCAATGTGGGTTGCAAGTATTATTAAGTTTGTGAAGAAGATGAATAGCCTCATGTAACGTTCCAGTATAAATAGCAATGCTTGTCATTGTACTATTTATATAAATTAGGTAAATCCAATGGTATGGGGTGAAAAAACATACTGTAGACTGAAGGTTTAGCTCAATCCTGTCAGCCTGTAAAAAGTAAGCAGCCATCACAGTACGCTTTCATTTAGCATTCAGCAGTCATATAGTGATAAACATTAAACTCATTTTTAGTATATCTGAAGCTTTTAACTCCCAACCATAATTTCACTAAGGGATAATTGTATGGTTTCTGCTCAAAATCTAGGTCAAACTAGAAGAGGTGAAATACATTTAAATGATGTTGCCAATACAATACTTTTAGTTCGGGATTTGCAGTTTCCCTATAGATGTATCCAATATGAAATTACAGTTCTGCTAAAGACTGAAAACTGTAAACACCACTAATTGTTTTTATACAACCTTGAAGGCTGCTGTATCAAACACAACCAAACAGTGGAGGCTCAACACAGTGAAGCAAATCCTTACTAACAAGAAGGATGACATCCTAGAGTTTTAATGAGGAACTTGTTGAAACACCCTGTGTAATGAGCCTGTCAGGTTTAAAAACAAGTTTAAAGATATGATCATTGATCCCCAAGCGGCTCATGTGGTAAATGCATGACCACATGGTGTGCTGGAGGTGTCATACGGTCAGGGCAGTGCATGGTCACTTCACGTCAAGTTGTTGATCTTAGATGAAGATCCCACAGGAAGTGTTGCATTAGCCTTGGCATTCCTGCAGGTCTTAGGAAAAATGAAGGGGCCTACTTCATCTCATTGTTGCAGCAACCCCTACAGGTCAGGCCTATTAATCACAGAGTCAGTGAAACGTTAGATATATTTGTACAAAATTGAGAATTTATCAGATTATACCCAGATGTGATCCGAAATGTATGTAGGATATTTTGGTGGAGACTTGTGCAAAATAAAGACAGTCATGATGTTACAGTCATGTCACATTTGTGCACCTTTAATTCTCTAGTAGAATCAGGGGAGGCAAACAGGAGGGCAAATAAGATGGAATAAACAAGGAGGCTGTGTGGTCCAGTGATTAAAGAAACAGGCTTGTAACCAGGAGGTCCCCGGTTCAAATCCCAGCTCAGCCACTGACTCATTGTGTGACCCTGAGCAAGTCACTTAACCTCCTTGTGCTCTTTTGGGTGAGACGTTATAAGTGACTCTGCAGCTGATGTGAAGTTCACACATCCTAGTCCCGTATCTTGTAAAGCGCTTTGTGATTGTGGTCCACTATGAAAGACGCTATATAAAGATTATTATAGTGCGTTGTTCGTGTACTGGCTTATAGATTTTCACATACCCAGTCAATAGTTAATCAAGAATAATCACACAGAATGGGGTATTCAAAGTTTAATGAATCAGAGTATATGTTTACTCCTTTGGTTTATTAACGCTTAAATGGACCGAATGATCGCAGATCTACTTTGAATTCTAGCTGATAGATAATCCAGGCAGTCTGCTGATTTGGCAAACTAACAGCATTAAAAATATATAAACCATATAAAAATATATGGTTACATAACACACCTCCGACAGTCTGAGGCACCCATTTTACACCAATACATACAATATAACAACATCTCTAAAGCTAATAATAATCCTATCCTATAGCATCATGCTTCAATATAGGCGAGATTTAAATTCAAGATTATGCTTACCTTCTGCAGAGAAGTATGTCTTAAAATATAAAGCAGAACGTCCAAACTAGAGGATCTGAATGCAACACCAGCAATCAGCTTCACAAAGAGGTCTTCAAAAGATGGACCAGTTAAGTCTGTGTTAACAAACTCAACTGATAGCTAATTTTACTCCCATATTTATAGGACTTTTTCTCTGTCTTCGTGCATCAGATGGCTTAATTAAACCTAAACATCCGGTTTGTTAGACAGGCTTTATCTCTAAAATTAATATTATACCTTTTGGTGCCAGGCTACTCCTTAAAAAAAAAAAAAATGCTGTACCGGCTTTCTCCCACTTTTCCAAGATAGGGCTATATGAGGTTTTCTCTAAAACTAATAATATATGTTCCTGTACCATGGAGTTAGTCTCCCTTGTTAAGATAAAATATATAAAAGTGAGGTACCCTTAAGTTAGAACACCTGTTTTGTCAGTAAGTTCTGTTTTGGTTGCTAAAACATTTTTTCTTTTACCATGAGAATTCTAGTCCTCCCACAAGATAAGAAGTGAGAGGTCCTTAAGTCCTCATTTGCAACTGCTGATAAGAAACTTAGCTACATTGCATTCCAAGAGGCCCCATCAAGGTTATTAAATTATGTCAGTGTTCCATAGTTCACTGAGTTTCTCATTTAGGCTAACACAGATTTCTGTAATAATACTTCTGCGTGTAGCTTTTTTTTAAAACAGTCTCTAAACTAGTACAATGCTTTACAATGATAGTATTGCCCTTAATAGTTAGTTTTCTTCCAATGGTCTTTTGAACACAGTATCCAGTTTGCATCCAGGATATCAGAATACTCCCAGCAGGATTGGAAATATTTTTCTGGCTCTGTTCTACATCGTTTAATTTAACATTTAAATGGGAAAAGGATAATTCCTGATCATCAGGGACACATTCAAATATGATCCTACAAGCTTTATCATATGGGTACATGCAGGACACGGTTTTAGTTCTGCTAGTGGCAGTTTTTGGCACCATTGGCCATATGAAGAAAGCTGTGATGTATTACAGTATACAGCCAATATGCCGCATAAGCAGGGCTTAATTTGTAAATAAAAAGGCATCAGATATTCTAATTAAGGGAGAGGGAATAGCATTTTAGTTTCTACACCTAATGGACTGATCTTGATTTGAAGTAGCTTCCATATATGCTTCAATTTCTCACCTGCTTGGTGGTTTCATGCCTTGTTGTTGGTGTTGGTAACTGCTTGCCGACCTTTGCCTAGACATGTTTGAACATAATCTTCCGGTTTGAACACAGCCAGTGTCGGGCTGACTAATCTGATGAACAGGAGCGAAAAAGTTTTTTGGCGTTTCAGCGTTTGGGGTGTGAAACAAAACCTAGGCATTTTCTTACTCACGGATGTCGCATCCTAAAATATATTGTTACAGAACACTTTTGTCATTCAATTCATGGAACAGGAAAGTTCTTTTTTGCAATCTTTTTTTTTCACATGGTTCATCATTTGTAAACTGCACAGTTCTAACCTGTCAGACAAAAAGGTACTGGATCTGGACCCCTACTAGACTATTCCTATATAAATAGAAATTGTCATTAAACACAAGAGTCTGAACAAATACACAGCTCTCTAATGGCTAATACAGACATTAAGGATTCACTTAATGTGTTTGGAACCCAAAGTACTACAGTACTTCTGCTTCAGGCCACCCTATCACAGACAAATCCATCCTGTTATATCTCTGACACTTTGCTTCTGTAGCACCAAAGCAAATAATTATATTAGAGAGCCAGGCAGCATCATCCTGGATATTTATTGCACACACGTTATCACCTTAACCTTGGTGGTGCAGAATGGTTGGACAAGAAGGAGTGTGCTGAAGAATGAACTGTGCTGTCAAGATATGGCACAGTGCTACAGATTCATGACTACTTCCCAGTAGCATAGCATTAAACTGGGAAAACTGAATTCATATGTGTAATGGGCAATGTTGTGTGATCCATTGCCATTACGGATTCTGTCCCCTGTTGTTGAGATGAGATGAGGTTAAAAGCTCTAAAACCAGGAATGCAGATGAGAATGCAGATGGTGCGCGGGGTTGCAGGTTCACACCCAGCCTCCACCTGTTACATATGCTAGGATCCTACAGTTCACAAACAGCATTTGGATAAGCATTATCCTTTTGCAATGCAGTGGAATTCTCTTTTGTTTAAAAGATGCAGGACTAAATGTAACATACTGGATTGTGGTGTTAGTTTAAAAAAAAACTGTCCTAGTGAACCTGAATCCACAGAGTCATCCAAATTATTACATGTGTCATCAAGGATAAACTAATTTCCAAGAGTGTGTCAGGGTGTCATAAACATACAGGTGGTTTTGGTGGTAGACTGAGGCAAATTTACTGTCATGTGTTGATCTGATATGTGCTTTATGTTTATGGAACTTTGTAGACAAATTATACTCAGCTGACTTAAGAATGATTTATTCAAATCACTATTTACCCAATTGGAACAATTAAACATTGAGGTTTCCGTGAAAATCAGTTGTTTGTAATCAAGACCTTTTTTGTCTCAGGATAAGTGGTGTGAGCCATTTAACAAGGTATTGATAAATTAGAAAGGGGTGTATTGATAAATAAAGCTACAACTACATTATTCATCCTAGACAGTACCCTTGCAGACAAGTAACATGCACTCTTTGAGGATGTATAGACATACCTTTAGAATAGAAGAGATAAAAGAAATGTATGCTGTTGTTGTTCATCCATGACGTGGTATATACTACAACACGATCTGACAAGAACACCTTCACACCTTGCTTTGACCTTGATGGAGTGATGCTGGGGCTGGATAAAATGGACCATGAAATGCATTGCTTTGCAGCTGAGCGAGCAACACCCTTTTACCGTTCAATTGGTTTGAGGTGCGTTGTGAAAATGCAATTGATGTGACCTGCGGGAATACCGCAGAAGATAAATCATGTGTTAATCAAGGTGTTTCTTAAGTTTGTAGGCCACTGTGCAATGCTGCTATGGGGAAAGGCATTTCTAACTGATTTGACTTTAGAAATGTTTTGAAAATGGATGGCAAAATGATTCAAGATTACAATATGAAATACAAGAGGCATTGTCATGTTACTCCTTATATGCCACTGATGAGTGGTCTTGCCATAACATAATGGTAACTATAATATTGATTGTAAAAGTGTGAAATCTACAAAAAATATCTGCGGTTTACTGTGGTATAGTCAAGGCAAAATTCAATTTCAGGTTACTGAAAGAAATGAAAAAGTAGGCTACTTTGAATCAAAATTATTTAGCCAAATGAATGCTTTGTGCAAAAAAAAAAAAATAAATTTGGATTTTTGAAAGTATACAGAAATGATGAGAACTTTGTAATTAGAACTGTATTATACATTAACCTTTGAGCGAGATTCGGGGGGTGGGAGTTGGGGCCCTTCATTGCTGTCTATCATTACCAATTTCCAATTTATTTAAACCCCAATCACACACTTTCCCTGTCTTGTGTTTTTGGTTTTTAGCAAATGTTCAGACTCCGTCCAAATCATGCTTAAACATGCTTTCTTTAGCAATGTCTAAACTTTGTCACCTTGCTTTCTCGTCCGATTCATATAATTTAGAGCAATTAATCTCTGCTCCTACCTTCTCTGAAGATATTTCTCATAGAAAATGAAATTCTACAAGTGACCTTTCAATATAAGTTCAACTTGAAGGTCAATATGAACTCTACATGCAGCATTCAGGCCTTAGGAAAAAAAGATTATAGTTAAGGCCTAAAGATAACCTCCCTGTAGGTCATGTCACCGGTGGACTCATTTTGATAGTAAGAGTTTGAAAGCATATGCAGCCCTAAGGCTGGTCCTACTTTGTGGTTGATTTTATTTGTCCAAACATCTGTTTCAAATATCTTTACTTTCTAGCTTAAATTATCATTTTCCTTTTGAAATTCTTTCAGTGCCTTATCCAGTGCTTCAGTGAGTGGCTTTGAGTTGTTGGTAAACATAACAAACAAGACTATTTTAAAGCAGGCTTCTTTGGGTAATATATTATATTGTGGATCTGACAGATGTAATTAGTAATTGACATCCAAGCAGCAGCAACCCACAGTACGTTTAACCCTTTGCGGTCCATTTATTCAGCACCTGTCAGGTGCGTCACGGTCCAATTTATTTTCACACGCGCTGTTTATTTTACAGACACTGTTTAAAAGTAATTTTATTCATAGTAAAACAGGTTTAAAAGGCACTGCATATCAACAGGACACTCAGTACTGCATCTCCAGCCCTGCCCCACTTTGCTGTATTTATCACATACCTCTTCATAGTAGTGCATACTGATAAATCATCTCCTGATCACTCGTTTTATCACCAAACTCCTCAATAATGGCATCCAAGTCATTATTTTATTACTATAACATCTCAAAAAGCTTGGCAAATGTCCGTGATATTCTTTGAGCGCTGGATGCGGAAGCAGCTATCTTGTTTGCTTTATGTCTGTGGCGAAGGGACTATGCATATTACTCAGATCCTCCTCCTTTTTTTCGGCTCCTCTTGGCTTCTATCGGTCTCACTCGGCCATTGAAAGCTTTTCTCTGTTTTTTCCAGAGAAAAAAATGACTAGACCTGTGCTTGACATCTTTATGATAATGTCGGACAGGGTCCAACATCGGACCGGAAAGGGTTAATGATGTGCTTGTAGCCAGGACTGCCTTTAGCTATATTATCTATGAAGAGTTTTACATGTGGCATTTCAGCACCACAATCATGGCTATAACCTCATGTTCTGCGATGCATGTTACTACATTTTAACATAATCCGCAAGGAAAATTATCCTTGCACGCTTGTAAATAAATAAACAAATTTAAACTCCCTGAGAATCAACTCTGTACAGTAGACTACTTAAGGCAGGCTCGGAACAGTACGGTATGTTCTGTAAATTAAATCTTCACCTTCATGTTGAGGAACACATGCATGCTGGGAACGAGAAATAACCAGATTAAGCTCCGACTGCCCTATCTACTTCAATTTCTCGGGTTGGGAGATGCTACTCACCAAGACATACTGAACTTACCTCTCTATTTACACCCTGAATCATATCTAAAAATGACTGCCTGCCTATTAAATGAGTTCTATGAGCAGAGGCTGTTACATAAACATGTGCATCCAGCAAGATGTGTGGATTTTGTGGAATTTACATTACTTCGTGTGGCTGGCTGTGATCCTAATCATAAATATTTGACATTATATTTTAACTGTGGCATGAAAAATGATACAAAGATGAGGAAAGTGTGCTCAGATGTATAATACAGATGTGGATCTTAGAAAATAAACGATTCCGAAAATGAAATTGCACAAGCATGCGTGAAAAAGGGAACATTTAAAAAAAAAAAATGACAGAAATTATTGGGTGGCACATACTGTTACAACATTTAACACAGTTACATTAACTACTCACGCGTGCCTATCAGTACTGTACACATGTCTTCCAGAATGTTTTCTTTTTTTAGTAAATCTTTCATATTTATTTTGCAAAAGCTGCTGAATGGAATTGGGCAGCATCTACATTGCAAACTGATTGTGCGACTCATGAGGTACATGGATCACCAAAAGAGGTTATTTCTGGTAGGCCACTTCCCTCTGTGATATCTGCATTACAAATTGATTTTTTAATTTTAAAAAAATCTGTTTGAGACTGGGGATACCATACTTGTTACTTATTTTCTTATATATATTTTTTCCACAATATATTTCCAACCCAATCACAGGACTTCTTGACAAGCGTTGGAGGAGATGGGAGTGTGGGTGCTGTTCATTTACCCACAATGCTGCAGTCTTGTCAAGTTTTTTTTCTGGCTTTATTGGCGGTTTGGATTGGATCACCAATAATACTTCCACCAATCAGAGTATGTCATACAGTGTGCGATTTTATTTATGATGTGATCAGAAACTCTGGCTGTGTAAACTGCGCCTACTACTGTGGTACCTGTAGGACTGTTCTTTTTTAGGTTAAGCAGTTTTGTGTTATTTTTTTTTTACAAGGGGTTAATTAAGTAGCAGCCAAAATTGATTATGCCAGACTTGTTAGAAAAATCTGTAACAATGGTGCAAATGTTCTTTGGATTGTTAATGTCGCTACGTGTAGATACTACTGTCCACTGTGCAGGTATCGCAAAGTCCCTAAACAATATGTTAAAATAAATTAGTTCTGCACCGTACACCATACTGTGTTATGTTAATGAACCATAGCTAAGTTTTAAAACTGAGAGTTAGCAAATGCCTATCATTAAAGTGTACTGCAGTTATTAATCCTTTCCAATTACTGATATCTTAAAATTGAAGGACCATATAAGAACGGTAAATATTGTAACTCATTTTTAGAAGGCCTTTGTTTTGACACAATGGCTGTAAAATAATTCTGACCACCACAAACGGCCTTTTCGGGCTCAGAAATTATTAAAAAATAATTTTAAAAAAAGCACGTAGACAGGATCGTCGCTTCAGAAATTGCATTGATTTACTACAGCGTTACTCATCACCACAGCTGCTTGTCTCAGGTTAGATCAGTCTCTAATCTACCATGATATAGCTACTATTCTTCTGGCTTGCAACTTCGATTGCTAGAAATATCAAGAGCACAACACTGTGTATACTGCATGATTATTGATTTGTACTAAGATCTGGTGGTATTGTGTTAAACTGTATTACAGTGTACTGCAGTTTTGATAGACATAGGCTGACTGAGAAATATGTCTGGTTTTGGTCTGTGGAAAAGGTGGCAACCCTATTCCTCCCCCAAGGAGCAAACACCAGCCATATCATTATAATATGGCCTCCAAGATGCCACAATCAAAAGCATAGCCCACAAATACAGTGGCAGTATTAAGATCTGCCTGCCACTGTTTCGATTTTTAAAATAGACCCCAAGAAATGTTATACCAGGAAGTAGAAACAGCATTAACTTATACAGCATATTCTTGGAAATACATGCGCATTCTAAGACAAGTAAAGCCAACTGAAGAGCTTACTTTTTTTTTTTTTTAAACCAAGTTTTTCTATGGTATTTTTTTTCTGTCTTGAAACTCCTGGGTAGGCTGCAACTTCAGCAACACCTACCATCAACAACTGACTTAACCCAACCTCTCCAGCCCCTTAAGAGTCTGCCATACTACTGTTGCAATCCTGAAATGTGGTGGGTAAGCCAAATATGGTTTGCAAAGATTTTTGGCAGAAGAATTCCTCCAAATTACCAGTCAGTAGTTAATCACAAAAGAAATTCAAGCATTTTTTATAATGATTATGAGCTTATACTATAAACCAAAATTATTTAATTTGTGTTATTTAAAAAAAGCAAAGCTCTTCAAATCTTAAATGTTATCTTAAGAATGACTGGCAGGTCCTCGTTGTTACTGGTTAAACAGTAATTGTGTTACCATTCTCTTCTGTTAGGCTACCCTAACTGCAAACCTTTTTACTTTTGTGAACATTGCTTGAGGTTATTTGATGGATATTAAAATATGGATCGGAGATTTCCTTTAACCTGATTGGTCAATACGAAGGACCTTGAATGTTATCTTTCAAACTATGTTTATTCACTGTTGCAAATCAATCCGCCCAAAAATACGTAAATACAGTATTTTGCCTTTTTTCTGCTTGTTAAAAGAAAATCTCTGTTCTTGTACACGCCCTCTGAACGTTGTCTGTCAATGTAGACTATTCTGCTTCCTCGATGTCTTATCTATCTATTTCAATTTAGTCTAGCAAATAAAGTAAAACAGAAAATCTAAATAATCAAGAATAGTTTGCTGTCAGTGGCAATACAGTAACCACAATAGTCTCCGGTTTGAATGACGAGTTGAAATCAAACAACTAGGACACAGTCTGATTACTTTCAGCAATTTTATTTACGCAATCAAAGTAACAGCACAGGCACGTCACATCTCTTCTCTAATGCCAGGAGAAGGAGGCTTTGACTTTATGAACACACACTGTGAACAAGTAACTGAACAAACAGCAAGATCTGGATTAACACATACTGCTGATAACTAGATAGTTTTAATTACTAAAACTTTTTATTTGATTTATTTCGCTAATAAATGTTAGGACCTAACGGTTTTTTAAATACTGAAACTTACATAAATACATGCACTCAAATCCAAATAGAAAAATAATAAAAGTTTGCTGTATTCTTAACATGTTTTACAAAGTTTACGAACCATGTTTGCTGTTCTATACGAGGTACCTGAACTGAAGAGCAGCTCCATGTGTAAGCAGAAGCTTTTTTTATTATTATTTGCCAATTGGAAATACCCACGGAGCGTCCACTGCTGGGATGAAGCCTGTGAGACCACAGATGAAATTCTGAGCAAACCGCATTACTCATGGAATAATGAGGAAAATGTTTGTATTCATTAGCAACAAAAACTAGTGCTGCATAAAATCACACAAAAAAATGAAAAACTGTAAATGTTATATTTTTTATTGTATCCATTTTCTAATAGCAATAGAACCCTCATGAAAGGGTTTTATCATCTGGTAAGGCCCTTCTTGTTATGATAAAAGCCCTCGCCTTTGGCTCGGGACATTTAACAACATGAGACGGGCCTTACCAGACGATGAAGACTTCTTCTTCGGGTTCTATGTTATTAAGGTGGGGAAAACCAAGATACTTCCCAAAAAATGTAGATGCACAGCTAAGCAAAAATATGAAATAGTTTTTAAAGAAAAAAAACAAGAGTTCAGACAAACTTAGCTGTCACTTCTTATTATAATTCTGTACCAACATCAGATATTGCCCTGTGTTGAGGCTTGTCAAGGACTTATCAGCATAGTCACAGCCTGTGATTACAAATCATCCTGTGTCAGATCTCCCAAAGATCACTTCTCATCACATCCCACCCCTCTATAATGGCCCATGTCCTCCATGGCCTCATGACAGAGGCATTAGCTGAGGTATTTACTCTGAATCTGTGTCAGTCTAATAAAGACTCACCTGTAATAACAGGCTTTTCTGAATGACTGGGGAAAAATAGCTCTACATTGGAATGTCATCACAAAGCCACTGAGAACTTTAAAAGCAATTCCTCCATTCAAGAGGAAATACCAATGTTGGTAATTCAACATTGGTTCTTTTTAGAATGAGCTAAAACATCCGGCTGCATTTTGAACCATTAAAGAAAATTGATGATGGAATTAGATAAGGCCTTTCTACCAGGAAATTCTTCTGTCCTGGAATGATTTTTAATGTTTCTGGGAATCCACAGCACAGCAATATAAACCCACAGTGTATTTAAGCGATAACTAAAGTGATCCATTAAATGGGTTAGATAACTGTATTCCAAGTAAATAGGCACCAATACCACTCTTGTTATAGCTATTATGTTTCAGAGTCACCCTGCACTTTGAAAACTTTTGGATTTGATATCAATCCTTACAGAAGCAATTCAGGGGCACCTGGCTAATTTAAAATGGAAGTTGGTGATTTAACCTGAGTTCTAAATTAGCAGCGTGTTGTGTCTTTTTCAGGAATGTGTTAATTAAACAGAAATAAAATGTAGAATCAGGATTACATTTTTTTAATGCATCATTTCTACTATCCTGGTTGTGAAGACCACTGCTTCTGATAGGACTTGGTTTGGTTTGTTTCTGGCCATCATTGTTTGTGTCTGTTGATTCACTTTTGAATCGTAGGCCTCTCTGTGTCTATTTCCATTTAGAGCACTTTGAATCTGATCCTATAACCACTCATATTTAAAGATGGATAATGTGGCCATATGTATTTTACCTTTTTAAGTGTCATATTTACAGTAAATGCAACTACTGACTTCTGAGAACCGGTTACACAATTCTAATCGTATTCTTGTTAATTTGAATTACGATGTCTAGATGTCTTCCACAGTACCAATGTTTGACAAATATCAGCTTCAAATGTGGGCCCTCATCCCATAAGGCTTAATGCTGCATATCATATATCAGCTGTGATATAATGCACTGACAAGACCACATTTAGAATACTACATTCAATTTTAGTCACTGCATTACACAAATAACATACCAAGAGTCAAGCAAAAAGCAACTGGACTAATGCCACTAAAAGGCCTAAATTATAGATATAAATTGAATCTATATATCCTAGAACAAAGAAGGGTTAGACAACTTTATTGAACTGTTTAAATGCCTAGAATGAGTCAACATAGTTAATCATCGGCACTATTTCAAGCACAGCACAGAGACCATGACTACACAGTTAGAAATTGAGTTAGAATTTTTTTTTTAAATAGATATGAATTTGAACAGCTTGGTAAAAATATCATGAAATACTAAAATAGATTCGCTGGCATTGAAACATTAAAGACGTTGAGAAGGACTTTTAGTCAGAATGTTTGTCAGTAAATTTATTATCAGTTTCTATTAGTATTTCTAAATGTAGCACCTTTGAGTGTTTAATAGTTATGCTTAACAGATGATAAACATATCAGGTTAAAGAGTTGCTTCAGCAATTGCCAGCAAAAGTTGCCTCAAAATTGTCTCATGCTGCATGGCCCATTTGCTTTACTAAGGCTGCCCGGATTAAATATGTTTGTAAACATGTAAACTACCTGCAGTACACTAAACCCTTTAAATGATAAAAATAAAATACTGGTATATTAAATTAACATTTAAAAATAAAATGTGAAAAACACAGTACCTTTCAATTGGGCATTAACTATTATTTCACATTTACTATGATACTAAGCAGTACATAATACACTTTTCTATTAAGATGCATGTCGAAAAATAAATTAGATACACTACCGTTCAAAAGTTTGAGGTCACTTAGAAATGTCCTTGTTTTCCATGAAAACATACATGAAATGAGTTTGAATAGGAAATATAGCAAAATGAATAGGAAATATAGTCATTGACAAGGTTAGAAATAATGATTTTTAATTGAAATAATAATTGTGTCCTTCAAACTTTGCTTTTGTCAAAGAATCCTTCATTTGCAGCAATTACAGCCTTGCAGACCTTTGGCATTCTAGTTGTCAATTTGTTGAGGTAATCTGAAAAGATTTTACCCCATGCTTCCTGAAGCACCTCTCACAAGTTGGATTGGCTTGATGGGCACTTCTTACGTACCATACGGTCAAGCTGCTCCCACAGCAGGCCACTCCATTATAGACAGAATACCAGCTGACTGCTTCTTCCCTAAATAGTTCTTGCATAGTTTGGAGCTGTGCTTTGGGTCATTGTCCTGTTGTAGGAGGAAATTGGCTCCAATCAAGCGCCGTCCACAGGGTATGGCATGGCGTTGCAAAATGGAGTGATAGCCTTCCTTCTTCAAGATCCCTTTTACTCTGTACAAATCTCCCACTTTACCACCACCAAAGCACCCCCAGACCATCACATTGCCTCCACCATGCTTGACAGATGGCGTCAAGCACTCCTCCAGCATCTTTTCATTTTGGTCTGCGTCTCACGAATGTTGTTCTTTGTGATCCAACACCTCAAACTTAGATTCGTCTGTCCATAACACTTTTTCCAATCTTCCTCTGTCCAGTGTCTGTGTTCTTTTGCCCATCTTAATCTTTTCTTTTTATTGGCCAGTCTGAGATATGGCTTTTTCTTTGCAACTCTGCCTAGAAGGCCAGCATTCGAGTAGCCTCTTCACTGTTGATGTTGAGACTAGTGTTTTGCGGGTACTATTTAATGAAGCTGCCAGTTGAGGACCTGTGAGGTGTCTGTTTCTCAAACTAGACACTCTAATGTATTTGTCCTCTTGCTCAGTTGTGCACGGGGCCTCCCACTCCTCTTTCTATTCTGGTTAGAGCCAGTTTAAGCTGTTCTGTGAAGGGAGTAGTACACAGCGTTGTGCGAGATCTTCAGTTTCTTGGCAATTTCTCGCATGGAATAGCCTTCATTTCTCAGAACAAGAATAGACTGATGAGTTTCAGGAGAAAGTTCTTTGTTTCTGGCCATTTTGAGCCTGTAATCGAACCCACAATTGCTGATGCTCCAGATACTCAACTAGTCTAAAGAAGGCCAGTTTTATTGCTTCTTTAATCAGCACAACAGTTTTCAGCTGTGCTAACATAATTGCAAAGGGTTTTCTAATGATCAATTAGCCTTTTAAAATGATAAACTTGGATTAGCAAACACAACGTGCCATTGGAACACAGGACTGATGGTTGCTGATAATGGGCCTCTGTACGCCTATGTAGATATTCCATTACAAATCAGCCGTTTCCAGCTACAATAGTCATTTACAACATTAACAATGTCTACACTGTATTTCTGATCAATTTGATGTTATTTTAATGGACAAAAAATTTGCTTTTCTTTCGAAAACAAGGAAATTTCTAAGTGACCCCAAACTTTTGAACGGTAGTGTACATAAAGAAAAGATATTTGGAAACATGTGCTTCTGTGGCATACCAAGTGCCAGTAAAGTTTCACTTTTATCAAACATTCTACAAATCTACAGGTAACTAACAGTAAAAATCAGCTTATGTTGGCAATAAAATGGCTATAGATTTCCAGAAAAAAGGTGCATGCCTACAATAAATATTGTTTGCAAAAATGGGATTACTTAATAATATTTTAACATGGAGGTAAAGGACGCAATCCAGGCAGGTATTCTGGTCTCGAATGCACGGTTTATTTTACAAGAACGAGCAGTTCAATAAAATAAATGCAATAAACAATAATGAACTGTGGCAAAGTGCCCCCCCGTGTGTATTTTGTGTTACGTGTTGTGTGTAAATGTTGGTGTATAGTCATCGGTACACAGGATATAAACGGGTCTGTGTTTCACTTGTGATTTAAAAATGTAGATTTATATTTAGGCACGGAGGGCACAAATCACTTCACGTGCTAGTTAAAATGTAATGTGTGGTCACGGGAGTGCACTTAATTAATTCACGTGCAGTTGTACCGAGATTCCAATTGAATGATTGACTAGCAATCGAGTCTCGGTACAACTGCATAAAAACAGCATGTTTTCACTCACTTTCGGGGTTGGGTGTTCGAGAGTGGAGAACGGGAGAGAGAGAGGAGAGTGAAATATTTACAAACAATTGCTATCGCGTGCTGATAGCTCCAGCACTGATACTTGTTTGTTTGTTTACTCACCGTGTTTGTGTGTCTGTCCGTCCACCGTTTGTTTAGTGTTAGTTCGTTTTGTTTATGTCTGTTTATTTTGGCGAAAGTGCCGTGTCCTGTTTTTGTGTGTTTGTTGTTACAACCGTTTATTTTTCTGTTCTGTTTATTCATTAAATGCTGAGCTGAAAGCATTCGCTCAGCTTCACCAAACTCCTCTCTGTTGTTTTGTTCCTGCTTCTGACGTGGCGTCACCGCTCAGTCGTCTTTGTGACACGTGGTGTCCAGAAGAGGGATCAACAGCGCCTCAGGACTCAGGCCAGAACAGGAACCGCAATTTGTTGTTTTAAAAAAAAAAAAAAAAACAACAACAACAACAACAAAAAAAAAAAAATGGAAGGCTGGAACTGGAGAGATGGCTGCCAGGATCTGGAGGTCCTCCTCGGTGGTCTAGAGGACCAAGGCTGGTGCCTTGCCTGTGGGGAGTTCGGGCACCCGGTGGTGCGCTGCCCCTACCAAGAGGGAGAGGAGGAACTGGCCCAGGAGAGGAAGGTGAGGAGGAGGCAGAGAAGGGGAAAGGGGAAGAGGAAGGCTGAGTGTCCACAGCCCAAGTGGGAGGAGCCTGAGTGTCCACAGCCCAAGCGGGAGGAGCCCGAACGTCCTACGCCTGAGTGGGAGGAGCCCGAACGTCCTACGCCTGAGTGGGAGGAGCCCGAACGTCCTACGCCTGAATGGGAGGAGCCCGAACGTCCTACGCCTGAATGGGAGGAGTCGGTGCGTCCACAGCCCAAGAGGGAGGAGTCGGTGCGTCCACAGCCCAAGAGGGAGGAGTCGGTGCGTCCACAGCCCAAGAGGGAGGAGTCGGTGCGTCCACAGCCCAAGAGGGAGGAGTCGGTGCGTCCACAGCCCAAGAGGGAGGAGTCGGTGCGTCCACGGCCCAAGACACGGAAGGTAGAGCGTCCACAGCCCCAGTCTCCACCAGCAGAGGGTGAATTCCTGCTGGGTCCACCTCCATTGCCATGGGAGGACTGCTTGCAGCTCCCACCTCCACCAGCAGAGGGTGAATTCCTGCTGGTCCCGCCTCCGCCACCTCCATTGGCAGGAGCAGAGCAGCAGGAGCTGCCTCTGCCTCCGCCACTTCCATCGGCAGAGCAGCAGGAGCTGCCTCTGCCTCCGCCACCTCCACCGGCAGGAGCAGAGAAGCAGGAGCTGCCTCTGCCTCCGCCACTTCCATCGGCAGAGCAGCAGGAGCTGCCTCTGCCTCCGCCACCTCCACCGGCAGGAGCAGAGCAGCAGGAGCTGCCTCTGCCTCCGCCACCTCCATCTGCAGGAGCAGAGCAGCAGGAGCTGCCTCTGCCTCCGCCACCTCCATCGGCAGGAGCAGAGCAGCAGGAGCTGCCTCTGCCTCCGCCACCTCCATCGGCAGGAGCAGAGCAGCAGGAGCTGCCTCTGCCTCCGCCAACCCCACCAGCAGAGGATGAATGCCTGCTGGTAACACTTCCCCACCAGCAGAGGATGAATGCCTGCTGGTATCACTTCCCCACCAGCAGAGGAGGAATGCCTGCTGGTAACACTTCCCCACCAGCAGAGGATGAATGCCTGCTGGTATCACTTCCCCACCAGCAGAGGAGGAATGCCTGCTGGTATCATTTCCCCACCGTCACGAGGAGAGGAGCAGGAGCTGCCTCTCCCTTCACCAGAAGGACCAGGACTAGATGCTGGCGGTCCTCAGCAGCCCTTGCATAGGCTGCTGAGGGAAGCACTGAGGAAGAACCGCCCGGCCGCAGAGGCCGAGAAGAGGGCCAACACCTGCACCCCAGCTAGTCCTGACTCCCTGCCCGCTCGCCCAAGGATGCCTGCCCGCCGCCCAAGGATGCCTGCCCGCTAGCCCAAGGATGCCTGCCCGCTTAGCCCAAGGATGCCTGCCCGCTTAGCCCAAGGATGCCTGCCTCGCTAGCCCAAGGATGCCTGCCTCGCCGCCCAAGGATGCCTGCCTCGCCGCCCAAGGATGCCTGCCTCGCCGCCCAAGGATGCCTGCCTCGCCGCCCAAGGATGCCTGCCTCGCATCGCCTGGGGTGGCCTGTTGCTCCGCATCGCCTGGGGTGGCCTGTTGCTCCGCATCGCCTGGGGTTGCCAGCCGCTCCGCATCGCCTGGGGTTGCCAGCCGCTCCGCATCGCCTGGGGTTGCCAGCCGCTCCGCATCGCCTGGGGTTGCCAGCCGCTCCGCATCGCCTGGGGTTGCCAGCCGCTCCGCATCGCCTGGGGTTGCCAGCCGCTCCGCATCGCCTGGGGTTGCCAGCCGCTCCGCATCGCCTGGGGTTGCCAGCCGCTCCGCATCGCCTGGGGCTGCCTGTTGCTCCGCATCGCCTGGGGCTGCCTTTTGCTCCACACAGGGTACAGGGTACGAGGGAGAAGTGGAGCTCCGCTGCCGCCTCTATGGCCAGGGGCTCCCCTCCCGAGTTCGCCTCCCGAGGTTCGCTGCTGCTGCCGTCGCCTCCCGAGGGTCCGCTGCTGCTGCCGTCGCCTCCCGAGGGTCGCTGCCGTCGCCTGGGGTCGCCAGGGATCCTGCTTCGCCTGGGGTAGTCGAGGGTCCTGCTTCACCTGGGGTCGCTACACTATGGCCAGAACCCCATGAAGGGGAGCTGTCGGCCATGAAGAAAGGGGAGGTCAGGAGACCAGCTCCCCAGCCGCATTTCCGTGGCAGGAAACACGGTGGCCAGAGCCCCACGGAGGGGAGCTAGCGGCCACGAAGGAGGGAGGTCAGGAGACCCGCTCCCTCGCAGCAGTTTCGCTGCGGAGGTGGGTGGCGGCCCACGGAGGGGAACTGCCGGCCATGAAGAAGGGGGAGGTCAGGAGACCAGCTTCCCCGCAGCAGTTTCGCTGCGGAGATTGTGTGGTCGGAGCCCCACGGAGGGGAACTGCCGGCCATGAAGAAGGGGGAGGTCAGGAGACCAGCTCCCCAGCTGCACTTCGCGGCAGGAGATAGTGTGGCTGAAGCCCGGAAGAGGGAGCTGCCAGCCACGAAGAATTGGGGGTGCCAGACATTTCACCATGGCCACCCCAGAAACAACTTGCTTCCCCTGTTCGGGACTTTGGGACTGAGGGGAGGTGGCCATT
Source organism: Acipenser oxyrinchus oxyrinchus (assembly GCA_030684275.1). Classification (NCBI taxonomy): domain Eukaryota; kingdom Metazoa; phylum Chordata; class Actinopteri; order Acipenseriformes; family Acipenseridae; genus Acipenser; species Acipenser oxyrinchus. The sequence goes on along the minus strand of CM060248.1, from coordinate 101,089,216 downwards.
GAGGCCATGTGTGCTTTGCACAAGGGGGGTATATGTGGCAAAGTGCCCCCGTGTGTATTTTGTGTTACGTGTTGTGTGTAAATGTTGGTGTATAGTCATCGGTACACGGGATATAAACGGGTCTGTGTTTCACTTGTGATTTAAAATGTAGATTTATATTTAGGCACGGAGGGCACAAATCACTTCACGTGCTAGTTAAAATGTAATGTGTGGTCACGGGAGTGCACTTAATTAATTCACGTGCAGTTGTACCGAGATTCCAATTGAATGATTGACTAGCAATCGAGTCTCGGTACAACTGCATAAAAACAGCATGTTTTCACTCACTCGGGGTTGGGTGTTCGAGAGTGGAGAACGGGAGAGAGAGAAGGAGAGTGAAATATTTACAAACAATTGCTATCGCGTGCTGATAGCTCCAGCACGATACTTGTTTGTTTGTTTACTCACCGTGTTTGTGTGTCTGTCCGTCCACCGTTTGTTTAGTGTTAGTTCGTTTTGTTTATGTCTGTTTATTTTGGCGAAAGTGCCGTGTCCTGTTTTTGTGTGTTTGTTGTTACAACCGTTTATTTTTCTGTTCTGTTTATTCATTAAATGCTGAGCGAAAGCATTCGCTCAGCTTCACCAAACTCCTCTCTGTTGTTTTTGTTCCTGCTTCTGACGTGACGTCACCGCTCAGTCGTCTTTGTGACATGAACACAGGATAAATAAAGAAACAGGCAGGTAACACCCCCCTCCCCCTTTCACATGCATGCATTCCCATCCCACCACCCATTATATCAATGCACACACAGTTCATCAATCCCCATGGGGGCTGTCCTGCACATGCATGTCTGCGATTGGCTGCAGTTCTGTTGTCCACGCGAAGGGGACCCTTAACTCAATAACCTGGGCTGGCTGTCATGTGAGAGAATGGTCGTAGAAATGTCACTCCCCCCTTTATTACTTACCATAGACTCGTTTCAGCTCTCTATACTGTACCTCCTACAGCTTGGGGTGGTAACTGACATTTCTATTTCCTAAGCCATAAAAAAAACAAAACAAAAAAAACACTCTTGTAGTGTTGCTTCCTTTTGACTTCCCGTTACAAACCATTGATGTTGAACTTGTTCAGCTGCCTCATGTCAGCCAGACACCATCTCTAACCATGCACATTAATTTATCACACCTGGAATGTCAATGTGCTTGAAACCAAATTACACACCTGAAATGCTAATAAAGTTTTTTTTTGTTTGTTTTTTTTTTTTAAACAAAACAAAATATTATTTGAGGGAGTCTATGGTATTTTGTTTATGTGAACAGGGGTGTTTGTGGGAGATGAAAATGTCATGCAATTCATTGATACTAATTTGTATATACATAATAAAATAAAATAAAATAAAATAAATAAATAAATAAAAAGTTAACTGAACTAAGCCCCTTGTTAAGACATTATGTATTCTGCTGTTTTAAAATGAATAAAGGTATTTAAAAACACACCAATAATCTAACCTTGAGAAAGCCTGGCAAGCATGGTTCTGGCTCAAAGGTAAAGTTGGTACCATGTTGCCAGTCTTGGCTTGGGACCCACAGGAAGCAGGGATCCATTTGGATTTGGAAGGAAATCTTCATCAACCACCACTGACGGTTCCACCTGGATGGCTTTAGGGATACACATTACATGGGGTCTAGGAAGGAAAGAGAACAGATTCCCCTGATCTTCAACCCTCTTGATTATTAAGTTCACTTCAAATGAAAGCTGCGGGACATTAGTTTAGACAAATGTTGAAATCTAAGTGAAATGTTTTATCTGTATGAAAAATTCAATTCAACCTTCAACCTTCAACCTTTATAGAATTAGGTTTTCAACTTGTTTTTTTTAATTGTTTAGAATTGCATCTAATGGGTCTGTGATATGCTGCAGAGGCAGCAATACAAAGGAATAAAAGACTGCTGACGTGGTGAATATGAAATAAAGAGATTGAGGCATGTGTAATGTGGAGTCATTTAAAGGAGCCAAAGGATAGCAATTATGGATCACATCAAAGAAATCGTCCCTTTACAGGTCACAGGAATTTTAAAAATATTAAGAGCTAGCTCAAAATAACTCTTGTTCTGGGTAGTGTCTTGCTAGTTTTATACTGTTAAAATGATTTTATTCCTCTCTGAAAATATGTCTTTGCTTTATTTCATAGAAATGCCATTATTATAAAACAGATATGTTGATTTTCTCTGTAACAACAGTCTGCATAGATAGAATAGTTTATAGTTTACATGCATCCAGGTGTCATACAGGTGTCATTTTCCACTGAAAAGCACAGATGAGTTTTCTGCTGATAAAGGGGGAATGTGACAAGGTATTGTGTCACATGTGTGGGTAACCGCTGATTTGCATGACAGAGAGACATAAGAACATAAGAACATAAGAAAGTTTATAAACGAGAGGAGGCCATTCAGCCCATCTTGCTTGTTTGGTTGTTAGTAGCTTATTGATCCCAGAATCTCATCAAGCAGCTTCTTGAAGGATCCCAGGGTGCCAGCTTCAACAACATTATTGGGGAGTTGGTTCCAGACCCTCACAATTCTCTGTGTAAAAAAGTGCCTCCTATTTTCTGTTCTGAATGCCCCTTTATCTAATCTCCATTTGTGACCCCTGGTCCTTGTTTCTTTTTTCAGGTCAAAAAAGTCCCCTGGATCGACATTGTCAATACCTTTTAGGATTTTGAATGTTTGAATCAGATTGCCGCGTAGTCTTCTTTGTTCAAGACTGAATAGATTCAATTCTTTTAGCCTGTCTGCATATGACATGCCTTTTAAACCCAGGATAATTCTGGTTGCTCTTCTTTGCACTCTTTCTACAGCAGCAATATCCTTTTTGTAACGAGGTGACCAGAACTGAACACAATATTCTAGGTGAGGTCTTACTAATGCATTGTAAAGTTTTAACATTACTTCCCTTGATTTAAATTCAGCACTTATCACAATATATCCGAGCATCTTGTTGGCCTTCCCCACATTGTCTAGATGAAGACATTTCTGAGTCAAAATAAATTCCAAAGTCTTTTTCATAGTTCCCTTCTTCAATTTCAGTATCTCCCATATGATATTTATAATGCACATTTTTATTGCCTGCATGCAATACTTTACACTTTTCTCTATTAAATGTCATTTGCCATGTGTCTGCCCAGTTCTGAATGCTGTCTAGATCACCTATTTTTGTGTCGTCTGCAAATGTAACAAGTTTGCTTACTATACCAGAATCTAAATCATTAATATAAATTAGGAATGGCAGAAGACCTAATACTGATCCCTGTGGTACACCACTGGTTACCTCGCTCCATTTTGAGGTTTCTCCTCTAATCAGTACTTTCTATTTTCTACATGTTAACCACTCCCTAATCCATGTGCATGCATTTCCTTGAATCCCTACTGTGTTCAGTTTGAGAATTAATCTTTTATGCGGGACTTTGTCAAAAGCTTTCTGGAAATCTAAATAAACCATGTCGTATGCTTTGCAATTATTCATTGTCAATGTTGCATCCTCAAAAAAGTCAAGCAGGTTAGTTAGACACGATCTCCCTTTCCTAAAACCATGCTGACTGTCTCCCAGGATATTGATACCATATAGGTAATTTTCCATTTTAGATCTTGTTATAGTTTCCATAAGTTTACATATAATATAAGTCAGGCTTATTGGTCTGTAGTTACCTGGTTCGGTTTTGTCTCCCTTTTTGTGGATCAGTATTACATTTGCTATTTTCCAGTCTGTCGGTACAACCCCTGTGTCAAGAGACTGTTGCATGATCTTGGTTAGCGGTTTGTAAATAACTTCTTTCATTTCTTTGAGTACTATTGGGAGGATCTCATCCGGCCCAGGGGATTTGTTTATTTTAAGAGCTCCTAGTCCCTTTAACACTTCTGCCTCTGTTATGCTAAAGTTATTTAAAATTGGATAGGAACAGGTCGACATGTGGGGCATGTTGTCCGTGTCCTCCTTTGTAAAAACCTGTGAAAAGTAATCATTTAATATATTTGCTATTTTTTTTTTCTTCATCTATGATTTTACCATTTGTGTCTCTTAGACATTTAACCTCCTCTTTGAATGTTCTTTTGCTATTATAATATTGGAAAAACATTTTGGAATTGGTTTTAGCTCCCCCAATATTGATTTCTATCTCTCTCTTGGCCTTTCTAACTTCCTTTTTGACTTGTGTTTGCAGTTCCAAGTACTCTTTCTGTGTACTTTGTTTTTGGTCCCTTTTAAACGCTCTGTAAAGTGCATTATTTTGCTGAATATTTTTTTTTAATTGATCTATTAAACCATTTTGGCCATTTTGTTTTAGATTTAGATTTGTCTACTTTTGGGATGTAATTGTTTTGCGCCTCTAGTACTACATTTTTAAAAAAACAGCCATCCTTTTTCTGTGGATGTTTTCTCTATTTTACTCCAATCTACTTCTGTTAGTCTCTGTTTCATACCTTCATTGTTTGCTTTTCTAAAATTGTAAACCTTAGCTTTAGTCATTACTTTTGGGGTTTTAAAAAATACTTCAAATGAGACCATGTTGTGGTCTGAGTATACATGGGAGTTGGAGTTGAAACACCGCTCAGGTGCGCAGGATTTATTAACACAAAAGAACAGAAAGTAAACAAATGGGTCATGTGACGCTACCAATGATGGTAACGCACAGAGGACACATATAGCAGGCTGTACAAAAGGCAAAATAAACACAGTACAAAAACTACAAATAATAGGTGCCGCACTGGGCGAGCGCTAGCCTTACTGAACGAGGCGTCCCACTCCAGGAACCGGCTACACTACGTAACCCTCGCTATACACTACTTGGAATCACTATCACCTAAACTAACCTACTTATGAGTCGGTATTCATACGACGACTCCTGCTGCTTCATATGGCCTTCCCCTGGCACTGCCTTCACAAGTACCGTGTTGCATTTCATGGTTGCGTAGCTGTCGTTCCTGCAGAGCAGATGCTCTCCTCCTGAGTATACGCAGCTCCCCTCTGTAGCATGGTGGTGCAGTTGCCCAGAGCGATCCCCACAGGATGCTTTTATGCTGACGGACACTCGGTCAAGACCGGCACAGCCAATCACTTGCTGTCCTTCCTCTCCACCAAGCCTAGCAGGCAGCAAGTCTCAAATCGAGCACCGGTCTGTAAACAATCAATTAATCAAACAAAACAACTCCAAAATGCACAAACAATAAACCCATTTCCCCATACACCAACACTAATGTCCCAATGGACAGGGAAAAATAATGACAACAGTACTTGATAGAGTCTACTTTTCTGACACTAAACACACCTTTTTTTTGACAGAGACATTTAGGGATGATGTAAGGATAGATATTTAGGATATTTTGCACTGCGGCTTATGTAAGAAAAAACTGCTCATTCATATGTTACTGTATTTTATTCTTTCCAAAAAAATTTTTTTCCCTCACAGCACTGAAAGCAAACAGGATGGTCTGTTATTTTTTGTCTCTTAAGGCTATCCACAAAGATGTCTCTGTGTTTTTGTTTTCATCCACTTCAGTATGAGACTGTAATTATCCAGGTTTGCTGGCTGGCTGCTGAGCACCCTCCCGCTGGCAGCACATCTCTCAAAATATAATAATTGAAGAGATTTGTGAAGATAAGGACTTGTCATAGTGTTCCTTTTCCCATTCCTGTATATATAATTGTGTGGTACATGATTAACATGTCAATCTCTCTGTCTTTTTAAGCAATACAACCCCCTTGCAATGTCCATTACGAAAAACTCAAAAGAGACTTCCTGTTGAATCTTTGGTCTCATTTTATAAAAACTTTTCTTTGTAGTACATTAATTACTGATTGTTTAAAGTGATAGACAAGTACCCATTAAGACATTGTTAAATGTGGTTTTTCATTATATGTTGGACTGGATTGCTTGCCTGCTTGAACACAAGATTCTTAAGTCCTGTTAGCTTTTAGAGGGCATTCTACCTGTAAGATAATGTCCACTGCAGTGGACTTTAATGCTTAAATATATTATTATTATTATTATTATTATTATTATTATTATTATTATTATTATTATTATTATTATTATTATTATTACAGGTGTTACAGGTCAGTAAAGGGTTAGAATGCAAGCTTAACATTTAAATACAGTGTAGTTTCCAGTAAATGCAAATAACACTACTAAAATACAATATGAACTAGGATGCAACAAGTTAGGATTCCAACAGGACTGATCCTTGAGGTACACCTGTATAGAGGGGGTGAGGAGAAGACAGAGAGCCACACCAGGAAACCTGACACTTTATAAGATCTTAGCTGTCGAAGAAACTGTCATTAAGTCTGTTATTCAGAAATATTAAAATGCTTCTTTGCTGGGGAAAATTGCTGATATTTTATTTGGTGTCCATTATCAATTATCCCCCAGTGCACAAAAAGCTAGTTTACTGGACTTCAAAATCAACCATGCAGATCAGTCACCACGGAGTCATACTTTTTAATTGAAATGTTGACTCAAATACCTATTAAGAATATATGAATTACACAGTACAGCTCATTTCTTTGTTTGGCAATCTGCTCGTTTTCCATAAACATGTTTATACAACAACCTGAAATATGTGGTGTTGCTGCTTGACAGACTGTGGTTTCTATGGTTTCAGCTTCCTGCAGAATATTATGAAGTCAGAAAAGCCTTCTTTTGAATGAAATATTTAGCTTTACCTCTGATATAAAAGGGCAATGTATTGGGATTTAAGTCCATTTTTAGGGGTGGGTATAGTTGTCTATGTTCTTTGTTGAGTGTGACATTAGTTGACAGGTATTATAGGGGAAATTCAACAGCATACTGAAGAAATGAACATAAATATCAAAGGATAAAACCGCAGTGACAGTTCCTTATAAATAATCTGACTGACATATAAAAAACCAGCACTTCTTTTGGTGATTGTATGATGTTTGATTTCTAATGGGATATACTAGATTTAACAAGGTTTAATGACAAGGTTAGGCAAGTAATAACTGGATATGCAGTTATTAGCTAAGGATACCCTGGCACAAACAGGGTTTATTTTAGTATTAACTGAACTAATACAGGTTTTAACAAGGATTAAACAGGTTCCACTTATGGGGTGTTCAATGGCTTGATCACCAGTTGATCGCAAAGGTGTTACAGGTAATGAAATAATTCCATAAATCTTACCTGTCGTGCACTTCCATTAGCTATGTAGGTCAGTGTATGTGTGTTTTACAATAGAAACTTGGTTACTATTGATTTTCAAGGAAATCTGTGAAACGAAAGTAGGCCATGAAAACCATCAGAAATATAACTGTCATCTTTTTTCCACCATCGTCTGCATCTGACCTGTTCGCAGCAGTGTGGAGTAGTGGTTAGGGCTCAGGGCAGCAGTGTGGAGTAGTGGTTAGGGCTCAGGGCAGCAGTGTGGAGTAGTGGTTAGGGCTCAGGGCAGCAGTGTGGAGTAGTGGTTAGGGCTCAGGGCAGCAGTGTGGAGTAGTGGTTAGGGCTCTACACTCTTGACCGGAGGGTCGTGGGTTCAATCCCAGGTGGGGACACTGCTGCTGTACCCTTGAGCAAGGTACTTTACCTAGATTGCTCCAGTAAAAACCCAACTGCATAAATGGGAAATTGTATATAAAAATAATGTGTAAAAAAAAAATAATGTAATTGTATGTAAAAATAATGTGATATCTTGTAACAATTGTAAGTCACCCTGGATAAGGGTGTCTGCTAATAAATAAATAATAATAGTAGTAAAGCAAAGATATCATTTCTTACATTTACACAAATACCATGGGTATGTAATACATTCAGATTACATCTGTGATATGCTTGGCTGTGCTGGATCCACTCTTCTAAGTCAAGTTTTGTGTTCTCCCTCTGTTTGTCCTGGGTTTAGTTGTTTAAAATTAATAAGGTAAAGTATTCTCCATGGATATGGGGGAACTGGAACATGTGGTTTCTCACATGGTTTATACAGAAAGAACGGCAGTGGGAGAAAGCCTGTGAATTCATTGGTGGCGTTTACTTGCACAAGTCATGACAGTTTTCCTCATGACCTGTTTGCCATACTTTTCAGGAAATGCTTTGTTATGCAGTTCTGATTTAGGAAAAAAAATGTGTCCGTACCAATGCAGATTACTCAATTCATAGTCATTTAGGGGAGGGGATATTTAAATGTCCATGTCTGCTTACTAAGTAAGAAAAGAAGACTCTGAATATAGTGAGGAGAGCTTCATGCGTTGCAATGAAGATAAAAACATTTAACTGGCTGGTTTTGAGGGAGGGTGTTGTTTGGATCCAGCTGATGACAGAATTGTGGACCAATCATGTCTTTCCTCTTGATTTGCTGTCCAGTAGCTGTGAATTGAGCCTTCATTTTACGGTGTCATGTCACAGACATGATTTTGCTTGTCTCTAGACTAGCGTCAGAAAGTATGTTTAAGTAGCATTTTATCTTATCAGATTAGTTGTAGACTAGAATGTTAAGGGAAAAAGGCGGTATTTATGCGCAGATTGATTTAAAATTTAATTCACAGTTAAGCACTTCAACGTTCCAGCGGGCATCTATGCAAAATAGAAGCCCGCTAGTCAAGTGACACAAACGCAAAATAAATCATATTACTTTCTTTTTAGATTAATAACTACTTTTGTTTTTACAGTTTTGTTTGTGCATGTACCTGTTTACACACTAGTTTCTTTTGAAATGTTTATTTTATTATAGTTTATCATTTTTTTTAAGTAGTGCTTTATATGTGGTAAGTTAGAAAATAAACCCTTTTGTTTAATTGTTCATTTACATACAGTGTTTCAGCTGTGCAGATGTTTGATATGATGTGCTTGAATAAAACTTTTGAGTTGTATCCGATAGTTTGTCTTTCATTTTAATATTGATGGTGTTTAAAATGTACCGGTGATTGCTGGTATGAGTATAACTGCGCCGGTTCTATTGTTGAAGTAGTCCATAAATGTACAGTGTGTGTGTGTGTGTGTGGCCTTTCTGCTGGAGATTAAGTGATATTAAGTCAGAAGAACGGGATCTTGACTTCTGAAACCTCATATCATAAACTAATTCTGCTATTTAAAAAAAACAAAACATGTTGAAACACATAATATTTAGAGAAATATTCTTATTAAATCTACAAATCACATCATTTGACTGGGGTTGGACCAACAATATGAACTCCCTGTGCTGTCTACTGCAATATCTAGATTCCTCATCACAGACTTCATTTTTCTTTTATCATTTCCTGGTTTGTGTGTGTTTTGTGTTTATATATTAACATCACCAAGGGAGAAAATAATACGTCTATCTTCCTGAAGGTTAAATGTAAAAAAAAAATTTTAAAAAAGAAACAGTAAACACAGTTGCCAAGTCTGCTTATAATAAGCAGAATTGGGCTTGTTTTTGAGAGTCGCTGGTTGGAACTTGCATAAACACCCATACTCCAATACAGGTCACTTGTTTTGGGCTTGTTTTGAAAGGCAGTGTCACTTTTTTTCTTCTCGTGAGACTTGGCAACACTGGTAACCTTCCCCGTCTGTCACAGCAGGCAGTGCCAATTTTGGGAATGAACTAATGCTGCACTTCAGTCCGTTTCATCAGTATCCGCCACCTCTCTTTCAAGTGCCCACTACACGTGGTGTTGAATGCTTCCTCAGCATCTGTCAGCCGTCTGGAGAGGTAGGGTTTCTAAGCCAGGGTAGTATACGCAGCATCACCTGATACCCTATATGCTGTCTCTGCCGGTTTTCAGCCATGGTGATCTGCAATACCTGTTGGTCAGTTTTATTTCATACCTGAGTTTATTTTTAATTAATGAGTCATAAGATACATTAGTTGAAACAGTATTCACTACTAATGACATTTGAAAAACAATTTGGGCAAGGGTAGTAAAACACATTATTAACCAGCCAGGCACAAGGTATTTTGCTTTACAGCATCTTAGATTCACTCGTGTAGCAGGTCTCTGCGCATGGAAACCAGATTTTCACAAAATGTCACTAGTAATCTTCAAAAACAGCACGAGTACTTTACGCATAGCTAATTCACATATCAACCTCCACCTTTCCCATTCATTTGTATGACGTCGAGTGAAAAGCCCGGTTTACTCGAGTAAAATAAATTGAGCGAATGGAAACCCAGACATTTACACGAGAAAAATGTCTTGGTTAAAAAAGAAAACTCGCATGGAAACCCCATGAATGTTGATGGCTTTTCTCCATATTGTCATCAAGAGCAGACTGCCAGCCCAATAGCTAGCTTCAATTCATTGACATGCCCTCCTATGCATTGTGCTACTTGTTAAATCAATTCATTTTACAAATCCTTTCCAATAGTAAACATTAAGCAAATCTAAGGGCTCGGTTTTGATGACAGGGCAAACCTCTAAAGCTAGGGCAAAACTTATTTGCCCCCGATTTTGATGATATGCTTTGCCCAGTCATTTTCCCTTTTTAAATGCATTCACATCATACTTCATAATTGCTTTATTTAAAAATGTTTTACATTTGAATATGCACATTCTCATATGCTGTGTGGGGTCTTTCAGAAATTGCATGTTTCCATGCATTTATATGATTTATTTTTGTTTGTCAGAATTGTTCAGAACAGGCTTTTTTCTTATGAAGTAAATTCAGCAAACTGAGGGTTGCTCTCTGTTAATGTTTTGTAAAGCAGTTGTGTACAAATAATATACACGCAGTTGTAATCTAAATACTTTAACTTTTCAAATGATGCATTTGCAAAATCACAACATGAAGGGGACAGTGCAATCACACGCAAACACTTCACGATTAGTTTGTGTTTTACTGTGTTTCATCAAAACGGACCCTGAAAGTTATTTCCAAGAGAGAAAGCATAGGTGTCCTGATCAGTAAGCAGCCTTTCAACCCTTCCCATACTATCCTTGTATAAAATCATAGAAAGGCTTGATTGAAGTGGCAGTTGATGATTGATAGGTAGCCTTAGCAATCTCTGAAACAGGCTCCAGCAGTATTATATCTTTTTTTCTGCTTTCCTGGTAATGGAAATGGTTGGGACAAGACAGAAATCAATACTGCAGTCTTTCAATTAATGAAATCATTCTGTACTTTATGTCTGGTTTTGGACTCCTTCACTCTATGTGGGAGGTTAAATGGACATTACATTGTAAGTCTGTCCTTTTAATCAGAAAGCAAAAACTAAATAAATACATACAATCCTGTGATTTAATCCATATAACATATCTATATTCTTTTGACTATTTTTTTCTCCTTGACCAGGATTATACTCTCACAATGTACTTTCAACAGTCCTGGAGGGACAAACGGCTCTCCTACTCTGGAATACCTCTCAACCTGACACTAGACAACAGAGTTGCAGATCAGCTGTGGGTGCCTGATACCTACTTCCTGAATGACAAGAAATCATTTGTGCATGGTGTCACAGTAAAAAACAGAATGATCCGGCTGCACCCTGATGGAACAGTGCTGTATGGCCTCAGGTTTGTACCACAATTCAGTACTGTTTTATAAATCAGTGTGTGGGGGTCTTGTCTGCACATCTTAGCTTGGATCAGAATATAAAACATGGAATAAAATGAATTACAGTGAAAAACAGACACCATTACAAAGCGTAAAAAACCTTGCATGGGTATTGCACAGAATTCACATCTATGTGTAAGTCATGACTATCATGATTTGCAGCATAGAGCTCTTCTATGACTTCCAAAGGGACTAGTTGAAGAGACTAGTTGAGATAGCTGTCATATCTGTAATAAAATTATCACTATTAGCTTAGAGAGGACCCTTTTTTTTGCAATGCAAAGCCAATAAGCTTGTATTTATTACAGGCCTTGTACTTTCAGTGGTGTTTTGGAGAAAAGCCATGCGTTGAGTAGAATGAACTGATGTTTTTTTTTTTTGTTAACGATAATATTTATTCTGTCTGTCACTGTGCCTGGCTGGACAATTGAAAGCATTATATTGTCTGTTTTTTTTAATTTTTTTAATTAAATCAGATAAATTAGGGTCGGGGTGATGTTGAAATGAGTCTTTGAGAGTTTGGAGATTTATATTGACGTTACTGTAAGAACTGTTATGGGAAGTAATATGTTACTAGTGAAATCATATTTACTGTAATTTCTGAACAGTTAATGTTAACTACTTGTATAGTATTATTTGTTTATTTAGCAGACGCCTTTATCCAAGGTGAGTTACAGAGACTAGGGTGTGTGAACTATGCATCATTTACAACAACATCTCACCCAAAAGACGGAGCACAAGGAGGTTAAAGTGACTTGCTCAGGGTCACACAGTGAGTCAGTGGCTGAGCCAGGATTTGAACTGGGGACCTCCAGGTTACAAGCCCTTTTCTTTAACCACCAGACCACACAGCCTTTCTTTATACACTCTTAATTCAGTATTTGACTTGCCGTGCCTGTGGGATCGACTCAGATTGATTATCAGGCTAGATAGAGCACAAGGGAGTGAGAACAACGATGGTATCTGTACCTGTTTAGCTGTGTATAGATCTGCTTGAATTAATTAGGAAAGAGTTTTAACAGAGTCACCGGAATCATTATTAACATCCCTTAATATTTTGCATAAATTATGAATAATAATAATATGTTATAGTTTAAAGCTATTCACCACAATTTACTGGTAACTAATGGAGTTTAAGCATACAATACACCAGGGTTTTCAACCATTTTTTAATTAAGCTGCACCATCACAATTCTTTTTTACTTGGTGCCCCCACGGAATTATACATCACACATCAACAATTAGTCAAAATAACTGTACATCCCATGCATGTTATTATTATTTGTTTATTTAGCAGACGCCTTTATCCAAGGCAACTTACAGAGACTAGGGTGTGTGAACTATGCATCAGCTGCAGAGTCACTTACAATTCACCCGAAAGACGGAGCACAAGGAGGTTAAGTGACTTGCTCAGGGTCACACAATGAGTCAGTGACTGAGGTGGGATTTGAACTAGGGACCTCCTGGTTACAAGCCCTTTTCTTTAACCACTGGACTACACAGCCTCCTAGAACACTGCACTTCATTCCAACGTTCAAACATAAAAACAAACAACACACACACTACCTGGTACCTTATTGATCAACCTATTAAATTCACTCTTTATTAAAATCTGTATAACCTCGACACTAGTTTCTCCAAAGAAAATATTACCAAACCGCTGCAATACACATTCTTTAGTTTGAACTCGGTGGGGGCACCACCTCAAATTCTTCCTAGGGGGCTAGTTAACCTTGTGTCGGCCCTGAGTGCCACTGCATCATTGAGAATCTTGGTAAGCCTAAATAGTTTCAGTCAAGCCATTTACACTTTTGTCTGGATAACCTTATTTGGAGGTATAAGAAATATAGAAATAGCTACTTTGGATGCAATCAGTTCTCAATTTCATGTTATCATTTTTCAATAGAGAAAAGCCACTGTGGTTGAGTGTCGTAGTTGTGCTTTTGTTATTAAATAGATTTCCAGAGTATGTTCAGTTATTCCATTGTTTCTTATTTGTCACCACAATGTGTAGTGCCTTACAAAACTGAAGAGCAAGAATTGTGTTCTTGTAAGTTGATTACGTCTTGACCCTGCCACTCATACCCGGTAAGGACGAGCTATGCTCTATTATGCAGTGCAACCTCAAAGAACCAATGCAGTTGAATGCTGTACATAGACCATGAAGATAAGCTGTCAACTTACTCAATCCATGGTGGACAGTGGCATTGTTTTATTGGTTGCAGAGGGTTTTTTATTTGAAAGTTGTTCATTACAATCACTTTACGACAGTCTCTTCCAACTTGGAGACACTATTAGGACCAGTTTGAGGCCATTTTCTTTGTTAGTTGTAATAAAGAGAGTCTAATACTTAATATTCTTTTTTCCAGTGTGTTCTTAACATAGTCCTTTGATGGTGCATGTTATCAACCTTTGTTCCTCTTGCTCTCAGACTCAATCATGCTCGGTTTACCTGCATTGCCTTGTCTTGTAATTAACAAACATGACACCTTGACTTGGCAGTGCCTATGTGCATTGAGGAGGCAGCTGTTCCCACTTGACTCATTGTGCTAATGCACATTGAAATTGCCAACAATTCGCTGCTTAGTAACAAAAATCTACAGATTATTAACATCAGAGCCCAAAGAACAGCAATTTGTTTACTGACATGGTCTTGCTTGTTTATGCCAACAAATAGCTGCAATAGCTTTCATTTGCCTGCTCATTGGGAAGTTTTATATTGGCCATGCATATGATAGTGATGAAAAAAACCCAAACACACACTGGTATTCATATCTATGTTTGTTCTTACTGTATATCAAAGATATAGTGAGTGTATATCTGTATTTGCAGCTCTAACCTGTGTGCTAAATTCATGCAGAACTACTTCACATACAGGACTGATTTAGCAAACATAGGTCAGAAATGAAACAAGGCATGGCTTTGTTTTTATGGCTCACATTTCACAGTGTGCTGTGCAGTACAGAATCGTAATTGGAAAGATTCAGTGCTGTAGTGGTGAATACAAAAAGTGGGTAAACGCCCCTGTTTGGAGTTCAACAGATAGATTGAGCAGATAAACATGAACAGATACATTGTTATTAACCCTCAGCCCCCTGAGCCCCTACATACAGTTATTTCCCCTCTGTGGACAGTCACAGACCTGACGGTGCGCTTCACGTGAACAGTTCTGTAAGCGTCCTTTCGTGGGCTAGGTTGAAGGCTACTAGCACCACCCTGCAGGTCCAGTGTGCCTAACAGAACATTAACAGAACATAAACAACCAATCACAGAACACTCACATATCACAGGAGAGTAGAAAAGAGTAAACTCTGTATCCCTTACATGAGAAGTGGGTAAACGCTATATTGCCCAAATTAAGTGGGTAAATGCTGTTTACCTGTGTATACCCTCGACTACACCACTGGAAAGATTTGAAATGCAAGAAAGCACTGCATTCCTAATCATGTTCCATATCATTCCCTTCCTTGTTGTTCCACTCTGTGACTTGTGTGTCCATCTGCAAAAGTGGAGAACCCTCTGGTTGGACCTGCTGAATGATTCATTTAGATATGATAAGACTACCCCAAAGAGCGTATCCCTTCTTTCTTTGCCTTTCAGTGCTTTAGTTCAATTGATGAAGATGTGATCATCCCCAGAGCTTTCCCCTTCGGTATCTTCACTGTCGCGAGGCATTTATTAGCAACTTGTTTCAGGGCAAGCAGCTGCAGGCGCATATGAAACACAAGGAAGATGTTTGATATGTTATGAAAAGCCCTTGAAGAAAATCCTCTTGCCCCTGAGCCCCTTTCTCATTTATTAAATTATTTCTCACATTCGTCCTCTCATGGCCAGCCCCTGAAATGGCTGTATTGTACAGTGATGTTCCTTCTCGAAAGTCTATATATGCATAATGGTGTTTGAACCTTGTCCTTGTTAAATATCATTGTTGTTGATCTTACAATTGAAAGTATTCATGTTCTTCTTCAAGGTGACACATTCCATAATGAATAAATACATTGTGTGATATGGTATAAGACTATTCATGGACTAAAATGTGAGCAAGGGCACCAGGAAGTCAAATACGATTAAATAAGCAAGTGATACATATTATCTAATGATTTACATTTTATTTTTAGAATTCTTCAAAAAAACTGGTTTGTGCAAGTCATCTAATTTTAGACAATTGTTATCCATTCACAAGATGACACATGTAGCACAGCAAGATGTCTTTGAATCATGTGTGATTGGCTTAATGATTTATACATTGGTGTTGCATCAGTTTACCACGATTTTTAGTCTTAAAGTTACAATGGCAGGCAATGACAGCATGTGGTCCTGTTTAAGCAACTCTGAGTATTGTGTGATTATTGAGAACAGTAATGGTTTTGAGTCATTCAGCAATCCCAGTGACAAATTTAGCTTTTCACTTTTTTTTAACCTTTTACCTAACAAAAAATAAATCATTAATATTGCCATTTAAACATTTTCTCCTCAAGCTACAGTAATTGCTTACCAGTGAAAATGTGTGTATTTCTCATAAAACATGCAGTGACTTACAAACCGCAATATCCATTTAGTTGAATTTAATTTTTAAACCTTTTTTTAATATAAAAGATTTACATAACATTCTGTGGGACGCAGGTTTAATTTAACTTATTTAACAGAAATGCATGCTAACTTTCATGAATTTTATACTTAACTACAAGAGCCAGAATGCTAATGACATTTTACGCCCACTTGTGTTACTGTACTAACCCTTTTCAGAGAACATCGCTGATAACAGCCTACTGGAGTGAGACTGATGTCTAGCACATTTCTTCATAGCAAGTTATATAATTCTAGAAATAAATACATTATGTAGGAAAAACTGTAAAGAGAATTGTAAAGAGGAAACATTTGTAATTAAAGAGAGCAAAACAGTTTGTGTTGGTTGGGTATTAGGTTTTTTTGTTTGTTTTCAAAATACATAATATATGTTTTTTAATCTTCTCTTTTATAGTGGTGCATTTAATAAAGAGCATTATACTCAAATAGCTTTTGTTTTCTTGCACTACTCAGCCTATTTTGTAATCAGGGAAATAACCATGTGTATTGAGTACATGGTTTATTAGAGGCATTTTTCCCAAATGTAGTGAACGCATGATTTTTTAAAAAAAAGTAAGTTTCCACAGCAACTGACCAGTAACGCACGATGGCCTGCATTATCAGGTACCGCACCTATCCCAGTACTGGGGAAATTTTCCAATGGAAATCACTGTATGTCAACTTTTTATGTTTTAGACTGATATGACTAATCAACAAAGTCTGCAAAATAATGAATAACCGCAGTATATTTCATGCTTTATAATCAGTCTAATAATAATGATTATAAACAAAATGCATGTTAATGTATTTTTAATGAAGCGTTTCCCATTGGCTTTCCAGACCACATTGCTCAGGTACTAAAAGATTTTATTGCCCTTGACTTTCTACAGAATACTGACCCATTCTAGCAGGGTACCAGATAGCCAATCTTCTATCATAACCCAAACCAACCCCACGAAACCCCTCATGGAACCCTCACTTGCAAATTACGACCCCAGTAATGTGCTATAGACATTTCCCAACCGAATCATTGCCACAGAGACACACACATCGGTGTGTGTCAATGTGGAACCACCTGGGGAACAGGCTGGTCTTTAGCCCACTTTCCCCTTTTATATTAGCAAGTCACATTATATAATGACTGTTCTTTTTTTTGTAATCATTTTTTGCTTAAAAACTACAGTGACAATAAACAAAATGAAATGTTGATATTTTACTTTTTGTAAAATCCAATTGTTGGGTTCAGTATGCAGCACATGAACCAAAGCAAAGGCTTAAGAGACCAAAACGTAGGGGATTCAGTTTTCAGAGGCCTTTTGACTTTTTTTACTGCTGCAAACAGCTTTGTGATATAATGCCTTAATGATTATTGCTGAATAATTGAACACGTTTCATGCAGTAGGTCTAGTATATCTTATGACATGCCATGTAACTGCATACATTTTATTTAGGGTTAGTAAAGTCTAGCTTTTATGTGCTGCCCGAGTACACTTTGCAATAAGCTGATGCTTTTTGTTCTTGATTGCAGTCACAGGAGACATAACAGACCTGCCAGCTTAGGTTAGTGTTTGTCCTTCAGTTTTTAACTCAATGGGTATTTAATAATTTGCTGTTCCTTTCTGGAAGATTTCATTGTTCAACATCTTTATACATACCGTACTAAACTTTTGAAACTTTTCAACAAAGAGGAGTTTCATATTGTGCAATTTATTAAATGGCTGATTGTGTTCCCAAATACACTTTAATCTGTGCAAAATGATGCATGACAACGTTCATAAAGCAATTGGACTGTAAAATACACACAGATAACATTATTCACTCCCAGAACTTCCCTTTAGAAATAATGTATTATTTTACCTGCAAACCCCTGTTATTTTAGAATTATTGTTACAATCCTTATGAAAGTCTAAAAATAATTAAACAGAGAGTAAAAACTAATATATCTTTCCAGTACACTAACAGATAGTGTCAGGTGTAAGCCATAAAAGGGTAAACTGATTTTAAATTGCCTGGATCCCACGAGACAGACTAAAATATCTCACCTGTGACTGTGACAATCTTCTTTCCTCACACAATTCTCACTGCTTCACAATGAACTCATAAATA
Organism: Acipenser oxyrinchus oxyrinchus; assembly: GCA_030684275.1. Classification (NCBI taxonomy): domain Eukaryota; kingdom Metazoa; phylum Chordata; class Actinopteri; order Acipenseriformes; family Acipenseridae; genus Acipenser; species Acipenser oxyrinchus. The sequence continues at coordinate 101,071,028 of CM060248.1, read as the reverse complement.
ATTCACACTTGGCAAGTGTAACAGGATGGCTGGGTGGATAGAGACTCAGAGACAGTAACTGCAGGTTTGAAGTGCTGGGTCACATGTTTATTAAACAAAAATAATAAAGCAAAGCACGGCCCACAGAGCAAAATAAAGGTTCGAACAAAACACATACCCCAAAATTAACAAACAAAAAGAGCCCTCACCCAAGCAGTGCTAGCACGGTGAGGTTACAAACAACCATTCAGGAGCATGCATCTCTCCCAGGCAGTTCCAAAAAAAATGGAGCTCCTGCCTCTCTTAAATACCATCGGTGCGTTCACGTCTGCGCAGATTCTGCGGAAAACCTGTCCAAATTCATCGTCTGCATGAACTCAGCCGGAAAAGACGTCACCAGGTCACGTATCCATGGGCTTAAAAGTCTGCACAGCCGCGCAGCTTCTCAAGAGGTACTGCGCTGGAGCAGCCGCGGCGCAAAACAATAGATGAGCGCTTGCTGACAAAGAAGCGTGTAGCAACCAGATCCAATCCTCACTCCATGTGCTACTGCCACCTAGTCAGGGGGTGTGAATCGCCTTCGAGTCATGTCATTAATTATCTTATGAATGATTTGTAATACAAATTAAAATGATTTGACTCATTTTCCACACATCAATCAAATATTCAGATATTTATTCTAAAGGTTTAAACATGTAAAAAAAATAAAAGAATGCTAAACGGTTGAAATGAACCTAAAACTGCTCTGTTATTTTCAGCAGGTGTAATTGCTTATTGATGAAAGGCTATCAGGGACAGGGAATAACCTACTTTGAATTAAGGAGAATAAATCAGCTTTAATAACAGGTAGTTGAAGTGAGATATGTGACCATATGTGCAAGTATTTGAACTATTTTTGTCCCAGATCAAAATACAGTTCTGTCTAACAACCCCTTTGTGAGAGGGCGGGGGGAATCCTGCCCGTTATAACACTCATTAATTTGTCTCACATCACAAAACATACGTTTATATTATCTCTTTATAGCAGGGACTGTTTATACTATACATTTTCTGATCATGCTGTAAATTATGAAGCTGGTGGAGCACAAAGGGAACTTCGATTACATCCACTTTTTCTGCAATTAGAATTTCTCTCAACACCACCTCCATTTTGGTTCTGCTCAGAACTGTTGTTCATCTACCAAAGCTGACCACGCTCTGTCTGCACAGACCTTGACATTACGTGCAGACTCCCGTTTGCTATCTAGCCGGCAAAAAAGTGTCGTGAACGCACCCCATGTGACCAGGATTGATTGACAATTATTAATTCAATCAACACCTGGGCACATTCTGCACATACATTTGGCATGTATAGGAATTAACCCTATCCCTGCCAACCACCTCCACAAACACAACCAAAACAACCAGAGCTGGAATCCCTGCCATATCTAACACACTCTTTGTATAACACAATATATAATTTGTGTACACATTGGCCATTTTTACTACTAAAGAACCCTGGCAATTACTCTCCTTTATTATTTATACTTTCTAGTTTAACCCAGTCTCACTTATATCCTGGCTCTGAGAAATCAAGACAGGTTTACAGGGGAATATACCAGCTTTTCAGGACTCTTAGTACTTAAAAAGGGGTCTCAATGGCAAACACAGTAATGAAGTTCCTGACAAATTTTGACACCTGAACTATGAGTATGTGTAAAATACAGCTGAAGTTACATTAGATCAGTGTTTCCCAAACTTTTTGATTGGCGACCCAAATGAACACAGGAATAATGAACCCACGACCCAAAATTATTCACTGTTCGGCATTTTAACTGCAATACTTAACCAATCAAAAAGCGACATTTCATTTATTTGTAACTATACTACACTATATAAGCATTCAGGCTTTGATAGTTTTACAGGTTGCTAAAATGTTTGCTTTTATCAAATTAATTATTAGTACAAAATGGTATTAAACTAACATATAAATTTAAATTGTTTCCATTTAAAATTGTTTTCATTTTCAAGTCAACATCAAGCATTGCAAACAAACCGACAACCTGTCAAAGATTAGGCCAGTCAGTCACTCCTGACACTTACTACACTACATGTTACCTACATGCAGCCTGTTTGTGTATTTTGTTTTTATTAGAATCACAACTGAAAACGCTGCTTCACACAGATAGGTGGTGGTGAATGGCAGTACAATTGAAATTGCCTCACCGGCGCGTTCTGTGTATTTCCCTACAGCAAGGAACCACAACGTCTTCAGAGGTAAATTGTTAATGTACCTTTTATTGAGAGGTCACATGACAGATCGATGAGCTGTGACTTCAGTTGGCATGGCAAAGAGAGATTTGCCATGTCCACAGCAAAAGGATCAGCAACCCAGCCATACTCATCACGTGGGTTTCTAGGAAAGTAGTCCTGAAACTACTGGTCAACTACCCGTTGGCAATGGAGACATCAAACATTCTTTTCAATAAATTCAGACAGAAGTGGGAACATTTCATAACAGCATTCTGTCATTCGTTTCTGCCACAGTTGCAGCTTTACTTTGAATGCTTCAATTTTGCAGCTAGTCCGGGGCGGACTTGAGCCTGGCAGGGGAGAGTGTAGCGTGCACGGGGGAAGGCAACAGTTGGGCTGGTAGGTGACATAATCACACACAGAGACATAAGCCCGATATACGCTCCTTGCAAAGGAGCCGGCTCTTTTGTACCGCAGTATCGGCGCTATGCTTCAGTGCAAGAGGTCCCGGGTTCGCGCCCGCCCTCCGCCTGTGTGTGGATTGCCTTGCCCTTTGTGATGCGCCTGTCTGCGTTAACCGAGATTGTTGCAATGCTATTTACTATGAAAATAAATCTCCAAATGTCCAGCTTTTATACACTAGCTACATTAGATTACCTTCTGGTAAAACGGTGGATTTGAAAAAAAAAGCATACATCATGTTTAGGGCAAAAAAATGTTTGTTTTTTTTTTTTTTATTAAATATGCTTACGCCAATAAAGTAGTCCCATTTATAACTTTGAACTACACACTAAGTTAAGCTGAGTAAATTAATTTAATCGAAAAGATACACCAAGGGGCTGAGTTGTGACAGCACTGAGTTATTATTTTTTTCCTCTCAGAGCAAAACACTGTGAGCAGAATAAAATAAAATAAAAATAAATGCAGTGCCGTCTTGGATTTCAATAACTTTTTAAGGTTTGTTGGTGAGGGGTGGATAATGTACAGACGTGTCTTTTTGTGTTTTTCTGTAGTTTACAAACCGCTAAAAAGAAGTGATGAAGTTGAGGTGAGTGTGTATATTGACAGATTCCTCAGTTTTGTTTTCATTTAGACTGCTGTTTATTCCAGCTCAGAGACTAATGTAGCTTGAAATTCTATATTCTTCTCCTTGGGCATTTCTTACATTTCTATAGAAATCTCTTAGCATTTTATAAAGATTTTCTTACAATGTGCATTTTTCACAGTTGAGACCATTTGTTTTTTGGCATGTCTACTTTTCACAAAAAGGTATACTGAAATGTTAGCAAACACAAACACCCTCAGAGCAAACTAGTAAACATAAAATGGCAAAATAATTGTATATAAAAAATTTTAAGCGTATCTTTATCACTTGTGATAGGGAGGACTCAGTGGCTGGGTCTTGTGTGGATGAAAGGCCATCTGGGTCAAAAACGTGTGCTGTTAGTACACATTTCAAATAAATTACTACGTGTAGTACTGCGATACACTACGCGTTCTATTTTGTTAACTACACATACTATTTTTACAACACATACAAATTTGGGCCAATCAGTTCTTTAGAAATGAAATAAGAGCCAATGAATTTAAAGAAAATAGTATGTGTACTAAATGATCCAATGAAAAGTTGTCTCACATTTTCACATACTAAGTTCGTTGTGAGCCTCAGTCCTGTTTTTCCTTGTGATGGAGAGCAGTCTCTCACAATCTGCATTGCTGTGCAGCAATACAAGGAGTTGATTCATTACTCCGTAGTAGATAGTTTTTAATTTTTTACAGTACAAGTCCACTTCTCATTCACACTGTAAAGAGGCTGCAACCCAGCGTAAATTTTTGAGGGCATAAAGTAGCCCATAAAGTATATACTGTATATATTGTAGCGTCAGGTCATGCAGTACCACCAAGTGGGACTTTTTTGTGTGCTGCATTGAACTTATGTATTTCTGTGTGTTGCTGTACAGATGTGTGTGTGCTGTCCTGTCTTCCCTGCCGTTTGTGTGTGTCACCCTGCGTGAGTGGAAGCGTGTTTCATGTCTAGGCAGTGCTGGCGCGCTGCCTGGGGTGTGACGTGCACAGTACAGCTGTATGAGAGACAGGTCTGTGTTTGCTGCGCTGTGATTTGTGTTCCAGTTCTGCCAGTCGGCTGTAGCTCGGGTTGTGTTGTGGGTGTGTTGTTGGTGTTGCCTAAATGATCTTTATCCTTCTTCTTGCTGTTCCAGTTCAATAAAAATAGTGTTTTTACTGCTTTGAACTACTACCTACTTCATTTATTCTCACTGCGGACCAGATACGCCTCCGCTACATTGGTGTCAGAAATAAGCGGGATATGGAGACTGCAAATCCTTTAGTCGCTTCTGAAGGGCACCATCCAAGAGAGAGCTGTGGCGACAACGAATGCTGCGTCAGTGCGCATTCCTGGGGGAATGCAGAAGGCTGGGGCAGACCAGCGAGGAATTCCTGCTGGACCTTGTGGTGAAAGTCAGGGGCGCTTACCCTGACTCCAGCCAGACCCACCTTGAGCTGCTGTCCAGGCAGTTCCTGTGGGGAATGACGCCGCAGGAGCTTAACGACCACCTCGCTTAAGACCATGAACTTTCCATGCTGGGGGCCTTGAAGGTGGTGGACGAATGGGAAAGAGCACAGCTGGGGGTGTGGTGCCAGGTAAAGCAGTGGCGCTCAGAGAGGGAGTGGGAAGAGTTTACCCAGGCAGTCATCACGTTGCTGCATATAGAGAGTCCGCAGCCACCGCCAGAGAGCTCCGCTCCAGAGCCTCAGAAGAAGAGCCCTGCGCCTCCAGAGCCCCAGAGAGAGAGAGCCTGCAGCCGCTGACCAAGAGCCCGCAGCCGCTTACCGAGAGCCAGCAGCAGCTAGCAGAGAGCCCGAGTTGCCACCACACTAGAGAGCTCCGCCCAGCCGCCACCAGGAGAGAGTATCCTGATCCACCAGAGAGGCTGCCCGTGCCGCCAGAGAGAAGCTACCCAGCATCGCCGAGTACCCGAGAGAGGCGTTGCGTCGCCAGAGTCCCGAGAGAGCGCCACGTCGCCAGTCCCGAGAGAGAGCGTCGCATTGCGGAACCCCGAGAGAGAGTGCCGCATTGCCAGAGTCCCCAAGAGAGAGCGCTGCGTCGCCAGAGTCCCCGAGAGAGAGAGCATCGCGTCGCCGGAACCCCCGAGAGAGAGTGCCGCGTCGCCAGAGTTCACGAGAGAGAGGGCCACGTCACCAGAGTCCCGAGAGAGAGCACCGTGTCGCCAGAGTCCCGAGAGAGCGCCCGTTGCCAGAGTCCCGAGACAGAGCACCGCGTCGCCAGAGTCCCAAGAGAGAGCGTTGTGTCACGGAACCCCAAGATAGAATACCACGTCGCCAGAGTCCCCGAGAGAGAATGCCGCGTTGCCAGAGCTCCTGAGAGAGAATGCCACGTCGCCAGAACCCCCAGAGCCCCTGAGAGAGAACGCCGCGTCACCAGAACCCCCGAGAGAGAGCGCCACATCGCCAGAGTCCCCGACAGAGAGCGCCGCATCGCCAGAGTCCCCGAGAGAGAACGTCGCGTCACCAGAACCCCCGAGAGACAGCGCCTCATCGCCAGAGTCCCCGAGAGAGAGCGCCACATCGCCAGAGTCCCCGACAGAGAGCGCCACATCGCCAGAGTCCCCGACAGAGAGCACCGCATCGCCAGACTCAAACTAATAATGCGTGATCTTGGACTCCTGCTTAATGACTAAACCCAGCTTGACTGCCACAACAAGTGTTTTTGTGTTTTCACTCCTACCTCCTCACATTATGGAACCCAGAACTCCATAAATGGAGCCTGAACGACTTGGACTTCCTCAGGATAAGAACTGCAAAAAGTATGTTTTTTGGATTACTTCACCATAAATGTCGCCTGAGACTTGTATTACACTTTTGAGGAAAACAAAAAGTAAAAATACATTGAAAATCCAGTCAAATTGTTTTTATTGTGAAACCTGCCTACATTTTGGGCAGGAGAAGTTTTTTTTTTCTTCTCTTGCAACCATGCAACTGCCTGCAGAAGCACAATCTTGATTCGCCAATTTGCCTTGAGTACCCGTGAACTGTAGCAGAACTGTATCAAGTCATTGTAACTTTTTCCTGCTTGTGGGACTATAACTACAAAAAAAACAGACAGCAAGGAGACAGACATTGTCTTGTTATGAATAATTGTCACCTGTTTTCGCTGGGTTTTGGGTATAAACGGGCTGCTGTGTGGTGTGGTGTGCTGTGTTGTGGTGTGTTTTGGTGTGGTGTGCTGTGTTGTGTTGTGTTGTGCTGTGGTGTGGAGTGGTGTGGTGTGGTGTGGTGTGCTGTGTTGTGGTGTGTTTTGGTGTGGTGTGCTGTGTTGTGGTGTGTTGTGCTGTGGTGTGCTGTGTTTTGGTGTGTTTTGGTGTGGTGTGCTGTGTTGTGGTGTGGTGTGTTTTGGTGTGGTGTGCTGTGTTGTGTTGTGTTGTGCTGTGGAGTGGTGTGGTGTGGTGTGGTGTGCTGTGTTGTGGTGTGTTTTGGTGTGGTGTGCTGTGTTGTGGTGTGGTGTGTTTTGGTGTGGTGTGTTGTGTTGTGCTGTGGTGTGGAGTGGTGTGGTGTGCTGTGTTTTGGTGTGTTTTGGTGTGGTGTGCTGTGTTGTGGTGTGGTGTGTTTTGGTGTGGTGTGCTGTGTTGTGTTGTGTTGTGCTGTGGAGTGGTGTGGTGTGGTGTGGTGTGGTGTGCTGTGTTGTGGTGTGTTTTGGTGTGGTGTGCTGTGCTGTGTTGTGTTGTGTTGTGTTGTGCTGTGGTGTGGTGTGGTGTGCTGTGGTGTGCTGTGTTGTGGTGTGCTGTGGTGTGGTGTGGCGTGCTGGCCTTGTGAATAAAATCTTGAAGGAGAACTTGCTGTAGTCGTCTAGCTCCTTTTTGTTTACCCCAGAATGCTACAATAATAATAATAAATAAATAAATACAAGTTGAACACATTAACTACATTTATGTTACATGTTGCTGAAATTGTTTCGCCCTGCTAACTTTCTGAACAGTTTAAAGTTATTCAGCTTAACTTGGTGTTTTTTGGTGCTATTCCAGGATGTTTTGTTTTTGATTCATGCAATGCCCTATTGTTCAGATATATTAATATCCTTGAAGTTATTTTCAATGTGTCTTTAACTTGTTTATTACGGTTGATTATTATGTCTGAATAGCATGCTTGCTTTTGAATTTTAAAGTGTTTAATCTGACCACTGGATAATATTAATAATAATAATAATACATCTTATTTATAGAGCGCTTTTCTCAAACCCAAAGTACTGTACAAGAACAATACAAACATACAATTTACAAAAGTACATGTAAAATAGGTACATAAAAAATATCAGTTCAATAAAACAAATCAAAAGTTAAAATAAATCAGCAAAAGCTATCTTAAAAATGTGTGTCTTTAAGCAACATTTAGAAATATCTCAGAATCTCGAATAGATCTGGGCAGCATGTTCCATAGTCACAGGGCAGCGCTACAAAAAGTTTGGTCTCCCATAGTACGCAGCCTAGTCCCAGGTTGAATAAGACATCTGGCATCCATGGATCTTAAATTGCGCGGTGGAAAGTACTTTTGCAATAGATCTCTCAAATAACCGGGGGCAGCACCATTTAAGGCCTTATAGGTAAGGAAATAATTCTGTAGTCAACCCGATACCTCACAGGGAGCCAGTGCAGTTTATACAGTACAGGTGTTATGTGCTCACATGAAGAGGTATGAGTTCAAATCCGGGCTGCGGAATTCTGCACATACTGAAGCCTATTTAGTACTTTAACAGAAACCCCAGTCAAAAGAGCATTGCAGTAGTCCAATCTTGAGGAGATGAATGCATGAATTAATTTCTCAGCAGAAGATGCGGACAAAAATGATCTTAACCGGGCAATGTTACGCAGATGAAAGAATGACACTTTAGTTATATTTCTAACATGAGCTTCAAACGATAAGGTGGAATCAAAAATGACACCCAAGTCTCGCACTTGGGGTGAAGCTCTAATGTTAGTGCCTTCCACAGCCAATCTAAAATCAATGACCTTGCGCAGCAGTTGTTGGGAGCCAAAAAACTATTTTTATTAAACTCCTTTTTGTCTCAATGGATCTTTTCATGCGCTTTTCTTATCTCTTTCTCTCTCACTCTCTCTCATACTACACTCCTGTGGCAGGGTAGCGGCGAGACAGACTCAGAAGCCAGGAAACTGCAGTACAAGCGCAAAACGCACACTTTTAATAAACAGAAATAACACACAAGTTCAAACAAAAAGGCACAAGGGCCAAAATAAAGGTTTAAACAAAACACAAAACGTAGGCTGGGCATTCACCTTCCCTACTTATAAAAATGGGTTCGGGCTGGGCAGAGTCTTCACTGAACTTTTAAAGACACTATGTAGAAACACAGATTCACTCACCAAACTCCTCTCCTCTAATGGAGCCCGGTGCTCTCCATTTATAGGATGTGGTTGCTCCCAATTAGCACCAATTGTTCAATTAGGAGCAGCCACATTCTCACATGTTTTTGGCAGGGACAGGAATTAACCCCATCCCTGCCAACCACCGCCAAAACACACACACCACCACAATATTTACAGGCAGAGCCCTCACTCTGCCACAACTCCCAACTCAACTTTCCTCAATTGGCACGAAGCACTGACTCCACCCACTCATCGTAACTGCCACAATAAATAACACTAAGTATTACTATACATGCGATCCTCTCTGTATAATCCTGAATAAAAAGGAAAGTAAGAAATCAACTATTACTTCTTAATTTCATACACTAGATCTGTTTTGTGTGTAAATTGCAGGTTATTAATTAGGTTATTATTATTATTATTTGTTTATTTAGCAGACGCCTTTATCCAAGGCGACTTACAGAGACTCGGGTGTGTGAACTATGCATCAGCTGTAGAGTCACTTACAATTACGTCTCACCCGAAAGACGGAGCACAAGGAGGTTAAGTGACTTGCTCAGGGTCACACAATCAGTCAGTGGCTGAGCTGGGATTTGAACCGGGGACCTCCTGGTTACAAGCCCTTTTCTTTAACCACTGGACCACACAGCCTCCTACAGGTTGCAGTTAAGGCTAAATTACATCGTGTAAAATGAATCTACCATCAATTATCTATCAATTCTGGACTTTATCTGTTAAAACAATTTTTCATAACCAAGTATAGTGAATCAGTGAATCAAACGAACACATCTGTTGAATCAATTCACTGAACTGAATGAATCAAACAAATCGAGTCAGTAAAAAGAATCAAATTGCACATCACTAGTTTTCAGGCCAGAAAAAGAGGTTTAAATGGCGTGCCTATCAGTGGTTAAAGCCTGGTGTCCAAATTAACTAATTATCGCTCACTTTAATGTGCACAATACAATTATCGCCCTATAGTAAATACAATGTGAATGAAGCTCATCTCATTATTCAGAGTGGGGTGCCAAATTTAAATACATTATCATGCATTACCATACAAATCAGATATTCACTCTGATTACCATAGTATGGCACAATAAAATTAGCTTGCACCATAATATGGCCACTGTTTTGCGCAATAATGAATAAAATTGCAATGGTAAATGATTAATGTGCACAGCAATTGCAATTATCGTGCACCATAAAGTTTAGCACCCTTTCGTAAATGAGGCCCTTTGTGTGTAGGCGACTGTTATTTCCCCTCAGGAGAAACATCGCCTCTTCCCTCTAAAAGATTTGCTAAGCTCCTTCCTCCCACCTGAACTGAATGAGGAGATCTCAGTCCATTTGAAGTTTATGATTGGATAAACTAATAATAGCTTGTTAGTAAATCCAATGGCTTTGATAGTTTCAATACATACATTTCTTAAACATGGATGTCAGTTGCTTTCACTATGCTCTTTAATTATTGCCTTTTGATAAGATGATTTTGCGTAAAAGTTGGATAGTGGTATTCTATTTTTTTATTTATTTTTATTTTTTTATATACTAATACAAGTTAATACAAGCTCAGATGGCTACATTGCCCTACATCTGTGGGGTGTTGGGTGAGTCATGCCATCAGAGCCTGTGCCAACATGCTAGGGAGGGAAATTGACTGAGATTGGTTCTGGGTTCCTTACATATTTTTGAGTATGGTACAGTATGTGTTGCATTATTTATTTTTGTAATTCATTATGTTTAGCTGATATTCATCATTATGTTGGTTGTTCTGTTGTGTATTTTTAAAAGCCATCTGTTATTGGGCTTTAATCTTGCCAACAAGTGGTCTATCGTTTACAGACATTCATTCCCAATCACAAGACTGCTTAATGATGGAAACTAGTAAGCTGGCTCTTGGAGGGAAGATGCAATAGAATCATGATCAAAGACTGTTTGCAAATGCTCCAGTAAGAAGCAACCTTGGTTGGGTTTTAATAGATTATCTCTTAATGAACATCAAACCCATAACTATGGGTCTAGAAATCTTAACACACAGAACTTTAAAAAGACTTTGGAAAACACTAGTGTTAATATTATTTACTTCACAAACTATTCCTTCAGCCTAGCACTCTGACTGGGCTTTCTGCACCCTTTTCATAACCACCAGACTATGCAGGTGGGGGTAGGGTACCTCACCCTTTCACATGTAGATACACAAACATTTGTTCTTGATGATTATTCCTGTTACACAGAAATTACCCTTCAGTCTTATTTTGTGCCATCTGGAGTAAGACTAAAGGCACATATTAGACTAGTAACCTGTGACACTATACGCTTGTCAAAATGTTTTCTCATGCTGAACATGTGTTTTTAATTATCGTCTTGTTTTAACGCATTAGGTTCCTTGAAGACAGCAAAGAACTGAACTGGTTTTGCAATGCCACAGGTAGTTTATCCATAACTTCAAACACTTATAATCAGTAATCCCCAGGCACTAAAATATGCTCTTAATTCAGTAGGCTAAATTTATTTTTTTATACTGTATATATATATATATATATATATATATATATATATATAAGTTTCATTATCTGCATGAGAGGGTAATTATAAGGTTGTTCCAAGTTATTACACTTTTTAATTTATATTTTATTTTATTTTTTTATATATATAATATGATGTTTGTATTAGCTTTCTATGCTGAGAGCTTCAGCCTCACAGGACCCATCTTAACAAATAAAAAAGCATATCCGTGATATAAGGGACACTTTATAGGCAGTAATGCCATCTGTAGCTAGCTGACATAAAACATCCTACTACATCTAGACAGATGCAAGTCAACAAGGTACCATCTCCATAGCGAATTCATTTGTCACGTTATTTCAGTAAATATTAAATACATTACACTGGCATGCTTTTTCTGTCATTGGAAGCAAACTCTACTATCTGAATGTTCCAGTAGTGTGTTTTCTAATGGAGCTTCCTGATTGGATGAAAGTTCTGAGCTTTATAATGTATTATAGATGGCTGAGGATCTTTCAACCAGGTAGAGCGCCGGTTTTGCCTTCTGTTTGCCACAACACCTCCCAAACAAACTCCATTCATTGTTATGTATCATATTGAATTCATGCCATGACGTATTTTGAATATATCAAAAGCAATAACTTACTTTAACTTAGTGGTGCTTTGCTTTGCACTTTTATTTCGAACAAACATCTCAAAAAGTAAAAGTATACATAGAGTATAACTGCAGCTAAATGTTGTGTGCCAAACAAGCACCTTTTTTCTGCTGTGCACATGTTTCTTTTGTCAGAAAGTTAGGGGGCATGGCACCCCTGCTACTTAGTTGTTACCCTTACAAGAACATTACAAGGTCACTGTAGAATGGGCCTTATCTAAAGGGGAAAAAAGCATTACAGGTTACATTATTTGTCCTTTCATGTAGTTTTGCTTTATAGCTCTCTCATGTCTCTGATGTTACTTTCAATCATCAGTTCTTGGAAAATACATCACAGCCACTTAGAAACCTTATAACCCATCTATACCCTGAGGGTTTCACTGGGAATCATTTTATCCTGTGTAAAAGAAAATAGCCCAGTACAACTTGACATAATAAGTAATACTCCCTGCATTGTACTGCAGATAGTAACCTTGTTAGAAATGTAGTAAGGGTTAAATGAAGATTTCATCAAAGATGGAATAAATGTATATTTTTATATATGTCCAACAAAAGAGCTTTGGCATAGGCAAATGGCTAGTTTTAATTCAACACAATGTTGCTGCTTTTACTTTCATTTATACTAACACTCTTCAGAATTATGTCATGTGCTATCTACTGACACCCTGGGAATGCCAAGGTAACCTACACAAATTAGCAACATTATCATGCCATCCTAGAGGTCAGTTAAATTATGCTTACTTTTTTCCTAAAATGTTGAAGAGTACATCACACAGCATTTTTTCATATCTGCATATCACGCATAAGTACTGGTTTGGTAAGACAAGCCTCGAGCTTGATGCATTGTGAAGGCTGCAGTCAAGACTTGCACCAAAAATCTTGCATACAGTAGATGGATATCTACATTATCACACACACACACACACACACACACACACACACACACACACACAATATTGTATTTTTGCAGTATAAAGACACATATTTTCATTTCAGACAGGAAGTCTGCTTCTGGCCTTGTAATTTTTGTGGAGGTTTTTGTCGTTTGCTGTGGGATGGGGGGGTGGGGCATTTTATAACATCAATGATAATAAAGCGTGACCAATATTTTATTCAAACTATTGAGCAGTATACCTTTATAGTAAGACCATATTTAAAAAGCTATATGGCTGAATGGTTTTAGCTGAGGAATGAAAGCCTACAAATCCTAGTTTTGAGTCACAGCTCAATGCATTATTGTACCTTAAGGCATGTAGCTTCACCTCCGTGTGTCTCAGTGGTACACGGCCGAACAAGCAGCCTGGTATTGTAAACAGCATTGCACACTGTATGCTGATCTGATCTCATTTCTAGGGTAGGCTTGTTGGTCCAGTGGTTAAAGAAAAGGGCTTTAAAACCAGGAGGTTCCCAGTTCAAACCCCCCACTCAGCCACTAACTCACTAACCTTGAGCAAGTCACTTAAGCTTCTTGTGCTCCATACTTCGGATGAGATATAAAACCAAGATCACATTGTAAGTGACTCTTCAGCAGCAATTGTTGATGGATAGTTCACCCCCCTAGTCTCTGTAAGTTGCTTTGGATAAAAGCATCTGCTAAATGACTAATTTGTGATAATTAATCATTTCTTAGGAATTTAAACACACACCCCCACTCCGGTCTTTCTTTCTTTCTCCTTCTTGTTTTCAGAATTACCACTACAGCAGCTTGCATGATGGATCTGCGCAGGTATCCCCTTGATGAGCAGAATTGCACTCTGGAGATAGAAAGCTGTAAGTGCCTTTAGTTGATCAGCATAACAGTGTGCTGCTGATGTAACTGTATGTAAAGCACCTGGGAGGAAATTAATAATATTTTGAAAGCTTAAGTATGTCTGTTTAATGCTGTATCCAAATACATTTTCTAACCAACCAAAATAGTGCAGAGGCAGGGATAAGTGTTCACTTTGGAGGCTGTAGGTGCAGCTCCTGGATGGGACTACAATTTTCAAAGTTTAAGCAGGCAGTGGCAAGCATACTGTTCTTGAAGAAAGAATGTGTTGAAGGGGACGGATCTGTATTGGTCATTAAAAGAGGGTACTGAGGCAGAATGGCTAGCAAAGAGTATTAAGGAGGAAAGGGTCATGCTCTGCTTACAATGCTCAGCAACCAGTGAGATTATAGAGATATCAAAAAAAGACAGACACACCTACAGACCCACACACACAACCATTAACCAATCCACACTGAAGTCTGCATCCTCAGGGTTGTACTGTTATTGCCTTTTGTAGGTCTGTTCGTATGTATTGCTGGAAATATATGCATCTATTTCAGTCTGCTGCTCCCTTTGAACCATTAGTTGTTCCATTAACCCTTTGTATCCTGGATAGACCCATAGTTTAGCATTAGAGGACATTGTCGGCTGTTAGTTGACCACGATGGAAAGGTAAGAGCTACCATATAGACAAGGTCAGCTACCAAGGTAATTACCTTTATTGTTTTTTTTATAACATTTTAAATCTCTCATTTACAGATGTTTTTACTTTTTCAATATGTTGCTTTCTTTCTGTTTAGCTTTTTTAACTCTGGATATTCTGTCACAAAGTTACACACTGTGTAACAGTGCACTGCAATGCAGCTTCCTGATTGGTGGATGAAAGTTCAGAGGATTCTCGTGGTAATGAAAACATTGACTTTGGATTTTAAAAAAATTAAAAAATAAAATAAAAAACATGTTTGATAAACCTTCCATTTGACATGGCTTGATGCTTTTTTTATTTTATAAAGAGACATTTTATTTAAAAAAACCATTTCTGTTGCCACAGCAGCAATCTTGGTATTCTGTCTGCTTGTGTTGTTTACAGTGACATAAGCTCTGTGAACACATGTGGTATGCACCTGAAAGCTTCTTATATTTGCATTGGGATGTATTTGTGGGTGAAACTGATGAGTTAGGGCTCTCAAATGTCATTGCATGGGTGTCAGTTGAGTTTCAAACAACTGTCCTTACCTGCTGTCTTCAAGAAAATCTTGTTCACAATTTGTGCAGGTCACTCTGTTTAACTGTTTTGGAAGCTAATCTAAATGGTTAGTCATTTCATGAAAATGATTATATTATAAGGTGAGGAAATTACACATAAATGCTTCATTACTCATTGCATTTTTATAATTGCTTCTATCATCAGTATTTGCAAATTGCATAGGAGCCCATCTTCTGCATCCTACTTTGATTGCCTTGTACAGAAATCTGACAAGGGGTCAAATATAACTGGAAGTGGGAGTTTACTTCTAGGCCTCATACATTCTATTGGGTGTATTATGCAAGCCCATAAACTCACTGTAGAATTTGTTATGCAGCACAAATACACAGAGAAAAAGTACCTTTTTTACCATCTCTAAAGGTGCAGTCCACATTATGAGGCTGGCCTCTCTTACTTGTTTGTCCGCAGTTTCTAGAGTGATGTACTCTTTAATAGTTGGGGACCAATATAGAGAAGAGGGCAATTTCAGTAATGAACAGTAATTTTAAGCTTGAATTGGGCTCTAAAATCGGAAGACCTGGGTGGCTTTGTAGAGGACTGTGAGAGAGCACCTGCAGACAGAAATAGAAGTCTTCTCATGCATGAAATGCAGCACTCAGATTGGCTGATTGCCAGCATGGTTTATAATGTCTATAATGTTTCCTTCAGAGACTTCTTTAAAGTTAAAACAATGACAGAATACTCAACAATACAGTGAAGCTAATATATGCCAGGGGCACAGTGCAGATTTTAAAACCTAAGAGACACCACCTTGAGTTCTTTATGGACTACACTTTCAATCCATCACTTTCTAACTACCTTAATGAGCTGCCATGAATGGTTTCTGTACAGGACTATGCATTCCTGCACATGTCTGCTGTGCTCTCTTTGGGGATGATGAGGCAGTTCTATTGAGCATACTTATATGCATTATCATATGTGAGATACTGAAATTGAAGAAGGAATCTATGAAAAAGACCTAGGAGTTTATATTGACTCAGAAATGTCTTCATCTAGACAATGTGGGGAAGCTATAAAAAAGGCCAACAAGATGATTGGATATATTGTGAGAAGTGTTGAATTTAAATCAATGGAAGTAATGTTAAAACTTTACAATGCATTAGTATGACCTCACCTAGAATATTTTGTTCAGTTCTGGTCACCTCGTTACAAAAAGGATACTGCTGCTCTAGAAAGAGTGCAAAGAAGAGCAACCAGAATTATCCTGGGTTTAAAAGGCATGACATATGCAGACAGACTAAAAGAATTGAATCTATTCAGTCTTGAACAAAGAAGATTACGCGGTGATCTGATTCAAACATTCAAAAACCTAAAAGATATAGACAATGTCGACCCAGGGGACTTTTTTGACCTGAAAAAAGAAACAAGGACCAGGGGTCACAAATGAAGATTAGATAAAGGGACATTCAGAACAGAAAATAGGAGGCACTTTTATACACAGAGAATTGTGAGGGTCTGGAACCAACTCCCCAGTAATGTTGTTGAAGCTGACACCCTGGGATCCTTCAAAAAGCTGCTTGATGAGATTCTGGGATCAATAAGCTACTAACAACCAAACGAGTACAGCAGCTACAATGGTATACTGTACATATCTTCCATATTGCCTTATCTTTTGTTGATTTTCTCCATACACTTTAGTAACGCTAAGAAAATATAAGATAAGTAAAACAAATCTTTTTCTTCTCAGAAGCTTTCAAAATGATTTATTTACATGCAGGCACTGATTAAGTTTCCATTCTTTTGGAACAATGGACAGAAGCTGCTGCAGGCTTTCAGTTTTACAGTACCAAGGAACCATGGCCTTATAATATAAACTCTCCAACGTCTTTTCCTTTTATATTACCCGGTCACACTGGCCGTTAAGGACATAACAGACCACAATGTAACATTTGATTTAATTGAATATCTTTGCACATTGTGACATTAAAGTGCTTTGTGATGGTGGTCTACTATGAAAGGCGCTATATAAAATAAAGATTGATTGATTGATTGATTGATTGATTTACCGTAAGTGATACAGCAACAGTGGCAGAATCACCGAATTAGTGCACCTTTCAAAAAAAGGATAAAATATTTATAAGAAAAAAAATATTGCGTTGTAAGGTTATTTTCCAAAATATATTTTTTAACAATGTTTATTTTGTGGCACTCCATAAATACTTGTGGGATTGTGAATTGGATTACCTGAGTCAAATAGTACTTTATTTCTAATAATCAATATAAATGAATATTTAAATTGCTGATTATAATTTTTCTGTAAAAAAACAAACTGTGTCTAGGTTTGGCACTAGCCTGCCCAGGGTGCCAGTTCAATCCATCAATAGAGACACTGGGGAACAGGCTGTGCATTTAATTACTGCAGTGGTGTTTTACATGCATGCTGAATCAGAACATTCTGCATAATGTATGTACCTATTGACTGTAGATCTCTGAAAGCCAGCAGCAAGGATACACAATACTGTAGCACAACAACATAGGAATTTAGGTCACCAACCCACAAAATCTGCCAAGAAATACATGTTGTTATTGCACTTCTTAAATATACATTTAAAATGCACACAGACTAGAGTCACTAAACAGCTGAGCTGTTCTCCCAAACAGGGAGGATTTGAGGCTGGCAGGGGAGAGTGTAGCGTGCACGGGGGAATGCAGCAACAGGGCTGGTAGGTGACGTAATCACACACAGGGACATAAGCCCGATATATGCTCCTTGCAAAGGAGACGGCTGTTTTGTACAGTGGTATCGGTGCTATGCTTTAGTGCAAGAGGTCCTGGGTTCGTGCCTGCCCTCAGCCTATGTGTGGATTGCCTCACCCTGTGTGATGCGCCTGCCTGCGTTAACCGAGATTGCTTATATATATATATATATATATATATATATATATATATATACTGTATATATATATATATATATATTGTTCATAAAACAAGTATTTGTTTATGTCGCTTTATAACCTGTTTCAGACCCATGGCTTCTCTACCTGATTAGTTGGATACAGTACCTCCCCCTTAGAGAAGGAGCTTCAGGCAGACGTAATACTTCATAGCTGTATTTGCTTTCTTCATCCGACAACCTCACTTTACAGAGAACTTCTGTAAGATCTTATGAAACAGAGAATAATGAAGCCCAAAAATATGTTGGTGAAAAGAATGGATGTTTTTGTTCTTTGTCAGGCCTATTTTGTGTCCTGAGATCTTACTTGTTTTCTATGTACAGAGATGCAGTGTCTGGAATTCTGAAGACTCCATCCTTTATTTTTCAAGGTGTAGACCACGTTGGTTTGCTGTATTTGTAGGTATTTTTTTACTCAAAAGAGCCAGTTTCCCCAACATTTTGTATGGTTCATATCTTTCTCTCAGGAGCATATGTTTATATTTTGTAAAATGTAACAGGCATTTTATTTGGTTAAAATAGCACTTGTGGGGTCTCCAGTTAAAGCGCTGCAGCTGGGAGTGCAAGATGAGTCCTGCAGCCTGGACAGCTCCAGTTCACATCCGGGCTGTGCAAAAAGGCAGAAATTTGCTGGGGTCTCCGAAGGGGGTGTCACATTGGTTCTGATGCTTCCGGGGTGGGGATGGGAAACCGGCATTGATTCCTTCTCCTCAATGCACAACAGCAAACCCTACTGGCCAGACATGAGCACATTCAGAATGGATAAAAAGCAGGGCTGATCTCTGTTCTCTGGGATCGGTAGCCCGCTCACCTCTGCTCTGGATTGCTTGGCGTAAAAGCGATTCTGGCTTTAGGCTTGTGAGATCAGAGATCAACATAATTGGACATTCCAAATTGGGGGAAAAAATAAATAATAATAATTGGTCACTCTAAATTACAAAAAGCACTTGTTATTGCAAATGATAATGCATTGTTAAATTCTAAATTTGTCGTGGTGGTTTTAGGAGACACAGGATTTTTTTGTGATGCTGTTAGGTGCAGTGTACGAGTTTAATAATTTGGGAGAGATGGAATGGGTAGAAGCACTAGCCTAATTTTCTAAATATATTTTGCACCATCTGGGGTCTTCTCACAAACCACAAACAGTTCTCAGATCTTCCAAATGTTTTTCTTTGCTATGGATTACATTTGTGATCATACACCTTTTATATGAAAATAAAGAAAACTACAAAGCAGTATGCAATACAATTTGTTAACGTAACATTATTCAGCAGTTTTCATTCGACTTTTTATAGCAAAATGTGTTACTTCTATAGGGTGAGGCCAATTGTATGTTTTCCCAAGATCAAAAGAAAGTGGTCTTTCCAGGCAACTGGATATGGTCCCACAGTAAATGGTTGTTGCTCCTTTTCACAACATGGAGGTTTAAAAACAATCAGTTTCCAAGTGACGTTGTTGTCTTTTTCATTTAAGATGGCTACACCACTGATGATATTGAGTTTTACTGGAAAGGGGGAGAAACCGCAGTCACAGGAGTTGCCAACATTGAATTGCCACAGTTCTCCATCATGGATTATAAAATGTTGTCCACAAAAGTCAAGTTCACAACTGGTAGGTATTTATTTTATACAAACACTACATTATTAAGCTGTTTTTTTTAATAAATAGAGCATACACCTTGAACGTTTAAGGAGTACTTTGTTCCACAAATGAGGAGGGCTTGTGGTTTGTTTACCCCATGGGTGACATAACCACAGCACTCCATGAACATTCCTGGAGTATTGTGCTTACATATCAAGTACAATGCATGGGAAATATAGCTGGATTTGTCAACAATCATTGTAAAAAATAAGAAACTTACTAGTAAAAAATGAATAAAACCATTCAAATAAGCCATGAGAGATGAAAGTAAACTTTCGTGATGGTGTTGTCACCCTGATCTAACAGACTTAATACATTAATTTGCAGAAGTAATGGCTGTTATCAGTCAGGTCATTTAGCTTTAAAATAGACAGAAGTGTTTAGTGTGTCTCCAATCGATTCCTCATCAGGAACAGAGGAATTTAAAGACTTTACCCTAGGGTAATGGTGATTACAAAAGGGACCATTTCACCATTAAGATAATGATAGGTATTGATAGGTATTGATACACTGTGTGTTCGAAGTGGGGACCTAGTTCATATATTACACTTTTGTACAACTGTCAAGCAGTTTTCTTCTAGGCAGTATTTTAGTTTTCTATTTCAGTAGTCACGTCCTGGTTACTTCTTATTGTAAAAAGTAACAGTAAAAGCATTGTTGTTGTCTTAGTAAAGCTCTGATACATGTCTTCTATCTGAGTTCACATGGTACACCAGAGAATAACAGGAGTCCTTTTTACATTCTGTTTTGAGATGAGAGGTCTTGTTATTGTAATGTCTCTTCTGTGCCCTGCTACACTCTGCCCCCAGAGAAGGTGAGAATACCACGTGTGTTTTATTTTATGTAGTAAAATAATTGTAAAAAAATGAGACTTTGGATCCAACCGGTGGGGGCAGATGTTGCAGGGGACATTTAAAAAACTAGACCCCTTGCCAAAGACATTTAAAAGGTTAAGACATACAGTAGGTGCAAAATATTGTAAAAACAGTGCTGTCACAAGTCTAAAATTGGATGGCTTATTAATGACTGAACTGTGTTTTTGTATAGTGAATAACAGCACACTGACCTTAAAACTCTTCAATTGAATTCAAGACTCAATGTATGCTTTAATAAGGGATTGTAAAATCCCTTATTAAACATATTTGACCCTGCGCCAACCCTCTTTCAATTTTGAATTAAAAGATGACTCCCCTTGAGGCTTGCTTCCTGACCTCAGTTGCCTCTTAATCAAAAATAAAGCCACCATTCAAGTTTTACTGCCATCAAAACGTTATTTTGTCTTAAATTACAAGCAGCCAGTCTTCAATCAGCTCTTCAATCAGGGGTGAACCCTTCCATGTGGTCCAGATGCATAATCAGCTCAACTTGAGAATCATGGGGGCGACTCCTTCTGGAAGTTTCCATTTGTTCAGAATTGGAACTGTAGCGGTGTACAATAAAAGCTCAAAAGGCATACTAAAACTGGTATATGCTGCAGTATTATACTTCAAAATAAACCGGGTAACACAAATTCTATAGATATGAAAAGCAAAAAAAGAATAATCTTTGATGCTCCCTTTTTCTTTCAGGGTCATATCCCAGGTTGTCACTCAGTTTTCAACTGAAAAGAAACATTGGCTACTTCATCTTGCAAACATACATGCCTTCAACTCTGATAACAATTCTGTCCTGGGTGTCCTTTTGGATCAACTATGATGCCTCTGCTGCTAGAGTTGCTTTGGGTAGGTGTCTGCTTATTATACAAACCATTTAACAGTGATTCAATGTTTGTATAATTGGCTTATGGTTTTACCTTAGAATTTATGATTGAGTGTTTGAAGTTATTGACAATGTACAACAACAAATAAATAACTGCTGTATGAGATCACAGTGTGGCTTGAGGTTGCATCTAAGAACCAAGAACCATGGGATTATAATCCTACCTTATCTGTCTATTTACTATGCCACCTGGGGGTAAACAGCTTTGCCCCTAGAGTATGTTCTGCCAGTCTCACACTAGTAGTGATAAGAAGGTGGCTATGGAGGTTACTACAGTGGCTACAGCACTACATTCTTCTCCATTGATGTAGCCTAGCTGTTTTTGAGCAGTCAGTATTTTGCTTGCTGTTAGTCTGCCATTTTGCATCCCATTAAATCCACCAAGTAAGTTTAAAATATAACAACCCCAAATTGTATGTGGTTTAGTGGGAATATTTAAAAAATGAGTTGAATTTGGAGACAATTATCCTCTATCAAAGTTAAAAAAAAAAGTTGCCGTGCTAGTATCATCTTATTTTCATCAGTGCAGTGACAGTGGTTAATTTAACTTTTGAGATTGAATTCTGTGTTGACAATAAAGGTTTTACTGCTCAATCTGTGTGTCTTTGAAAATAAATCATATGCAGTAAAACAAGCAGTTTTGTCATGATTTTGTCAGCAGTGTCCTCGGGGACCAATGACTTACAGGGATTGCCTACCAGTGAGATTCTTCCATCAAGCTGCAGCTTTCTCACTTTCTCACTGCTCACTTTCCCATACCTCACTTGATTGAGCAGTGTTTTGCAGGGGGTTTAATAGAACATGCTTTCGTTTAACCTCTTTCTTTTTAGAATGTGATTATTTTCAGACATTCACAACAGGTGTGACTATTGTACTCTTCTTCATTTTATATTATGATGAGTGAGTGAACCAAATTAATGAATCTAATGGTCGTATAAATATATACAGTGTTGTTTTTTTCCATTTACAGAAATCAGGTTGAATTGTGGCAGCATACTGCCCCAAGTGGTTAAACTGAGAAGCAATTGTTTTTCTGAACCAGTTAGTAATTTATGTACTAATTCTATTTCAAAAATCACAAAAATATTCTCTAATAAATTGTAATAGACCAATCTAAATAGGTTGATGATGATAATAATAATAATAATAATAATAATAATAATAATAATAATAATAATAATAATAATAATAATAATAATAATAATAATAATAATAATAATAATAAAGGGGCAGCAGTGTGGAGTAGTGGTTAGTGCTCTGGACTCTTGACTGGAGGGTTGTGGGTTCAATCCCAGGTGGGGGACACTGCTGCTGTACCCTTGAGCAAGGTACTTTACCTAGATTGCTCCAGTAAAAACCCAACTGTATAAATGGGTAATTGTAGGTAAAAATAATGTGATATCATGTAACAATTGTAAGTCGCCACGGATAAGGATGTCTGCTAAGAAATAAATAATAATAATAATAATAATAATAATAATAATAATAATAATAATAATAATAATAATAATAATAATAATAATAGAACTTCATACAAATACAGTTGGTTTAGACAAAATACATTCAGTAATTATGCTGATAATAACCAGAATGTTTTTTGGGCTTTCATTTTTAAAAGTAAGCTCTAAAATCTTTGTATAAATCATAGACTTGTAAAAAAAAAAGTTTATTTAAAAACCATCAGGCCTGGGGAATTAGAAGACATTTTTTCCATGTTGAGAAGGTGCTGACATCCTGTTACATTTTGAATCATTAGTTCATCCCCAAAGCTAGCATCACATTTGAAGTGAGAGCTCATAGAACCCTGGGCTAAACTTGAGTGAGATCAAACTCACACTTGCAGAAAACAACCAATTTAACTTGAGTGCAATTTAATAGCAAAGAGACAGCATAATGTGTGCATGTATCCTTGGGAGCAAGTGGGAGTTAAGGTCTCCACACACCAGACGCGATGCAATTTGTCCTGCAATAAAATGGTACTTTCGCTGCGACACTACCTTTCACACTAGTGGCAACAGGCACAGGTGATGTGATTGGCGACTCTCCTCTGATTTATATTTTTTCTAATAAAAATGTAGAATACAGAATAGCTTTTCAGAATACTTATTTCAGAAAAGGTAAATGAAGCATACACACCAGCTATATCCAGTTCCCTGGAAATGGACTGCCAGATGTTCTCCCTCATTGCTGTGTCTTTATAATTTTTGTGTCCTTTATTGTACAGCTACAAGAGTTTGATACTGCAAGAATTGTCTTTTCTTGCGCTTTACTGAAGGCACGCAAGGGAAGCTGTTCCTCAGTGGTCAAATCACAAGAATAGACACCAATCCTTTTTTTTTTTGCATCGCTTCAGTGTAAGCGCATCGCGCCATGAACAGTGTGAACAGCTCATATCAAAAAATATATTATTTGTTTTTTTTTTCGTGGTGCGGTGTGTCAGACGACACATTCGATTGTCGCATCGTGTCCGGTGTGTAGAGGTTACAGTAATAGGCAAGGCCAGACTTTCAGTTTCAATGTCTTTATTTTAAGAAAGTAATTACCGGTATAGCTTATAAGTATGCAATCAGATTTGGGACAAATCAAACTGCCTACCTTAAAATAGGAAATAGTGAAGATACAAGATTTTTACAAAAAAATGTTCAGAAGTTTAGGTGGCATACTTTAACTGGTGTTGCGCTAATTAAACAAATTAGTGTCAGTTGAATAATCTATCAATATGCAGTGATTATAGGTCAAGTTCAAGAGTAGTGTTTGTAATGGCCAAGTAAACAATTTCGAAGCAATGTGAATGAAAACTGTATAATTTTTTCATTTGACGCCACTGTGTAATAGTACTACAGATTCCATTCTGTTTGATTTAATGACTTGAACAAGTTAAAAAAACAATGGTGATAAAAACGAAAAAGCACTGTAGAGGAATATTGAGAGAAAATAATTGTCAATCCAAGCCTCTATGGAGAATCATGATTTTTGTAATTTTGCTTCTACTTGGAATAAATAAAAAACACAGTGGTTCCAAAAACACTGGGTGATTCGCTATATTTCATGATATATACTGTATCATTTCCAAATAGTCTGGAGGTTACATGTGAGCACTACTTACCGGTAATTTTAACTGAATTCTCACTTTAATGGATTTTTTTTTTATTGCCCTGTATTTAACCTTAAACCTTCTCCCCCCACAAAGTAACACTAAATCATAACTATTGACAACAGATCAGTTATAATCCTGAACATTTATAGCAGACTGATATGATTTCAGACTGCTGTGTATTGGTTAGCAGCATTAAATAGCTATAAATAGCTGTTATTCCACAGAGGAGTCTCTTTCTGCTGCTGTATGTTCCAGACAGGGGAAGCCTGAACTAGGGATCATTACCCTGCCTGCCTCTGTCTTTGGGACCCTAAGCTTCTTGAATGATCCCAGGGTGTCGGCTTCAACAACATTACTGGGGAGTTGATTATAGTAGTTGTTATAGTAGCAATCACAAATAAAACTAAATAAAAAAAGAAAATGTAGACCTCTAGACATCCAGGAGTATCTGCAGACTAATTAAACGCATCTATAGTGCTTGAGTGCTGCAGTGCATTTGAGAGATCACTCTTTCCTCAGGACACTCCATGAATATCTGTTGTTCCAACAATATAATTCTAACAAATGTAAAGGATGCTCCTGCAATAAAATCTGTTTGAATTATTAATAGCTACCCATTTCCCTTTCCCTAAACTTAAGGTCAATAAAATATACATATTTGAATTTGTTCAACCCTTAAACTAATCAATGAGATTCTAGCCTAACCAACAAGACTGAAAAGGAATTACAATTAAAAAGCAAATTAAACTTCTTACCGCAAAAAAAAGCAAGCAAACTTATTTCTTACCCAGACACAAACCACATTCTACACAGTGGAGCACGGGACTCTAACCCCTGGGCCATTCGGAGGCTTACAACAATAACGAAAAAGCAACCTAAATCTTAAAGATACTCCTGGCATCATAGATGTTCATTGAGTCTTTTTCAGTGGAGAACTTTGTGAATCATATAGTTTGTAATAACCTGAATAGCTGTTTGTTTTTTCGGGTATGCAACAATCTTCATCACACATAATCTATCTTTAAAACATTTCTGTGACGTCACCCTTTTATCTTTTGATCGATGAATTCTATGAATCTTTCAACTAACAGTAGCTGTGGGGCAGATATATTGTTGATTAACGAATCCACAGTTTGTGCTACGAATCCACAGAAAACTGTTGATGTGTCAACAAAACCAGAACAGTGAATACCATTTTATTATGCAACAATCATTTCAACAATTACTTTTTTATAGTATTACATATTTCAAACGTAACACTTAGAAAGGGCCTTGCAATTTCAATTTAGCATTTCACATTGTTAAAGAAAAATAATACAGTTATACATTAACATACTAATAAAAAAGTTTTCATAATTACAAATTCACTTTCACATTAACATCCCCCCTTTCTAATTTTTATTTCAAATTTCTTCTGGACAGGTTCAGGAGCAAAAGCAATTACATCATCACTTAATAAATCTCTATCAATTACACAAACATTAGATGTAAACTTAGCTTTTGCATTTCTTTCCTTTAACCATTGTTCAAACAAGCTTACAACCCACTTCTCAACCTCAACCAGTCACTGGCAATGATATTTAAGTCTTCATGTGTTTAAGCTTTGGCAAAACGTGCAATAAGCTTACTTTCCGTTGCTGGTTTACAGTCCTTTGTTTTTTGCATTCTCATTTTACTAACAAAATGTTAGTGAATTCAAACAACCCAACAAAAGTGATTGTGTTCTGTTATAGAACAGAGACTTAATTCGCTAAATTAAGTTTTATACTTGAGGATTAACAAAGTGAATTCATTTTTATTGGCCTCATTCAATTGCATCTTAAGAGACTGACCGCAACTAAATGAAACAAGAATGCTGAGCTTTCAAAATAAGACATGCTTATTATTGTGCAAAGTGTGTAATTTCAACCATGACAAAATGTATTTTCTGGTGATATAGGCAAGGACCAATGACAATTTTAAATAGCTTTATAAATAAACTAGTCCCTACTTAATAGATCATAACATCCATTAGAAGAAGAAAATAAAGTTATTACTAATTTTGCAGATGTACAGTATGTGACTACATCACCTGGAACTAAAAGCGATAAGCGCACAAAGCAAAAAGGAAACCAAAGAATAAAAGCATTTCTGCAAGAGGTGACTTCAAAACATATGCTGCAACTGAATATCAGTACATTTATAATAAGATCCTTCAAATTCCGATAATCACTGTAAATTCTGTTTCTGTTTCTGTTTCTTATTGTGCAAACATTAGTGTGATTTACACCAAGAAGTGGTAAAACTTACTGAAGTGGTAAAACTTTGTTGAATTATATACAGAAAAAAAATGTGTGATGAATGATTTGTGACTAAAGGACAGGCTGCTTGAATTAGAAATTAGATCAGAACATGTCATGATTCAGCTGCTTGTTAATCACCTTGAGTGCTCTAGAAGCTGCTGTGCACCTTCTGGCTTGCATCATTGGTTTGACACTGTGATGTTAAAAACGTCCAAGATCCAAAATAACTTACGCTGGGCTGCTTTCTTCGGTGCTTGGGAACTTGTGTTAAAAGACCCAGTTGGATTCAGACAAGCTTAAAGCCTGGTAAAGGCAGGTTTAGAGGAAATGGTAATAACTTTGTATTGGAGCAATATAACCTAGAACCACTCAGAATGATTGCAAACACCTTCAAATAGGAAGGAGGATATAAAAGCATATTTCAAATGGCATTCAAATCTGGATAAAAAGCACACTAACTACACCCGTAGTGTAGCCAACAGATGACACAGTCTGTTTTAATGACCAACCCAGTGGCAGTACTGTCATCCCATAACTCACACGAATTCCACTGGTGTTTTGCCCGAGGTGTAATTTTATTATCACCATTAATAAAGCTGCTAAAATAGACCTCAATGTGTCATTGGCTTTTTAACAGCATACTGTTTTTAATTGGATTTTGTTAATTACAATCATTGTATGCAACTTCGGAATTGTAATAATATTCTTAATGTTACTCTCTTCCAACAGGAATTACAACTGTGCTCACCATGACAACCATCAACACTCATCTCAGGGAGACTCTGCCTAAGATCCCTTATGTAAAAGCCATTGACATTTACCTGATGGGGTGTTTTGTTTTTGTTTTCTTGGCCCTCCTGGAGTATGCCTTTGTAAACTACATATTCTTTGGAAGGGGCCCTCAGCTCCAAAAGAAGGCAGCAGAAAAAGCTGCAAAGGCCAACCATGAGAAGAGTAAACTAGAGCCCAACAAAGTACAGGTAGGGTTATTTACTTTAAGTTGAATGCATTATCAGATGAGGGGCGGGTCTTTCCATCTGGTCTACTGTATCTTAATACACTGTACTTCATCTGGCTTTTACATTTTAGGACTTAGTCAGTCCTTGCAAAGTACCAGTGGCCCTATATATGCAGTGCTTGTTAAGCATGGATCGGAAGGAGACCGACGCATTGCTACATCATTCCCAAAGTTACATCACTTCCCCCCCAGTCAGCAAACAGTGCTTGTGCTAACATCTCTCTTCTCCATCTTTACAGCAGCCCCTGAGCTTTTATAACGGGGGCCCTCAAATATACAGTACTGTGCAAAAGTTTTAGGCAGGTGTGAAAAAATGCTCTAAAGTAAGAATGCTTTCAAAAATAGACATGTTAATAGTTTATATTTATCAATTAACAAAATGCAAAGTGAGTGAACAGAAGAAAAATCTACATCAAATCAATATTTGGTGTGACCACCCTTTGCCTTCAAAACAGCATCAATTCTTCTAGGTACACTTGCACACAGTTTTTGAAGGAACTTCGGCAGGTAGGTTGGCCCAAACATCTTGGAGAACTAACCACAGTTCTTCTGTGGATTTAGGCAGCCTCAGTTGCTTCTCTCTCTTCATGTAATCCCAGACAGACTCGATGATGTTGAGATCAGGGCTCTGTGGGGCCATACCATCACTTCCAGGACTCCTTGTTCTTCTTTACGCTGGAGATAGTTCTTAATGACTTTCGCTGTATGTTTGGGGTCGTTGTCATGCTGCAGAATAAATTTGGGGCCAATCGGATGCCTCCCTGATGGTATTGCATGATGGATAAGTATCTGCCTGTACTTCTCAGCATTGAGGAGACCATTAATTCTGACCAAATCCCCAACTCCATTTGCAGAAATGCAGCCCCAAACTTGCAAGGAACCTCCACCATGCTTCACTGTTGCCTGCAGACACTCATTCGTGTACCGCTCTTCAGCCCTTCGGCGAATAAACTGCCTTCTGCTACAGCCAAATATTTCAAATTTTGACTCATCAGTCCAGAGCACCTGCTGCCATTTTTCTGCACCCCAGTTCCTGTGTTTTCATGCATAGTTGAGTCGCTTGACCTTGTTTCCACGTTGGAGGTATGGCTTTTTGGCCGCAAGTCTTCCATGAAGGCCACTTCTGACCAGACTTCTCCGGACAGTAGATGGGTGTACCAGGGTCCCACTGTTTTCTGCCAATTCTGAGCTGATGGCACTGCTGGAAATCTTCCGATTGCGAAGGGAAGTAAGCATGATGTGTCTTTCATCTGCTGCAGTAAGTTTCCTTGGCCGACCACTGCGTCTACGGTCCTCAACGTTGCCCGTTTCTTTGTGCTTCTTCAAAAGAGCTTGGACAGCACATCTGGAAACCCCTGTCTGCCTTGAAATTTCTGCCTGGGAGAGACCTTGCTGATGCAGTATAACTACCTTGTGTCTTGTTGCTGTGCTCAGTCTTGCCATGGTGTATGACTTTTGACAGTAAACTGTCTTCAGCAACCTCACCTTGTTAGCTGAGTTTGGCTGTCCCTCACCCAGTTTTATTCCTCCTACACAGCTGTTTCTGTTTCAGTTAATGATTGTGTTTCAACCTACATATTGAATTGATGATCATTAGCACCTGTTTGGTATAATTGTTTAATCATACACCTGACTATATGCCTACAAAATCCCTGACTTTGTGCAAGTGTACCTAGAAGAATTGATGCAGTTTTGAAGGCAAAGGGTGGTCACACCAAATATGGATTTGATTTAGATTTTTCTTCTGTTCACTCACTTTGCATTTAGTTAATTGATAAATATAATCCATTAACATGTCTATTTTTGAAAGCATTCTTACTTTACAGCATTTTTTCACACCTGCCTAAAACTTTTGCACAGTACTGTATATTTACCAGGAAGAGGCCAAAAGATGTATCAAAATACTGTTGCCATTTCTACATATCCCATTCTCCATTGTATGTACAGATATGTTCATTAAATCATGCTCTACTAAATATTTTGGGCGTTTGATCTTTGAGGCTGCTGTAGGTGATTGTGGCAAAGTGCCCCCCCTGTGTATTATATGTTACGTGTTGTGTGTAAATATTGGTGTATAGTCATCGGTACACGGGATATAAACGGGTCTGTGTTTCACGTGTGATTTAAAAATGTAGATTTGTATTTAGGCACGAGGAGGGCACAAATCACTTCACGTGCTGGTTAAAATGTAATGTGTGGTCACGGGAGTGCACTTAATTAATTCACGTGCAGTTGTACCGAGATTCCAATTGAATGATTGACTAGCAATCGAGTCTCGGTACAACTGCATAAAAACAGCATGTTTTCACTCACTCGGGGTGGTGTGTTCGGTGAGTGGAGAACGGGATTGGAGACGGAGGTAATTGTTAATTGTCAAGAAAATAGAAGCTCACCGTGTTTGTCTGTGTAGTCCGTTTTTGTTTATCTGTTTATTTTGGCCGCAAGTGCCGTGTCCTGTTTTGTGTTCTGTTACAACCGTTTATTTTCTGTCTGTTTATTTATTAAATGCTGAGCGAAAGCATTCGCTCAGCTCCACCAAATTCCACCTCTCTCTGTTGTTTATGTTCCTGCTTCTGCCGTGACGTCACCGCCCAGTCATCCTGTCACAGTGATGAATTCAGAACCTCACTGAAATATTCAGTCTAGGGCTGAAGGGCAATGTTGCTGTGGGCTGCCTGTTTGCTTCTTAAATTAGTGATAGTATTGAAAATTAGCTGGCTGTGAGATAAGACTAGCTACAGTGTTTCACAGCAGATAAACTAGTCATAAATAAGGTACCTATTTACGTAGCTGCTGTATTTACAACCCCTAGTTTTACACCCTGTAAAAGTATTGGTTAGTGCAAAACTCCAAAATTATAATTTACATAGACAGGGCTCCAGATAAGGTTTTGGGTCATTGAGTAATTTACTCTCCAATTTAGCCACTATGTGAGTAAAATGCATTTTGGGTGATGAGTGCTTCAATAAATTATGTACATACTTTGATGCTAACTTATGTGGTATGCATTAACGACAACCTTACATTTTAACTGTCATGTTACTTTGAACTGCTGTAAAAAAAACTTGGTCTTACAATAAAAACAAAAACAACAATTATTCTTATTTGCTTTATTGGCCACAACAATATGGCTGTGAAGCAAATAAACACAGAATCATCACTTTTTTTTATTCCAAAGCTGCAGGTGGAACATACTTAACAAAAGGCCTGCATGCACATGCAATATGTTTCTAAAGAAACAATAATATTGTATTCCTGATTGATTGCCTTGCTATAGCAATATAAGTTTACATGGAATATTATATTTATTATATAGATTTACTTTCCAAAAATTCGGTTGATAGATAAGTAAATTGGTAGGTTAGGTTGAGGGGGACTAAGATGGCACAGAGTGACTGGCTTATTCACCAGTGACAAACACGCATTGCAAGAGAGTGGAATCAACCATATGTTTATTTTTCTTTTTTTATTGAAAACCCAGACCTATTGGTCACGTGTTTCTGGCAATTCCCAGGCAGGCTACAAGCTGTCCCGTCATTTCTCTAGCTACTGCATGCAGTATATTCACAACTGACCATTGAGATGTTGGGAACCAACAAAGAACAAGAAACTTCATAACATGTAAACTCAAGATGTGCCGCAAAATTGCTATGCACATTCATTACACATTAAATTTAAATATAATGTGCAATTCATATTTTATCAATGCGTAAAACACCTTTTACACAGCTTATCTGGAGCACTGTAGATAGAGTATAGTAATAGAAAGCAATAGAAAGCCATCAGACACCAATCTGCCAAATGGAATTATATTTCCTTATTTGCATGCATTTGTCTGCTTGTGTACATTGTATGTAATTGCATTTTTTGCGGTATTGTCATTCTATCACTTTACATTTCTAATCTTACCATTTGAAGCATGCCAGTCCTTCACGGCTGCCTTGACTCAGAGCTTGAGCCAGAGAGCAAACGCTGCTAACACATTACATTTCCAAGCCCCCAGCAGCCGCAGAAGGATTAAGGCAAGAGGTGTTGAGTCTGTCCACAGAGCCATTGCTGACAGGTTTAGGAATGGATAAGATAAAAAGAAGAAAAAAAAGCTTCCAACCATAAAACTTAAAACAAGGCAAAACCATAGAGCTTATTAACCATTTTCCCCCATTAAAATTGCTTTACTAATATTGCCTTACCAAGAAAAGCGACATCTGTCTATCAAAACTGTCTTTGCAAGCTTTTTTCTGAGGGTTTACAGCTTGACTCATAGGCTGTTGAAAGTTGCTGCTGCAGCTTTGTCTCATTTTTGAAAAAGAAGTAACAAATGTATTTTTGTGAAACAAGGTACCCTGAATCATTTTGGGCTAAATATCCAAACTTTTGGGAAAAAAGTGAAGAATTTAAGGGGGATTTTCTAAACAGTAAACAGTACATACTGGCCAAAAAACATGAGTTCTTGAAGCATCCCTCTACCCTCTATCATTGTAAAGTTAAACGTGAGGTCCAGCACAGCTGCCAGTTCTGTGATGCAATAAAGTTCTGATAAGATGATCCATTTTCAACATTTGCATGGATGAAGTAGCCCGTTGACCTTTAGTAGAGTTCCTACGCCATTCGAATTGGCCTTTTGAAATTTGGTGGAAAAACTGGTCAAATTAATCCAAACTTTAGTATAAAAACAAAGCCCATATTGTGGTTTATTATACTGTAGATTATTATATCCACTGTAAGATGAAATAACTTGCTGGACACTCAAATGTACCAGTGTTCCATTAGTGACACACACATTCCTCTGGTAACGGTGAGTCTGGCAATGCAGAAAATATGACTTAAACTTTTAAGGTACTGTAGAACTATGAGAAACTAAGGCAAGTAGACAAATATTTCAGCTAGTGCCTTCTTCGATGTTTCTTACTTTAGAATGATGATTTAGCATTTTGAAGTCATTTATTAGTGCTGTAAGGATTGATAATGTAAATGCAGGTATCCTTTTGTGAAGGTTGTTTAAAGCATGGCAAGGTTAGAGCCACTCATCAACCTCTTGTAAGGTCTGTAGTAATCCTTTTTTTTAGAAATGTCCATTTCATTTCATTCCACTTCCTCTAATAAAAGTAATTTTTATTCATAAATTCTCATTGTTTGTTTTGCTTGAACCTTCAGAACATACCATATTCTTTCAGTTTGAAGCACGTGAGTTGATTATGTTGTTGTTGATTTTCTGATGTGCATTCTAAGGAAATGAATTACATCGCAGTATCTAATCAGAATTCTGAGGCTTATGATAATGACTTGCCAAGATTCTCAGATTCCGCAAAGATCATTCAGAGGTGTGGTAAAGGCAGAAAATGTGTGCAGAAATTAACAAAAAGGTTATTTGATGTGCAATCTCTTTATTTATCTAGTCACAGTAGTGTCACCTGGAGATGTCAGTTAAAATCCAAGTTATTATTATTATTATTATTATTATTATTATTATTATTATTATTATTATTATTATTATTTTAATATATACTGTTTCCATCCTTAAAGTTTCATAGTAAAAGCATAACCAAGTGTAATGAATCATAGTGAAAGCATAGGTGAGTATTGTAAATCCCAAGGAGGTATTGTAAAGCATATTTAAAAACATGGCAAATCATGGCAAATGCATAGTACAAACACAGGAAAAGTATAGGAAAACTTCAACTATTACCAAGCAAATTTACTATGGTAAATTTTTATTAGGGCCATGTTACCTAGGACATAATTTCCTTATATGTAATATTTAACATCTATAATGATAATTCCAAATGTATAATGTTGCTGTCCTTGCATAATACCTGCATGTTGAAAGGGAGCCTGTAACCACTGTTTTAAAAGTGTCATATAAACATATAAAATCTTCATGGGTCTGTAAATGAATGAGAAAGTGAGAATGTGTGTGGCCAGCAGAGGTAATGGGAGTTATTATCTTGTTTTTGTGTTTATTATACTGTAGTTTATATATCATAAAAAATACCACATGACTTGTTAAGCTGGTAAAATATCATATTTTGATGGACTCCAAGATATTTTTATTCTTACCCATACTTCTTGACATTAAAGAAAGGCTCACAAATCAAAAGAGCCCAAGCTGCCAAATTTATGACAGAACCTTTATAGGGCTTACTTTTAACATTACATTGCCCCCTTTTCACATCTTTACATGACAGATTTTATAATAAACAAAACTAAACAAGTATGGCCCACACATGGCTGTCAAAGCTAAATTTAACTCCTGAACTTTTACATTGCACTTTACTAGCTTTATCATAAACCACTTTTAGTATTTAGTACATCACTCCCCTTCGTACAGGGATTTCAGTAGCCCTGTTCTCAGTCCACTTCTTCTGTGGTAAGTTCCACTGCAGATATGTTTTCTGAGGCTATGCTTTATCCTCCCGAGAAGTAGATTACCTGTTGTGATTGACTTTTTACAGTTTCGGTCTCCTAATTTATGATGTCACAGAAACCCTAGATGGAATTATTTTCCTGTAACTCACTGAAGCCCATCTATTTTATATATACAGTACTGTGCAAAAGTTTTAGGCAGGTGTGAAAAAATGCTGTAAAGTAAGAATGCTTTCAAAAATAGACATGTTAATAGATTACATTTATCAATTAACTAAATGCAAAGTGAGTGAACAGAAGAAAAATCTAAATCAAATCCATATTTGGTGTGACCACCCTTTGCCTTCAAAACAGCATCAATTCTTCTAGGTACACTTGCACAAAGTCAGGGATTTTGTAGGCATATAGTCAGGTGTATGATTAAACAATTATACCAAACAGGTGCTAATGATCATCAATTCAATATGTAGGTTGAAACACAATCATTAACTGAAACAGAAACAGCTGTGTAGGAGGAATAAACTGGGTGAGGAACAGCCAAACTCAGCTAACAAGGTGAGGTTGCTGAAGACAGTTTACTGTCAAAAGTCATACACCATGGCAAGACTGAGCACAGCAACAAGACACAAGGTAGTTATACTGCATCAGCAAGGTCTCTCCCAGGCAGAAATTTCAAGGCAGACAGGGGTTTCCAGATGTGCTGTCCAAGCTCTTTGAAGAAGCACAAAGAAACGGGCAACGTTGAGGACCATAGACGCAGTGGTCGGCCAAGGAAACTTACTGCAGCAGATGAAAGACACATCATGCTTACTTCCCTTGCAATCGGAAGATGTCCAGCAGTGCCATCAGCTCAGAACTGGCAGAAAACAGTGGGACCCTGGTACACCCATCTACTGTCCGGAGAAGTCTGGTCAGAAGTGGGCTTCATGGAAGACTTGCGGCCAAAAAGCCATACCTCTGACGTGGAAACAAGGCAAAGCGACTCAACTATGCATGAAAACACAGGAACTAGGGTGCAGAAAAATGGCAGCAGGTGCTCTGGACTGATGAGTCAAAATTTGAAATATTTGGCTGTAGCAGAAGGCAGTTTTTTCGCTGAAGGGCTGGAGAGCGTACACGAATGAGTGTCTGCAGGCAACAGTGAAGCATGGTGGAGGTTCCTTGCAAGTTTGGGGCTGCATTTCTGCAAATGGAGTTGGGGATTTGGTCAGAATTAATGGTCTCCTCAATGCTGAGAAGTACAGGCAGATACTTATCCATCATGCAATACCATCAGGGAGGCATCTGATTGGCCCTAAATTTATTCTGCAGCATGACAACGACCCCAAACATACAGTGAAAGTCATTAAGAACTATCTTTAGCGTAAAGAAGAACAAGGAGTCCTGGAAGTGATGGTATGGCCCCACAGAGCCCTGATCTCAACATCATTGAGTCTGTCTGGGATTACATGAAGAGAGAGAAGCAACTGAGGCTACCTAAATCCACAGAAGAACTGTGGTTAGTTCTCCAAGATGTTTGGGCCAACCTACCTGCCGAGTTCCTTCAAAAACTGTGTGCAAGTGTACCTAGAAGAATTGATGCTTGATGCTGTTTTGAAGGCAAAGGGTGGTCACACCAAATATGGATTTGATTTAGATTTTTCTTCTGTTCACTCACTTTGCATTTAGTTAATTGATAAATATAATCTATTAACATGTCTATTTTTGAAAGCATTCTTACTTTACAGCATTTTTTCACACCTGCCTAAAACTTTTGCACAGTACTGTATATATATATATATATTAATCAGAGCAGATAAAAGAGCAGGATTCATTAAATGGAGGCTTAAGATTTATATGTCTGGTAGCTTAAGATGTAAGATGATAGGAAGCTAGGACTCATTTTTATTCTGTTTCATATTTAATTGCATTTCTCATTGCGAACTCCTTCATCATTTTTCATCTTGATCATGATTCAGTCTACCCCCCCCACCCCAACTGGAAAAAAGAGGAAATAAGAGTAATGAAATGTGAAAGTTGCTCTATGAAACTGCACACATCGGGTATCACACACAGAACAACTTATTTATTGCAAGGTTTTAAACAGAATACAATCCAGTGCCTTCATACTGTATACAGGTGGTACTCATAATCAGCTAATAATCGCACCGTACCTGACAGGTTTAAAATGCTTGTATTGTATAAAATCACAAATGTATTGGATTATAGCCAAATGCAATCCAACATGTCAGCAGAAAGCTAGGGAAGTATGTGTATGATGATTTGGTTAAGGTTGGAGCAAAGGTAAGGAAATGATCGTGCTCACCATGTAGAGACAGATGAGCAGATAGATATGGTCAACTCATAAGGCTGTCCATGTTTTAATTTAGTACCTAAAAACATGAACCAGGGATTTAAAATCAATTTTGTTAATCCAGGTAAGAAGATACTTGTGTGTTTTAATTTTGAGGCATACAGTGATAGCTGTCTGTCTGGGTACAGCATGTGATACTCCTGACCCAGAGTTAAAGGGGCAGAACCTTTGATTTATATTTTGTCTGTATTGTGTTGTTTTGAAAATAAAAGTGAGCTC
Organism: Acipenser oxyrinchus oxyrinchus; assembly: GCA_030684275.1. Taxonomy (NCBI): domain Eukaryota; kingdom Metazoa; phylum Chordata; class Actinopteri; order Acipenseriformes; family Acipenseridae; genus Acipenser; species Acipenser oxyrinchus. The sequence goes on along the minus strand of CM060248.1, from coordinate 101,034,597 downwards.
ACACTATTTTTACCTATGTACAGTATGTATTTACCAATTATTTTTTTTTTATAAAACATTAATATATTATAGTATATCATAGGTCCATAGAGGAAGGAGTCTGTATTTTTATAAGTGTTTACATTTATTTTATCAATTATTCCTGATAGTGGTTGTAGCTGACACAACAATTCCATAAATCTGGCCTGTCATGCATTTCCATTCTCTACATGTCTTAATTGTGCACTTTTGAAATAAACCCACATATTAGCGAAGATGTGTATAAATGAACTAGATTAACTAGATTAAAGAAATCGCCTTTATCTCGGGTAGTGCTGCACTTCTTTTGTCATTTCACTTGGAGATTGACATTTTTTCCACCCCTTCAATGCCTTCTCTACTGTCATTAACCAATCGGCTGCTTCCTCTATTGACTGACACATTTCCAGCCTGTAAAATGCTTCGATTAATTGTCACGTTGGTTCTCATCATAGGTTGATGCCCATGGAAACATTCTTCTAACCACCCTGGAAATCAGAAACGAAGTCAGTAGCTCTGAGGTTTTGACAAACGTAAATGACCCTAGAGCCACTATGTTTTCTTACGATAGTGCCAGCATCCAGTACAGAAAGCCAATGACAAGTCGGGATGTCTATGGGAGGAATGCAGCAGACAGACACGTGGTTCATAAGAAGGGTCGCTTACGGAGAAGGACGTCACAACTTAAAATCAAGATTCCTGACTTGACTGATGTTAATGCCATAGACAAGTGGTCCAGAGTCATTTTTCCTATCATATTTACATTTTTTAATGTCGTCTACTGGCTTTATTACGTGCACTAGATTGGTCACGTGTTTGTTCTGCATTGTATGTGTTTAATGATTAACTTATTTCTATGTATTAACCCCTAAAGGACTGTGATATATAACTGCAAGGTCAAGCTAAGGTGTTCAGCCATTTTGTTTTTGTGTGTATGCACTGGGATGGGGGGATTCACTCCCAATGTTTTTTTTTTATTTTTATTTTTTTATCCAGACCCATGTATAAAATCTTTTGTAATAACTTAAACTTTCATATAACATGTGTTAGAATTCCTGCAGGGATTTAATTTGTTATGGCTTACAGCCATATCCATGCTCCATAAGACTCCCATGTTGTATTTGATAGGGTTATAAAATCATAATCTCTTCATGTAAAGACAGAGCAGTAAGACACTCAACCCTTGCTGCAACCAACCCAGTTCACTTTAGATTTTACCTGGTCTGTCCCTTGTGACAAGTAGACATATCATTCTTTTAACCCAAGAGAACAAATTATGTGCTTTTCAACTATTGAGCCTGAATCTTTTTTTCCATTCCAAAGCTCATGAGATGAGGGCTGTTTCGTTCTTTGGACTAATTTTAATAAAAGTCATTGGCTTCACTACTTTCAAAAATAAAGGAAAAAGTAAGTACTTAGTTAGAGTCACTTTAATTGGAATTTAAAAATCAAGTTTGTATTAAATCTCAAAGTGTCTGTGAGCATTACGTTAGATGTGATTTTCTTTAAAAAGAAATCAGGTATACAGTAACTTATTACTTCACCTTTATTGTAATGTATTATCTATCTATCTATCTATCTATCTATCTATCTATCTATATATATATATATATATATATATATATATATATATATATATATATATATATATATATATATATATATAATCCTTTTAACACATGCACCTTCGAAAGTGACCCCTCCTTATACCACTACACAAACCCTATCCAGAGTGATGCATACCTCAAGATTAAATTGTATTTCTAGTGCTAATGTTCAACATGCTTCTGAAGCTTCTGGTATCTTCAAGACTTGAATAATCAGACTTTAAACCCCCAGCCCTCCAAGGTGATTAGTTATGATTAAAGTAGGATTGCTTGCAAATACCTCAGATGTTCCCTTCATTTTATGACAGTAGAAACAAGCTATTTAATATTACACAATGTTCAGAAGTGTGAGTCCCCTGATATTGATTTGACAAGTCTCTTTTCTGAGTAGCATTGTTTAATTAAAAAGGCCGGTGTTTGGAAGAAGGGAGCTAAAACTGAGTAAATGCGATGGGGACCTAATTGAATTTAGGGCAGAGCTCAAAATAAAACAAATAAGATTCGGAATTGCATAAAATATTTCCAGTAACTTGCTGGGTTATTGACACAATTAAAGGATCAGAATTCCTCTGAATTATATTGTATTACAATTCCAGAACTTGGTTAAGTATTGCATTGTTCTAGATCAAAAGTAATTTCAAGCAGTTGACAGTTGAATGCAGGTGAAAAATTAGTTCTCAAGGTGAATGTAACAGACCCATTCAGGCCTCAAACCTTACTGTTCCCAGCAGACCTTGTAACCACAAATCCTTCAGTCTAGTCAAGAGTATCCGTAACAGTCGTGCATCACACAAGCCAATACTGTCTGGGCCGTTCTGTATGAGCCCAGTTCAATTCAACCTAATTTATAGCCATTTTGAGGAACACAAATGTTATGTGTTCTGTCTCTCAAAAGCAAGGTGCACCCCAGTCCCATCTACTGATTAAAATTGACTTTGATTCGCTATATTGATAATGATTTGTTCAAGCCTGCCCTAACTTTTCCCCTGGGGATATCCCCTCCAAAATCCCCTCAAAGCCTTCACCCACATGCAAAAGGGCATATTTCAGCAACGTGTTCATGGGCTACCACATGCCAAAATAAATGGCCAGACATGAAGGCTGAAAAAATGTGTGGGTCAATAGCTTTTGTGTTGGTGTATGTGTTATCAGGTAATAATAAATTCAACAGCAAGAAAACAGAAACAGGTTTATTTTCACAAGACACTATAACAAACAGTATGCTCTGTTTCTCATGGCTGAATAGTGTGCCTTTAAACAAGAATCTCAATATTTTCATAGGGTTAAACTAGTATATAGAATTTCAAAGATTATACTTAAAAAAAAAATGTTGTCATGAACAACTTTAATGTTCTATATAGTTATTATCAGACATTCCAGCATTATGATGACAATCTGTAAATAAGGTGACAAATCAATTAATAAGTTCCATGTTTTCAACCAGAAAGGAATCAAGAGCAGGTAACAACAAACTCATGAGAAGTTGCACATTTTCATTTTCTGCCAGAAGGCATGATATGTTTGTTTAAATTCAGACCTGGTAAAGAATTTAAATGACCAGAAGCCTGCAACCTTTAATGCAACCATAGACCGCATTGCATTGTTGGCTAGACTTATTAAAGGTTTTTTTTTCTTTTTCTGGGCATCCAGATGATTATGGAGAGATTTAGTTTATTGACCAATTCAAGGTGCTGTAGTAATGGGTATTGCTTCCATGCACGTGTGTCTGTGTGTGTGTGTGTGTGTGTGTGTGTGTGTGTGTGTGTGTGTGTGTGAGTGTCTGTGTGAACAGGCACACATTTATGTAAATGCTTGAATATTGAAGGATGGAGTACCTCTACAGTCAGAGATGCATTTCTTATGCTGGTCGAATGTTGCAACAAGTGTCTGATTTGCAAGATCACAGAGGGAGTTCAAAAGTATTATCCAATTAATGCATGTAAAATTGCTCTTGAGGATTTTTGATGGTGGAGATTTGGCACCAAAATGTTTACACGTGCCAAGCATAAACAAACTTTGTTTTATATGTATGTCATCTTAATATTGTATGGTTTAAGTATCTATCTTGACTCTGTACAGGTCTTAATATTGTATGGTTTAAGTATCTATCTTGACTCTGTACAGGTCTTAATATTGTATGGTTTAAGTATCTATCTTGACTCTGTACAGGTCTTAATATTGTATGGTTTAAGTATCTATCTTGACTCTGTACAGGTCATTTTTATTATACATTCTTGACTGCCATTGTAAATTAAAATACTGTTAGTTTTGGTGTTCAAGTTTCATCACTTCCAAAAACCTTTTTATATAGAAAGGCATTTCCATAGATTGAAGAATGTGAGTAAAACAGAAATAGGAAAAAACAATTGATTTAACTTGTACACCAAAGCTGTCACTGTGTGGGTTCAGTTGTATGTACAATGGTCCATATGCCATGTCTTTACACAAGCAGGGATATTTTGTCACCTAAATAAAAAAAACTAGTGTGGTCCCAGCTCCCTGACAGTCAGTTCAGCACCTTTCATATACAGCACTTTTCAAGTTTTTTCTACAAGTAAAATGCAATTCCCAAGCAAAAGGTTGAGTGACAGTAATTCCTGATGCAGCTGTAGAGATTTGTGTAAATATTGTAAATATTTTACTAAAACAAATGTGTTATATCATACGATGTTTACTGCATTACTTTATATTTTGTATTTATTTGAGTTCAAAGATCTGTAAATAAACAATTCAAGTAAGTAAGAACTTTGTTTAACACTGTTGCTGTAACCAAAATTAATGTGTTATGTCATTTGTACCATGCATTCATTGAACATGTGTAGCTTTAGTGGCCATTCTGAATTTATTCTTATACTTATGATCTCTCTATTCGAAATACATTACTGGTCTGTATTTTAAGGGTAAACTCTGTTCCCCTTGTACATCGTGAAAACTGCAGTTCTGAGAGGAATCTTCAATGTATACCTTTTCTGTATAAAAAATATATAGAGGAGCAGTACTTGGAACATCAAACTTTAATTCTAGTATGCATGACTTTAGTTGTTGAACAAAAATGTATTCTATAAAGAAAAACAGATCACATCCATAGCTGTTCTCTTACCTCTCAACCTTCTTACCAATGTCAGAGACCTGCCTTAAAAGTTGGGGGGTGGGGGTCGGGTATTTGGTTGGATACATGTATGACAAATAGCTGTAGCTGCAATGAAAGTAATTTGGTACAAATAGTGTTGTGCACAGTAGTTATATATATATATATATATATATATATATATATATATATATATATATATATATACAGTGCCTTCTGAAAGTATTCGGCCCCTTGAACTTTAGACCTTTTGCCACATTTCAGGCTTCAAACATAAAGATATGAAACTGTAATTTTTTGTGAAGAATCAACAACAAGTGGGACACAATCATGAAGTGGAACGAAATTTATTGGATATTTCAAACTTTTTAACAAATAAAAACTGAAAAATTGGGCGTGCAAAATTATTCAGCCCCTTAAGTTAATACTTTGTAGCGCCACCTTTTGCTGCGATTACAGCTGTAAGTCGCTTGGGGTATGTCTCTATCAGTTTTGCACATCGAGAGACTGAAATTTTTGCCCATTCCTCCTTGCAAAACAGCTCGAGCTCAGTGAGGTTGGATGGAGAGCATTTGTGAACAGCAGTTTTCAGTTCTTTCCACAGATTCTCGATTGGATTCAGGTCTGGACTTTGACTTGGCCATTCTAACACCTGGATATGTTTATTTGTGAACCATTCCATTGTAGATTTTGCTTTATGTTTTGGATCATTGTCTTGTTGGAAGACAAATCTCCGTCCCAGTCTCAGGTCTTTTGCAGACTCCATCAGGTTTTCTTCCAGAATGGTCCTGTATTTGGCTCCATCCATCTTCCCATCAATTTTAACCATCTTCCCTGTCCCTGCTGAAGAAAAGCAGGCCCAAACCATGATGCTGCCACCACCATGTTTGACAGTGGGGATGGTGTGTTCAGGGTGATGAGCTGTGTTGCTTTTACGCCAAACATAACGTTTTGCATTGTTGCCAAAAAGTTCGATTTTGGTTTCATCTGACCAGAGCACCTTCTTCCACATGTTTGGTGTGTCTCCCAGGTGGCTTGTGGCAAACTGTAAACGACACTTTTATGGATATCTTTAAGAAATGGCTTTCTTCTTGCCACTCTTCCATAAAGGCCAGATTTGTGCAGTATCGACTGATTGTTGTCCTATGGACAGAGTCTCCCACCTCAGCTGTAGATCTCTGCAGTTCATCCAGAGTGATCATGGGCCTCTTGGCTGCATCTCTGATCAGTCTTCTCCTTGTATGAGCTGAAAGTTTAGAGGGACGGCCAGGTCTTGGTAGATTTGCAGTGGTCTGATACTCCTTCCATTTCAATATTATCGCTTGCACAGTGCTCCTTGGGATGTTTAAAGCTTGGGAAATCTTTTTGTATCCAAATCCGGCTTTAAACTTCTCCACAACAGTATCTCGGACCTGCCTGGTGTGTTCCTTGTTCTTCATGATGCTCTCTGCGCTTTAAACGGACCTCTGAGACTATCACAGTGCAGGTGCATTTATCACGGAGACTTGATTACACACAGGTGGATTCTATTTATCATCATTAGTCATTTAGGTCAACATTGGATCATTCAGAGATCCTCACTGAACTTCTGGAGAGAGTTTGCTGCACTGAAAGTAAAGGGGCTGAATAATTTTGCACGCCCAATTTTTCAGTTTTTATTTGTTAAAAAGTTTGAAATATCCAATAAATTTCGTTCCACTTCATGATTATGTCCCACTTGTTGTTGATTCTTCACAAAAAATTACAGTTTCATATCTTTATGTTTGAAGCCTGAAATGTGGCAAAAGGTCGCAAAGTTCAAGGGGGCCGAATACTTTCGCAAGGCACTGTATATATATATATATATATATATATAGTATAGTAGCAATCTCAGTTAACATGAGGCAGGCGCATCACACAGGGTGAGGCAATACACACACAGGCGGAGGGAGGGGGCGAACACGGGATCTCTCGCACTAAAGTACAGCTCCGATACTGCTGAACAAAGAGCGGCTCCTTTGCAAGGAGCGTATATCAAGCTTATGTCTTTGTGTGTGATTACGTCACACCTACCAGCCCTGCTGCTGCCTTTCCCATACACGCTACACTATATATATATATATATATATATATATATATATATATATATATATATATATATATATATATATATATATCCTAACATCATTATAACGAACCCCTGGAGCCCTGGAGAAACGTTTGTTATATCGGGTTGTTCACTATAATTGGGTTTGTCAATTTGCTGTATCAGAATGATCAAGAAACGCCCAAATTGAATTGAACATCTTTATACATTATGACAGCAGTTCTTTCAAGACAACTTCACACTGATCAAAATTTAAACGGTATATTTAAACAAAAACAGTAAAGAAATGAAAAAAATTAAAAAGTGCACTTACATGAAAACAGTAATTACGTGCCCTTTCTCTTGAAAAAACAAATCCAGCGTCGATTGCTTCATATTTTTCGTGCTTGGTTGCAGTTTGTGTGAAGATGGCAACAGTTGCATACGTCACACATGATTCGCTCTACAATAGGATATCTATGAATCATCCTTATCTTTGAATTAGCCTACCAAGGTCTTTGTTTTCACTGAGAGAATAACACATTCACACTGGAGAAAGTTCCGTGTCAGTCACTATCGAGATTATCTGGGTAGATTCTGGAAAAGTGATTGTTCTAAAAGGCTTATTTCCATTGAAAAAAACGGTTCTTGCTGATAGATCGTTAAAAAGCGGATTTGTCATAAGAAGTGTTTGTTATAATGAAGTTAGACTGTGTGTGTGTGTGCGTACGTGTTTGTATAGATCCTGGTTCCCGCAGGCAGGCACATCACACAGGGTGAGGCAATCCACACACAGGCGGAGGGCGGCCGAACCCGGACCTCTCGCACTGAAACATAGCGCCGATACCGCTGTACAAAAGAGCCGGCTCCTTTGCAAGGAGCGTATATCCAGCTTATGTCTTTGTGTGTGATTACATCACCTACCAGCCCTACTGCTGCCTTCCCCCGTGCACGCTACACTATATATATATATATATGTATATATATATAGATATAACAGTGAAGCCACAGCACCACAGCAAGAGGCTAGAGAAGGGCAATAATCCCCCTATAGCACTATTAGTATTTTATTTATGAGGAGATTGAAGAATGTCTTTTATAGCTGCGACTTATCGAATGTAGGATGGAAAACCTTGAAAGAAACAGACAAGTAGAGAATCAAATGCTGTTAAAATCTCCTTAACATTCTGTATTCCTCACTTCAGATCTTTAATACAGCAGGCTTATGAATTTATGTGGACTGAAATGTAAGAAGTTTCATATGATATTTTTCCAGAATTTTGTTTTGCACTGTGGTTTTAAGTATTGGTGTTTTGTTATTATTATTTTTTATGACTTTTTGTGCCATCTTATTTAAAAAATAAATAAATAAATAAAAATCATTTCATCATGAAAAATGTTGTTTACATTTGAGACCGTCTAAGTATTTCTTTCAGCCTTTATATCAGATGTAGGTATTTCTTACTGTTGCATAAAAGGGACTTCAAATAATAAAACTTAAATACAAAAAGACTGGTGTATTAATTCTATTTGTTGCCTTCAGATAATGTTGAAAGTGTACAGTATAACATATTGTAGCTTTGTGTTTGAAATAAAAGCAGGCTCCACACAGTCAGGACGACCCAAGCAAGAGGTTTATTTAATACGGACGAGGAGACAAATACGGACGGACCACGCCAAGGTAAAATAAAATAATCAAAACGTATCTCCCTGTCACTCTCACTCTGTCTGTCTGTCACCCTGTCTGTCACTCACCCTGAAATTGCAAAGTATTCTGCAGAAAAAGTCTAAGTCACACAAATGGTGAAAAGCGTTTCTATTACAATTTCAGCATCAACATTGTTTTAGAAATTCAGATTGATTGATAACATGTGTTTATATACAGTACCAGTGTATTCATTTAAAATAGAAGATAGTTGACAATGAAATGTTACTGGCAGTGGTATTATTGATCCGCCACATGTGTGCAGTGTAATGAATAATGTTGCAATACCACGTTCTTGTGTATTTTGGCTTTTTTTATTATTATTATTATTATGATTTGGTTTTTTTTCTTGTTATAAAGTAGGTGCCACAGCTCGTCCTTTAGGTTTGTTGTGTGATGACAGTAACAACACTGTGTATGCTTTGCTGTCGTGCAAAATCAACTACAGTGGACCTGTTTGCAAAGTATTGGCTGCTGCCAAATCAGCCACCTATAACTACAGTACAATAAGAACCACAGGGGCCAAGAGAGAATCTGAATGTGACACACATGGTTGTTTCTCTGTTTTGATAGTTTTCATTTTTAATAGTAATTAGAAAGAGACTGTATCACAGTCTATCATTCTACCAAGTAATATAGTGCAATAGTTCCCTTATTTTGAAAACTCAGTGTTGACAGGTATGGGATACAGGTAAATACAATTGCAAAAAATCACAAAATATAAATAGATACAGGTCCATTTTTTATTTAGCACTCACCAAAAGATAAAGACTAAGAATATTAGTCACTGCTATTGCTAATTCCTCATATCTGGGCCTCTGCTTGAACCAGCGCATCAACATCTGGAGCAAATGACTGGGCTGAGGATATTTTGAGAATTAAGTTAAGTTGAGAATTACATTTTGATTTGTTGATATTCATGACGGAGAAAGCTTGCTGCTTCTCAGGACACATTATTTTAGCAGCTTTTAGCAACATTTCTTCAAAAACGGTTTTGAAGAAACAGTTATTTCGTGGGCAATCACATAGCTCACCTTAACAGCAGCATCACTTATGTTACAAACATTTGTATCATCAATTGCTGCTTTTTTAAATGACTGTGCTAATTTAGAGTATTTATCTTCACGTAACTTTCCTGTATATTTATCATATTTATTGCCATGGTTTGCTTCATAGTGTCTTTTAATGTTATATTATTTCACAACAGCCATATGTTGCTTACAAATTAAGCATGTTGGCTTTCCATTCATGTCCACAAAGAAATACGAAATTCCCAATTTCTTTTGTAACACACGGCACACTTGGTCCACTTTCTCTTCACAGATAAAGACATGATGATGTCACTACAGAACTTACAAATCAGAACTAAAAACCTTTTTTTCTGGTATCACTGGTGCAATCTACTCAAACCAGCTGACGCACTGCCGTCTCACCCACGTGGTCGGTGATTGACAGGAATCACAGCAACATGACAATTTGTATTGCTCATGCGAAGGAACTCACTGGAAGCATGTTTGAACACGCGTTTTAAGAGGTGACGGTGAGTGAAATAATCAATATATGTGCTATTTAGGGGAATGTAAATATGCTATGTATGATAATTGTTATTAAATACGATAATTTTGAGGTTTTGGGTTTGTCTTTGTATTTTTATTCACTTGGCCCACGCCAAGCGCCAGGGTATCGGATCAGGCCCACCATACGAAACGAGTTTGACACACCTGCTCTATAAGATGGGAACCTTGCCTACAAATGTACTAAGTTGTTCCACCTTTAATGGAACCACCATAGCTCTACTCATGAGTTTATTAAGAATCAGTGGAAGTGAAAGCAGCTGCAGGGGGGTAAAGTCAAATAGAGTTACATAAAAATATCTGACTTATGGTAACTAATAGCCATTTTTCTTGACTCTTTTCACATCTCCGTTGTTAGATTACAGACAAGACGTCCTAATTAGGCTATTATAACAGAATCTGTTTCATTAAACTAGATCGGTTGTCAAATTCAGTGACCCTTTGCTGGTGATCATCAAAGCTCTTTACATCCACACCACAGCTGTACTCATTAAAACTAGGTCTGTGCCATTCTTCGAGCCTTTGAAGGTCTGCACTTTGGTGTCGGACTATATCTTGGTGACATTACAATGCCAGATTTGCTTTGGAATCCTCTGATACAGTACAGAAAGGCATCTAAAAAAAATGCTGCCTGAGGCATTACTTTTTAGATGTCTTATTTATTTTTTTTATTAAATATGAAATCAAAATGTTGGCATAATCAAATTCTGTTTTCATTCTGCAGTCTTCAAAAGGTATACATTCAGGGATTTGAAATCTGTCATCCAATATAGGACTTTAAAAATAAATAATAGAACAGCTGTGGTTTTGTTTTTCACTGAGCATCAAAGATGTGCCAGTCTTGGCTTATCTCACATTTTCCTTGATGTCAGACACAGCATTCTTTTTTGGAGGAGGAGGAGGGGGCGGCATTTGCAGACGATTCTGTGTAAACATTTGACATTTTTGTATTATTTGTTGTTGGCTCTGCAGCTGAACCTTGCATTAGCTGTATCAAACATAAAAGTAGGAAATTGTGTTTAACTCTTTTCATTATTTTCTCTTCCACTTCAATATAACCAGCAGAGTTGCTCTGTGGTTTTGTGCCATAATCTCTAAGGCAGGTTCTTGCTTCAAAAAGGAACCTGTTTCACAAATCAATTGTGTGTAATGACATACAGTCCCTTTGAATGTATCTTGCTCTAGGTGTTGTACAGTCAAACATCCTCAAGGTACTGCCTACAGGTGGTCTTTATATTCACGTGATTTAACACAAGAAATGCTTATGTAAAATGGGTATTCACCCGAGTGGTCACTGTAGGTGGCTTTATTATACAGATGGTACTGAATTATAGAGATGTATTTTATGAAAGGAGAATAACACATTTTACAAATCTAGAATCAAACTAAAACATTATAGAAATTAATAGTTAATAGTTCTTAACTCCCTGTCTTAATAAAACAGCAAAGCAAATGAAAGGGTCACTTACCCCTTATCCATAGCAGATTCATAGCAGTTTTAAATGCAAAATATTTCTTTAAAATGTTTTACTCCATTTCCTTTTTACACTCATTATATGTCTATACCCTTCAGCCTTATATCTTCTGGTGAAAAAATTAAAATTAAAAATAAATCACATTTAAGAATAAATATGCAAATGTTTTCTTCCTAAAACTAATATCATTTTTAATTAAGAAAAACAACATGCTTGCATTTCAAAAATGAAATAAAACTGAAATTAAATTCTTTTAAAATGTCTTCTTGAATTCACAGTGGTGCTGCATAGTTTTTAATTCATTAGAAACTGAAATCCCTCTTATTACCATATTATCTCATCTTACAGCTGGAAAGCGCACTTTGATAATTGCTTTATGCACTGTGAAGTATAGAGTGCTTGTCACTCATGGTGCATATCTGTCCCTTTCCATGTCAATAGACACACGGGAGCCCTGAATGTGAATAATAGTTTATTACAAACAATCTGTTAAATATAACTAATGTAAAAACATCTGTAAACAAATACATTATTATTTTGCACAAAAAAGCATGTTGCATCATTGTTAGCACTATTAATATTGTTAGACATCTGGATTGTGCCCAACAGACTGTGTCTGATCTGGAATTGGTGCAATATTGTTAAATGAGTAGCCCATTTTATTTATTATTTATTTCTTAGCAGACGCCCTTATCCAGGGCTAGCGCATTACATAGAGTGTGGTTGTTTAAATGTATTAAGATTTTTAGGGGTAGATGTAAGGTTATGCGCAAAGTGCCTTGCGGGTGCAAAAAACCCCATAATGCTGCCGAAAATCACGTTTACTGGCCGCTAAAAATGCGGCATATGTAAAGAATGGTGTTCACCTGGAGTTCTATACCCGCTATCAAATTTGCACTTTGCCATCATTAATCCATCACAATTATATTGAAATGCATTAAAATGAAGAAAAGAGCAAGGAATTGGGTGGGATCTGGATACTAAGCAGGTGCAAACATTATAATGTGATGTAAGGAATTTGCCTTAACTTGGGCAATTGCTGACCATCCAAACACTTTACACCTCTTCTACAAGGTGCAAACCATTGTAGAAGCGAGTAACTAAGAGCTGTATAAAAGCACACACCTGCAGAGACCTGTCATTGGCTTCAGGACGGCTGCTATGGTACACTTCCTGATGCGGCGACACTTGGCTCTTGTTGAGGAGAGGCAGGAACACGTGTAGAGGTGAAGGGCAAGTCGAAGAAGACCCTGCATATTCAATCCCAGGGCAACTTTGTTTGGGATGCTAAAGCATTAGCATCTCACTCTGCAGGTCATTCTAGACCTAATAGCTTAGTTGAGGTATGATCTAGACCCCAGTGTCAATCTAGGGGCCGCTATCCCTGCACATGTGAAAGTGCTGTGCTCTCTGCGCTACTTAGCCTCTGGTTCTTTCAGACCACAGTTGGAATGTCTGGAGGGATAGTGCAATACACCATTTCCAGAGTGCTAGGCACATTTCTGGATGTCATTACTAGATGGCAGACTAATACATATAATTTCCTGAGGATACTAGCATAACTGATGTTGGCCGAGGCTTTCATGTTGAGTGACCTCAGCTCAGACACAATGCAATTTGAATTTTGCATCCGCAATTATTTGCACTGCACCTATACTTATATATATATATATATATTTTTTTTTTTAATTCACCACATCTTTATAGATTGGATTAGTGTTAAAAGCCTATGAGATAAGCTGGAGCAAATATAGTAGTAAAAACAGTGTTACAATATTATCAGTAATGGCAAGCAATTAAAATGTTATGTGTGCATTAATGGGAGACAGTTTACAAAATCCTAAACAGTGGAGAGTGTAATCAAAGCACCAAGCACTGTGCGCCACCTGCTGGTATTTCACCTTAACTTTGCATTTTTAACTATAGTAACAATTTTGTAAGTAAACTATGTGTTCAATACATGTACATACCACAACTTTGTGTAGCTATAGCTTATGCAATTGGAAATGGTTTATTTAGCATTTGTTTTAAATAAATGTAAGATTCAGAGTTGAGAATAATTAAAATAGCTAATAAAATAATGCCATAAATCTTACCTGGGGTGCACTATATAGGTCTCAAATGTGCAAGTGTTGAAACAATACATTGTCCAGCAAATTTTAAACCTTTAAAAGCTATAATTACTTTAAATACGGCAGTATTGTATGTACGAGTTCCAGCCAATGTACTTGGCAACTGCACATAGCCTGGAATCATTCTTTGAATAGAACATTGGGTACACTTCACTGATACAGTAAGTGAGATTAAGTGTTTTGAGTTGTTGGCATTTAAGCTAAACATGAATGCATATACAATATACATACACAATATATATGCATATACAATATATATATATATATACGGTAAACAATTGTCTACAACACTTGCTTGTTTCAAACCCCACAACTAAATCTCAATGAATAAGGATAATAAAAATACATTATTATGATTAGGAAAGATGAGAACTTTGGTTTAGTCATACAGAAGCCTGTGAATGACATTAATATGGGTGACTACATGGTGCAAGTCAAAATATAAAAAGGGTGAATGGTTAAAAAACAACTGACACATGAGATCATATCACTCCTGTGCTGGCATCTCTACACTGGCTTCCTGTTTTTTCTTCATGTAAAGCTCTTTGTGGCGGCCCTCGTTAAAGGAGCTATACAAAAATAAAGATGATTGATTGATTGATTGATTGACATGTGGATATTGATTTCATCTCACTTTGCCATTGTTAAGCTGTTTGTGTCTATCAGCAGACCCTGTCAGTATATCAGTATATTTTCCCAGAGGGATAACAGGTTAAGAAGGTCTCTGGCTCGGACCTTTGACATGGCCAGTAACCCACATCCAGGTATTGGGATCAATGAATTCTTTGCTTTGCATTGCCAAGTTGTACTTTTTGTGTGTTTTCATATAACAAGCTTCTAAAACAGCAAATATGATGTGATGAAGCCTTGATATGTCTTTTCTGAAGGTCCTCATTATACTGGGGTTTTGACAATGAGACATGAAGTGCATCTAGCCCTTATCCTTTTATCAATAGCTCATTCTGCTGTCACCAAGCAACATCCCAAAATGAGGTGTTTGACAACCTACAAATCAACCTGTTTTTAATCATTCTGACATTTTTACAAAGCAACTAAAATCCATGGTTCCTGACAGCTGTTTTCTGTTTGGTGACAAATGACAGTTGTCATTTATTTTGTAGCTTGTTATTACTAGTTTTGCCATGGAAAGTTAAATAATGCAGGCTCCAAACCATACATCTTTAAAAAAGTAATAACAAAGACAAAAATAAAAAACATTGTATGTAAAGGAAAATACTGGCTATGTTGAGTTACTGGTCAGATGCTGAATGTATTTTTATGTTTCACTTTGTCATTTTTCGGTTTCCTGCTGCTCTGGCTATTAGCGGAATGTGTTTGATAGCATCACTATGGTTGTAACCATACTAGAATAGCCTTACACCACATGGGGTAAAAAAAAAAAAATGACCCTTCCTTCTAGGTATTTTGTCATCGGTTTATTGTAATAATCGTAAATATAGAAGGAAATAGAAACCGTTATTCATGTCTGCCTCCATTGTAATGTTTGTTGCTGTTGTAGACAATTTACAAATGATTGTATAAGCATGATGGTCTTTTTTAATTTTATTGTTAGCTGTACATGCATGTTTACAGATGTTGTTCATTTTGTGTTAATAGTCATTAGATATTTAGTAATCTATTTATGGACACCATGTTGAAAATAGAGTGGAATCTTATTTATATAGCACCTTTCATGCAAAAAGTATCTCACAGCACCGTGCAATACAAAGCAAAGAAAATCACAATGAAATACTTTTGTATGAGGATCCCAAGGCATTTGTTTTGTCTTGTTAAGCCCTAACAAGACAAAGTTCTGGAATTCATCAGCTACTGGGAGCCACATTTTTATTTTTTTAAATAAAAGAAAGTTAAAATGATGTGAAATGAAACCTGATTTCATTTTCAAAACATTTCTACACTTAGTGTCTCTATTTCAGAACATTGAGTAAAGGAATTGTCCAAGTATCCAATGCTGACAGTTCCCTGACCCCAAGCCTTTATTAATAAGTTTATTTATTTGGTTAAAAGTCAGGTGAGCCCAGCTAACAAGACTGAAGTTTTTGCAGGTATCAGGCACACCTGTGAGCAGAAACTGACTCACTGAGAGCAGAAACTGACCCAAGATTGTCACAGCTACTGGAAGCAGGCTGATCTTTCGGATACAAATTGAACATTTGTGAAACTGCAACAAATATTGTAATGACTGTAATGTGTTTTAGAAAATATTTTTAGCAGATCTGCACAGGCCTGCCGTGGTATTCGCAGAACGAGTTTGAGCTGAACCTGGCGGAGAGTTTGAATCCTGTTGGGAACGTGCTGAGTTATTAGATATGAATTGGATGCTTTAAACTAACCGGTATTGATTGAAATAATATGATACACCCTTTGTCAATAATTATAGTAATACTGTATATACTCCTTTCAAATAGATCTGTAAAACCAGTAGAAAATATTATTAGCAGGTTATGAAAGCACCTGCTGGAAGGAGACAAACTTGGCAGGCTCTTATCATAAGGCCTTGTTAACATATTCCAGTTTTATGAGAAATTGGCCGAAGGCTAGGATGTCTTAACACCTGCTTCAACTGGATTTTGTATGAACAGAGAAAGGGGTCAGACTTAATTCAGTAAAATAATATTACCATTTCCAGGAGCAACTGTTATACTGAAGTAACTGAATTAGAAATACATGTTATAAAAGCATTTAAAGTTAAACTGTTATACAAATAACATTATTATTGTTGAAAGAACATATTACAGTTAAAAACTAAAGAAGTTCACAACTAACTGACAATATCAGAATATTGTAAATTATGAGCAGGTTACAATGATTTGAACTAAGAAAAGTGAACAAGTGTTAATGTTAGAAAAAAAAGCTTGTCTCTGTGCCTTTGTCATCAGTGCACATACACTCTTGGAAGCCAGTCAGACTATTGCGCGTGGAAACCTGTAACCTTGAAAGAAGCAGGCATCTGGGGGAATTAAACACAGAGGCTAGGTATTGCAAATTAGCAAAAACAAAAGGTAACCCTTTATAGACAGAATGATATTTGAAACTAAAAAGACTATTTGATTTTATTTGATTGTGTTGTTACTAAGCATAGAGGTAGACAAGACTCTGTGAAGAGAAATAATGTGTTTTAAGTATTCTGATCTAATAAGAAACATAATATTTAGACCAATAAGTGTTTTTGCTTATTTAAGGCTCTACTGTAATACAAGTAGCCTGTAAAAGCAGGAGCGAGCATTTCATTTACTCAATTTAAGAATAAGTTCAGTTTCTTTCTCCAACTAAACAAAAAATATTTTAGACATTACAATAGCCATTAAATTAAATATTATAAATATTTAGTTTATATAAAGGTTTTACTGCAATAAAAAAGGAACTGTTAGGTTGGAATATTAGACAAATAAAGTATAAACTGTATTCAATAATTTTAGTACACAATAAATCTACAGAAAAATACCCTTGCCCTTATCTGCAAGCAGAGCGGTGCTAGATATGAAAGGTTCTTTTTGGCAGTCAAAGTGAGATTTACGTGTAGTCTGCAGTTTTCAAAACAAGGTCTTTCTATGATAAAAAAAAAAACCTGGCAGTCGTAGTGAGCATTCCACGAATTAGGGGAGTTGTGTCCAGTATCAGTTCTTATCAAATAAGAAGCAACTTTCTTTAGGAGAACTGACTTCATGTGGTGAATTTGGAGAAGTGCTTACAATGGTGTTTCATATTAATCAAAACAATAGTCTTGGCAAGAAAACAGGGTGTCTGAATACTGCTTGAGCAGACAACTTTTAGAAACAGAGAGAGGTCAGGCATAGTCCAAGAATGGCATAGTTAAATAAGGCTCTTATACTTAACATGTTTATAGCTTAAATTTAAATGAAAATAACTGAACTGACCACTGCATGCTTATTCAAAAGCAGTCTTTGTCCCATACTTTGTTAACACACATTTGCATATGAAGTTAAACTGGCCCATTGACAACACACTGAAAAGGTAACATAATATGTGGCTAAGAGGTACATATATTTTTTACCCAGTTTAATATAATCAAATAGATCTGGTATTACATATTAAAAACATCTCTCATATCATATCCTTGTATTATATTATAGCAAGGATTCTGTGAACTTTGGTCCACCTGACATTTTAGAAAAAAAGGGGAGTTGGAAAAAGAGAGCGATGAAATCATATTCCAATATTTTTTGGCAAGAAGTTATATCCAATCAGTTTTGAAAAAGGAGTTGACCAGATCCTTCTAGAATGTATAATTAAGAAATGTCAAGGCTGAGTGATGATTAGATTTACTTGGGACTTCTGATGTATTCAATGGAGGGAAAATCCTATATAAGCTCAGAGCAAGACCGTATTCAATATCACGTGACTTGCTAACTACAAGTTTTGTGGTCCATGCCCTGAGTATCTCTGAAAAACTAATTGCTGTTTGGTCGAAGTCAAGTCTCTGCCTTTTGAAGACAGTTCTTATTTTTCAATATATCCTACACTACACTTCAATATACTGGAAGGTAAGCATATATTTGAATTTAATATCTCTTATATTGATGCATTGCTATAAGGTATAGGATTTATATTTTAGCTGTAGAGAGTGATATATTGAATGTTCTAGAACGTAGCGGTGGGCACTTTAGCTTTTTGCATTTTATAGCCTGAAGGCTAAGCATATGATAACCATTTGTATTACTGTATTGAAGTATTAATGCTGTTAAACCTGTAAAGGCACTGGAAACGCCCAGGCTGCCTATTAGCAGGGATCCAAAGTGGCTTGCAACCACTTGATCAATTTTTAAAGCATTTAATAAACCGAAAATAGCACTACTACTGTTCTGATTTGTTAAAACTTCAAATTAAATGAGTCTGTGTGATTTTCTTGAATATTAAAAAGTTGTCTGGACATATAGCACACCCAGTGAACGAACAAAACCACGTACAAGAGTTCTCTGTCCTCCTTAAGAGTGTGCTCAGAGCATATACAGTATATATATAAAAAGAGTATGTGTGAAAATTCTGACAAATGTCAGGTCCTGAACTTTCCCATCTCCAGAGACTCTTTCCATTGCACTGAGCTGTGCTCTGTAGTCTCCTTATTAGTTATTCCTTTCATGGCAGTAATAAGAGAAACATGTGCAGACACCTGTTTTTAGGGTAGATACCATAGTGATGCTATGGGTGCAGGTGCTACAGTTCACGAATTAAATTACCTGAAGCTGCATTACTTCAGTTCTCCTCATATCATGGAAACCAGAAGGTACTTGTCTGCCATGTTTAATTGTATGTAGTTTGGGTAAGTTGCTCAGATAGTAACAATTTATCAAACACATAGTAACAGTTTATCAAACACAAAAAAGGAATCGCTTGTTATATAACCATAATGAACCCTCAGAAATCTATTAAAACAGCTAGGCAGTCGATGAGAGACTATCCAAACAACACAACTTTGAAAGGTTCAGTTGTCCCAGCTGTTTCTTATTATTAAGTTCAAACACATTCTCTGTACTTGCTGTTGCATGACATCCACTGCTACTGTTCATGCTGTTATGTTCAGAAGGGCATGGTGAGATCACAGGGATTGAAGACCACTGGGGACTGCATGGGGTGACTGCTACTCTACACGTCGACAACAGCCAGCAACAACATTGTTATTCTAATTCTAGCTAAAAACAGTATTTAGGTTGTTTTTCTTTCGCTTGTTTGTTTTTTGCATTTGACAACAGCCATTATTATCCTAGGAGACATTGGAGAGAAAGCTGGCAGCTACATTATGTGGAAAGCAGAAAAACCACAGTGTAAATTGGACTTGTAACAGCAGACAAAAAAATTATTGAGTGTTACATGAACAAATTCTTCTGGCATGGATGCTTTTGGTTGGTATTTAACCATAAAAGGTCACGACAGTTAATAAGAATGAGATGAGGAGATATGACAAACAAAAATAGCAGTGTGGAGTAGTGGTTAGGGCTCTGGAGGGTCGTGGGTTCAATCCCAGGTGGGGGACACTGCTGCTGTACCCTTGAGCAAGGTACTTTACCTAGATTGCTCCAGTAAAAAACCCAACTGTATAAATAGGTAATTGTAAAAAATAATGTAATTGTATGTAAAAATGATGTGATATCTTGTAACAATTGTAAGTCGTCCTGGATAAGGGTGTCTGCTAAGAAATAAATAATAAAAAATAAAGTAGCACATGTAGTTATTAAATTAGATTGGATATCCTATTAACCATGGAGTATCAATTAGGACCACCATATTTGATATAGTATAGCATACTGTAGTCTATATTCCAAAATGCTTAGGGACCCAAGTTCATGGTAAGGCTACAGAGGTTCAGTTTGTGGAAAGGCTGCCTGGCAGCATGAATAGCAGGCAGGGGTTGAGATTGCAGTTAAGCGGTTTGCATACGCTCATTTATTAACAAATCAAAATAATTCAACAAAACAACTAACAAATAAACAAAATACACCCAAATAGTACCAGGAGCACAACCTGTTTTTCTGGCTTGTATTGCACTAGTTAGCTAAGCTGGCATTAACTGAGGAGCTGTCGTCAAGTCAAACTGGCAATTAATGACTTGACAACCTCCTTCGACTTGATCACATTCTTACATGTTTCTTAAAGTAGCCCTCCAATCAGGTCAGACTACTCAGTCCAAGCCCTTTCTAACATGACTGGCTTGTCTGCCAACTGGAGGGGAACCTGACAGTGCAGGGATTTCAACTAAATAATCCCTGTTTTACACAAATACAGTATTTCAATGACATCAAACACACACAGGCGCACACACACACACACGCACGCACGCGCGCACACACACACACACACACACAGTTTTTAAGCCCCCCGACATTTCTGCCCAAATCTAATCAATATTCTGACACTGCAAAAATAATTCAGGCATTACATTTTTCAGTTTGACATGTTCTTTAATAGGTTCCTGGTTTTTGGTACAACAGGAAGGTACCTTTGGAGGTATCATGTTGCTAACCCTGAATTAATTAAAGTGAGATGTTTAATTTTGCTAATTTCAGAAATATTCCTTTTTTGTGATTTTACATTTTCCTTAGTGATTTGTGATTAATCTGTGGTCTATGTTTATATTTTAATCAACAGGCAGTTTCAATACCAACTCCCTGTCCCTTATTTAGAAGTTTAAGGACAGGGGTACCTCTTTGTAATCAAATGTACCTTGTTGCTCCTAAATATTATCATACAGTACAGCACCGTAAGCTAGATATTACATTACCATGCTATGTCAGTTACCTAAAAAATTATCTAGCTGCATAATGTCCTGAAAGTAATTCATTGAACCACATATTTCCTTTTCCCGCTAGCAGCTATGATGATGGGTCTATTATCTGCCGCACACAATTGCTTCTTTGATGTACTGCATTGATAATGAGGTTGAAAACATGCTTCTCAAACCATTTAGTTAAGGCTAATTAGCTTGTTAAGGTACATGCAGTATAACTTAATTGGATTGAATTTAGGACTTGTGAAAGAAGTCAGATATATATCATGACTAACTGGTTTTGCTAGGCATACTGCCCAACCAATGTACACTATACTTACCATGAAAGACAAGCTCTTAAGGGGGAGTTTGGGGGAAGTTCATTCAACACATGCATTCAACCTTTGTCTTCCACACCTGTAAACTGGGAATAGATAAGGCACAACCCGAACCAATTTCACAGATGAACTCACTTACAAATCACTATCCCTAGGTTTGTTGGTTCAATTACAGTTTTGAGCACTGCAATAATTTAAACCACCAGATACTGAATGGAACAACTTAAGGGTGAACTGTATCAAATGCCACCGTCAGTTTGCCTCCATGCTAGCAATTCTTCATAACCAACCTCCACTTGTGTTATCTGAACAAATCACACCTATATGCACACAATTTAGTTATTTCTAACAAAATAACATTGCTGTTCCATCGGATTTGTACAGTGGAAATGGATCTCAGTGGGATTGAGGACTGCTGAAGAGTAAAAAGCATCAAATGTCACTAGACATGGCAGTGGAATTCATAGAGGTACAGTGTGATGTTGGTGTCACTATTATGCATCTGTCTCCTACTAGACCTGCATAAGCAGTGCCCAGATATACACAACCCCCAACACATTGGCATAGCAGTAGACCTCATACACCTAGTGGACCATGATGATGGATGTCTCTTGTGTTATCTGCAGAGTTGTATGTTGTTTGTCTTAACTGATTATGGCTGTCTGTGGCTGCTTGTAAGGAAGTTGGAGGGAATGCAGTTAGGGTTAAAAACCTGAACATCACATTTCCATACTTTTTGTCAACTCTAACTGATGCATTAAAGTTTTTTGCAAATAATTTCCTTCCTTTTTGAGAATATATTTACAGCTAGAAAGCATGTATATTGTATTATAGAGCACAAAAATAAAACTGACTATATTTGTAAACTTGGTGTATATATGTTAAACACTGACACAGGCTTATATATAATATGCATGATTAGTTTTCATTGATTCACACAAAATGTTTAGCAAACTTAGCCCCACCCCACACCCAGTGCCAGCGCTACGATTTAGTGGGCCCTGGTGCAAGACTGTGAATAAAGATCAAGATCAATCAATTTGATTTATAACTCAATTTGGTTAATATTGAAACATATTAATGACTTGAAATTAGTCACAAAACGTATTAATCATAGGCATCAACTGGATTTTAAAATGAATGTTATGAAGTACAAAAGTTAGTACGAAAATGTTTCTATAAAAAAAAACCACATGCAAGCCAAAACCTAGCCACAGCCCACAGCCCAATGCATTTGTTACAACTCATAAGCGAAAACATCATTCTATGAACAAATGAAACAAATTAATATCCCAAAGCATGTTTGTTTGTTTTTTAAATACTGAATTTTGACCGTACGTTAGTAATATTCAAAATTGATGGAATTTTGTTCCATGTTCAACTTGTTCGATATGGAACATAAACAGATTTTAGCTTTTTGGTTGACAGCGATTTGGGGATGCTGTTTGTGCATTGTGGAGATTTTGTATAGACAAAAAGTTCCAAGCAGTAGTTACATCAAATATGTAATAAACTATAACATTAATATTATGGGTCAAATATATAAAACACATGTCGCTATACAGTACAGACCATTGTAAATCAAGGCTACGTTTATTGTATTTTGCCAGTATTGCATGTACAGTTGTAATTTATCTATTAAAATACTGTGAATTAGCAGTACAGCTATGGCCCAAAGCGTTGCATCTCCCTATATAATTAAATCATTCAGCTTCACTGAGTCGAATGAAGCCTGTGGAATAATGCTATGTTAACATACTGAATTACATACCACTTTGTAGTTTACCATACTTAATGAAAAACTGAGACATTTAAAAATGTGACATTTCAAAATCGTATTATGGCTTCCAGTAGACTTTTGCGATATCATTCTGTAGTTTATTTGATTGCATGATGTTAAATAAAACATCTAAATTATGTTAGTTTTTTTCTTTGTTTTTTTTTTTTTTTTTTTTTTAATTGTCACAATCCAAAAAAAAATGATGCAAAAGTTGTGGCCATAGCTGTACCATCTCTCTCAGCAAATAGATAAAAAAATAATTTTAATTTAAATTTAATTTTGCTATAATCATTAAAATATTTAATATAGAAAATGTAATACACTGTTAACATTTTGGATGGTCGCACTCATGAACAAAAACCAATAAGAAATTGTGTTTGTATAAAAGTATAATTAATAGTAAAAAAAACTATCCACTGATCATTGGCATGCTAGGCAAACGTCCTAACCTCTACACTACACCAGTATCATGCCTGCTCCTTATTGTTAGCCTAGGACACGGCAGCTGTTAATGGTGGTTTTTTCTAGACCAAACATCTAACTCCAAGTACTACGCATGTCAGATCCAAAATATCAAATCCCTAAAACTCAGGAAAAGATTCATATTTTTTTCACCAAACCAGAAAAAGACACTATTCTGGGCAAGTCCCCTTGTACACTAAAATTGTCAAACAAAAATTCCAAACCGTTTTAGCTGGAGACTGACAAAAAAAAAAACAGCCAAAAACCCAGATTTTTATTTTTTTTTTCATTATCTGGATCTCGAATCCATACCTGAGCAGAACGAAATGGCCCACATCAAGAGATCTAACCAAAGGGATCACACATCCAAATTTTCATGCAGATTCATTGAATGGGGTTAAAGTTCTTAAAGTACAGAAATTGGGGTTTAACATTAAGCTGCCTACTCAAACCTAACTATAGCGGTGCTACTAGCCACTATACATACATATATATATATATATATATATATATATATAGAGAGAGAGAGAGAGAGAGAGAGAGAGAGAGAGAGAGAGAGAGAGAGAGAGAGAGAGAGAGAGAGAGAGACTAGGTTGGGCTAGCACAGTAACATTGTCACATGATGCTGTATTCAATCTCCACCTGCTGTAGCTGCTGATGAGTTAATATTATTGACATCAGCATAAGACCTGCACTTTAAAGACCTTGCTCTTAGGTTGAATGGTAAATCGTTCGTCTTTGAACCGTATGGTTTAAAGATCGCACCCCGCCCTTGCCTTTCCATTCTCAATGGACCAAAAGAACAACCCAGTATGAGTGAAATCATAAAAAAATAACTAAATTCAAATGAAGACAAATATTACCTGCAATATGGTATCAGTTAGGACAATCTTGCTTTAAATAACCACCTCTATTACAGTACAAAATATTAAAGATTTCCAAAAACAATGAACCCAAACAATGGGTGTATAAAAAATAAAAAGTAGTTGGAGCTTAATCCTTCGGAGCATCCCGGTGCCACCTGCTAAAAACAACAAACAATACAAAAATAAATCTATGCGACGTGTTCATCCTGGTGAACAGGAATGATTAGGCAGAGGAGCATCGTATATTCCCCGGAGAAGGATCTCACTTTTCCAACAGGTAATTTTTTTGAATGGAAAAACAAATCACTTGAAGAGAGAACACCTGTAGGCTTCAACAGCATCCCAATTGTGTTCCCCATGGCTTGTTCTGTGCCAGCAGTAAAACTCATTACTCTGTGTTGGCTTGATAAGCCATATGTGAATATACCCCAAGCGACTTGATGCCAGATATGTATTATGAGGGATTTCACTCATTTCAATCCTACAACAATTTCAATACCCCTCATTATATCAGGGAAAAAAAAATGATGCAGGCCAAGGGTCTATCTTACTGGACCTAATAACATGTTGCACTTTAGAAAATAACTGAAATTAAAAATAAGAAAAATAAAAACAGGTCTACAGTTTATGGCATTAACTAATTCTTCTGATTTTACATAGTCTCATGCTAATAAAGCAAGTTTTTTCGAAAATCTGTTTATTATTATTATTATTATTATTATTATTATTATTATTATTATTATTATTATTATTATTATCATAAAAACCATTGCTTTCTGGTTTTGTGTGTTTTGAAACATTCCGAGACCCCATTTCAGCCCAGTGTGTGTAACGTTAAGAGTAAATAGATTGAAATGTTAAAATGCAATTTCTTACTTTCTAATGGTGTTTGCAGTCATTCTGAGTGCTTCTGGGTTATGTTTCTCTAATACTGAAATTGAGCTTATCTGAAGAATTCTAAGTTCTTTCCTCATTCAGTTTAAATCATGTGACAATGGAAATGTTTAACTCTGTAATGCCCCACCTACACTCCCTTTACTGTACATGCTGTTTTATGAGAAAATGCAGTTAATCCTATGGTTTCATATGTAAGCCCACATGCTTTTATCCTAGTGCTCCTGGATGAAGATAAGTGGAAATGCAAGACATTGATAATTGGATTTCTTATACATTTAAAGATTTTTTTCTTTTTCTTTTTCTAAAAAAAGTCTTTTCTAAAAAAAGGCTGCATACAAGCCTGTGCACTTATTATTGCATATAAGCACACTCTCATTACATAAGTATGTGTGCCAATTTGCACGATTATACAGTATATACGCTGAGTAGGTAGGGCTGGAGTTGAAAAGTCACATTGTCACATGATTTGAATGGAATTAGGAAGGCTTAAGTCCCAACACTTACAGTAGGACACTAAAGGAAAAAATAGTAAGTACAATGTAAAAAACAATCTAATTACTCATTTCAAAATGTATTTCACACCTGTAACAAATGCATTTCAAGCAGGTTCTCTCAATTATCTTCACAATATTCTTTATATATATATATATATATATATATATATATATATATATATATATATATATATATATATATATATATACACTACTGTTCAAAAGTTTGGGGTCACTTAGAAATTCCCTTGTTTTCCATGAAAACATACATGAAATGAGTTTGAATAGGAAATATAGCAAACTGAATAGGAAATATAGTCATTGACAAGGTTAGAAATAATGATTTTTAATTGAAATAATAATTGTGTCCTTCAAACTTTGCTTTCATCAAAGAATCCTCCATTTGCAGCAATTACAGCCTTGCAGACCTTTGGCATTCTAGTTGTCAATTTGTTGAGGTAATCTGAAAAGATTTCACCCCATGCTTCCTGAAGCACCTCCCACAAGTTGGATTGGCTTGATGGGCACTTCTTACGTACCATACGGTCAAGCTGCTCCCACAATAGCTCAATAGGGTTGAGATCCGGTGACTGTGCTGGCCACTCCATTATAGACAGAATACCAGCTGACTGCTTCTTCCCTAAATAGTTCTTGCATAGTTTGGAGCTGTGCTTTGGGTCATTGTCCTGTTGTAGGAGGAAATTGGCTCCAATCAAGCGCCGTCCACAGGGTATGGCATGGTGTTGCAAAATGGAGTGATAGCCTTCCTTCTTCAAGATCCCTTTTACCCTGTACAAATCTCCCACTTTACCACCACCAAAGCACCCCCAGACCATCACATTGCCTCCACCATGCTTGACAGATGGCGTCAAGCACTCCTCCAGCATCTTTTCATTTGGTCTGCGTCTCACGAATGTTCTTCTTTGTGATCCGAACACCTCAAACTTAGATTCGTCTGTCCATAACACTTTTTTCCAATCTTCCTCTGTCCAGTGTCTGTGTTCTTTTACCCATCTTAATCTTTTCTTTTTATTGGCCAGTCTAAGATATGGCTTTTTCTTTGCTACTCTGCCTAGAAGGCCAGCATCCCGGAGTCGCCTCTTCACTGTTGACGTTGACACTGGTGTTTTGCAGGTACTATTTAATGAAGCTGCCAGTTGAGGACCTGTGAGGCGTCTGTTTCTCAAACTAGACACTCTAATGTATTTGTCCTCTTGCTCAGTTGTGCACCGGGGCCTCCCACTCCTCTTTCTATTCTGGTTAGAGCCAGTTTGCGCTGTTCTGTGAAGGGAGTAGTACACAGCGTTGTACGAGATCTTGGCAATTTCTCGCATGGAATAGCCTTCATTTCTCAGAACAAGAATAGACTGACGAGTTTCAGAAGAAAGTTCTTTGTTTCTGGCCATTTTGAGCCTGTAATCGAACCCACAATTGCTGATGCTCCAGATACTCAACTAGTCTAAAGAAGGCCAGTTTTATTGCTTCTTTAATCAGCACAACAGTTTTCAGCTGTGCTAACATAATTGCAAAAGGGTTTTCTAATGATCAATTAGCCTTTTAAAATGATAAACTTGGATTAGCAAACACAACGTGCCATTGGAACACAGGACTGATGGTTGCTGATAATGGGCCTCTGTACGCCTATGTAGATATTCCATTACAAATCAGCCGTTTTCAGCTACAATAGTCATTTACAACATTAACAAT
This sequence comes from Acipenser oxyrinchus oxyrinchus, assembly GCA_030684275.1. Classification (NCBI taxonomy): domain Eukaryota; kingdom Metazoa; phylum Chordata; class Actinopteri; order Acipenseriformes; family Acipenseridae; genus Acipenser; species Acipenser oxyrinchus. Next base: position 101,007,146 of record CM060248.1, on the reverse strand, counting down.
GTCTACACTGTATTTCTGACCAATTTGATGTTATTTTAATGGACAAAAAATTTGCTTTTCTTTCGAAAACAAGGAAATTTCTAAGTGACACCAAACTTTTGAACAGTAGTGTATATATATATATATATATATATATATATATATATATATATATATATATATATATATAATGAAACGCAGGTAGAATGGATTTAATCAAATATTTTAAACATAGATATGAAACAGTATGAAATGTGACACACTGTCAAAATGAAAACATTACAAAGTTAGTATCGGTATGACCTCCCTGAGCATTAACACAATCCTCGCAGCGTTGCCACATAGACCTGATCAGCCTCTGGACAGACTGCTGTGGGATGTTCCGCCACTCTTCCTGTGCAGCTGGTTGGCTTGAACAATGCAATAGTCAGCATAACGCTCACCACGACATCTCCACACACGTCTATCTCCTCTGATGACTTTGCCTCTTTGTTCTCTTCTAAATTCTCAGATATCCGCAAACTCTTTAACACCTCTCCCTCCCCCGCACCCCCTCCTGCTCCAACCCCTACACCCACTGCATCCCCTACTAACTCACCCTCCTTCTCCACCTTCTCTCCCTCTCAGACTCTGACCTCTCCTCCTGCTCCAGGGTCACAAACCCACCACGTGTGCCCTGGACCCTCCCACTCACCTCTTTCAAGCTGCTGCTCCTGCTCTACCTCCCTTCATCTCCTCCCTTCTCAACACCTCTCTCCTTTCTGGTCTCTTTCCCTCTGCCTTCAAACAAGCCTCTATCACTCCCCTCCTCAAAAAACCTACCCTCGACCCCACCTCCCTCTAGAGCTACGGTCCTGTCTCCCTCCTACACTTCCTCTCCAAAATCCTTGAGCGGGCTGTACACCGCCAGCTCTCTGCTTTCCTGTCCAACCACTCTCTGCTCAACCCTCTCCAATCTGGCTTCCGCTCTGCTCACTCCACTGAAACCGCCCTCCTGTCTGTCACCAACTCACTAAACTCTGCCTGAGCTGCCTCTCTCTCCTCTGTCCTAATTTTGCTCGACCTCTCTGCTGCCTTTGACACTGTCGATCACTCTATTCTACTATCCTCTCTCGTTGACCTGGGAATCTCTGGCACTGCTCTGGCCTGGTTCTCCTCCTACCTCTCCAACCGCACTTACCAGGTAACCTGGCGTGGAGCAACCTCCACACCTCACCCTCTCTCAACAGGAGTCCCCCAAGGGTCAGTCTTGGGTCCTCTCCTGTTCTCTCTCTACACCCGCTCCCTGGGCCACCTCATCGCATCCTATGGTTTCTCATGCCATTTCTATGCTGATGATGCTCAGATTTTCCTCTCCTTCCCCACCTCTGACTCCACCATCCCCTCCCGTATCTCTACCTGTCTGTCTGCTATCTCCTCCTGGATGCACTTGCATCACCTCAAACTCAACCTCTCTAAATCTGACCTCCTTTTCTTTCCCTCCTCCTCCTCCCCCTCCTCTGATCTCTCTATCTCTGTTCCTCTGGAATCTACCACACTCTCTCCCTCGGAGTCACCCTGGACCCCTGCCTCTCTTATTCCTAGCACATCTCCACTCTGGCACGCACTTGCTGATTCTTCCTGAGCAACATCCGTAGAATCCGACCCTTCCTCACCAACTACGCCACCCAGCTCCTGGTCCAGGCCTTGGTACTCTCCCACCTAGACTACTGCAACTCCCTCCTGGCCGGCCTCCCTGCGTCCGCCACCCGTCCGCTCCAGCTCATCCAGAACTCCGCTGCTCACCTGGTGTTCTCTCTGCCTCGCTTCTCCCACGCAACTCCACTGCTCCGCTCACTCCACGGGCTCCTGATCACCACTCGTATCCAGTTCAAGACTCTTGTACTAACCTACAGATGCCTTGACCAGACTGCACCCAGCTACCTCCAGACCCTCATCTCTCCCTACACCCCCACTCGACCTTTCAGCTCCTCCTGCACTAGAAGACTGGCTCTACCTCCTTTACGCTCCCCTGCCTCCAGATCCCGCTCCTTCTCCACCCTCGCCCTGCAGTGGTGGAATGACCTTCCCACAGATGTCAGGACTGCCCAGTCCCTGACCACCTTCCGGCGCCTCCTCAAGACTCACCTCTTCAGACAGTACCTGTAGAACTCCTCTGTTTTTCCCCCTAGACCCTTCTCACTCTTCCTTAAATGTGCTTGCTCTTATCTGCCCCCTATATTACTGCATTTAATCCTGTACTTTAGATTACTGTAATCTGTCAAGTGTTATTTAATCTGTAGTATTTTGTATTTAATTATATCCTGATGCAACTATCACTGACACTGTTATCTGCTCCATTATTAAATCGTATTTTGTCATACTTGTACTTGCTAGAACCAAAGTCATTGTATTTATCTTGCTCTTAGTTGTATTATTACTTGTACTGTGATTCTTGAAATGTATTTGTTTAGGACTGTAAGTCGCCCTGGATAAGGGCGTCTGCTAATAAATAAATAAATTTTAAAAAAAAATTCTCGTGCTGTAGCCACTGCAGTCTGAAAACGATTACGCAGATGGATCAGTCGGATGTGACGGTCCTGGGCTGGTGTGGTGACCCTCTGCCTTCCAGGACGTGGCCTGTCCCTCACAGAGCTGGTTTCCTGGTTTCTCTGGACTAGTCTGCTGATTGTTGAAGCAGAACATCTCATTCTCTGGGCAACTTCTCTCACAGACGGGCCACCTTCAATCATGCCGATAGCAACCAGGCAATCTTCATTACTCAAGCGGGGCATGGTCGTATCTTTCACTGTTCTTGCGTTAATTAAAATCATGTCTTTTAAAACAGCTATTTATACAGATTCTTAATCAACTCATTTTGGCAATTTTAATTCAACTCAAATACCAAACACTGGGCACCGGGTGTTTATATGAAATCACATGACTTGAGCTCAGCATTTTATTATTCCAAAGAACAATACTACTCAAACAATCAGCAAACCTATCTGCTCACTATTTAAAATGTAAATAACATTATGTATGTGCCCAATGAGCTATTGATGTAAGACTTAGACTGTTGCGTTTTCTTTGTGCATCAGTATATACACACACACACACACACACACACACACACACACACACACACACACACACACACACACACACCCTCAATACAAGGCTTACTCCCACTAATCATTTCTAATAAATTCAGCACTTTATTAGAGTAAGCAGTATCAGGGATTAAATCCATTTGAAATCATCTATATTGGGTTGCCTGCACTCTATGAATAAGTTTAACTTTCTAAATATCTGCACTCTCACAATGGCAAAAAGGAATCATGATAGATCAAGGATTATGCAAGGCAAGACCTGCCCAAATACTCCTGTAACTGGCCATGATTGGGGACAGTTGTGAAACCAATTTGCTGTGCCACAGTATATAAAATCAAAGCGAAGGAGTATTAAGCGCCAGCCTGGAAGCTGATTATGTGTGGCATCACAATATGAATAGCCCTGCTTTTGATAGCCGCTGCTGAATTAGAGCTGGCAAGCAGAATATAAAGACAGCTGCTTTGTGTTGTGCAAAATGTCAGTGAGGCCTAAATAAGATAAAGGAGTCAAAGCTGTTCTCGACACTTATTTGTATTGGAAAAACAGCCAAATTCAGCTTTTAACATAAAACAATAGGACTTTAGAAACAGAGTGGGTTTGCAAGGCAATTCATTATTGGATTTAGGGCCATATATTCTGTTCTACATTCAATATGATGTACTGGCATTTTCTGGAATGCTACCATCATACTAATGACTATGGTCCCAGCAGGGTCTCTCCATTTCCTTACCGCACAGGTAGAAAATGCTCTTAATAACAAGGGCATGCTACAAGTTGTCTCTTTATTTGTACTACATGTTTAGCAACCCAGTCCTGAATGTCTGTAGAAACCCATAGTACATGTTTCGCACTTCAGACTGTTTTTAACGCATCCTATACCTGATGGGGTCAATTCCATTACACAGATCCCAAAGTGTTGGCCACAACAGATCGTTTGTAAACATGGAGGTTGAAAGAAGTCTTGCGGCTGTGTTCATTTTTGTTGTCCACACAATAATTGACACCCTTATAAATACTGATCTTAGAGTAAATAACAAGAAGGGAAAAGCAACTGGCAGCGAAAAAAAGTATTTTGTTTGTTGTGTCGGTGGTCATTCAAAATGAAAACAAAGCTGTACACAGAACGAGTTGTAAAACGTTGCATTTTAGCTAATATTTGTTGTTTTATTGCTTTTTACGTTGGGTTTGCTAGTTAAAAGCAAATATTGTAGCGTTTGAAAAAAATGCAGTATAGTTTTAGTGGCCACAGAGTATTGTAAGTACTCTATATGATACTGTAATGCTAACAGAAGTGATGAAATCAAGTTATTGGCAGAAAATGTAGTTATTGGCAGAAGGTATTCGATAAATGTATGTCGTTTTTTAGCTTAATTCACCTTTGTAAGTACTGCCAAGAAAAATAATGTGTATTTCTACATTTTGTCTTCCCCTTAATGTGAAACGTAGTGTTCTCATCCAGCAGCTAAAGCTTATGTAAATACAAATCATTAAAACAAAAAATCTAACTATATATATATATATATATATATATATATATATATATATATATATATATATATATATATATATACACACTACCGTTCAAAAGTTTGGGGTCACTTAGAAATTTCCTTGTTTTCGAAAGAAAAGCACATTTTTGTCCATTAAAATAACATCAAATTGATCAGAAATACAGTGTAGACATTGTTAATGTTGTAAATGACTATTGTAGCTGGAAACGGCTGATTTGTAATGGAATATCTACATAGGCGCACAGAGGCCCATTATCAGCAACCATCAGTCCTGTGTTCCAATGGCACGTTGTGTTTGCTAATCCAAGTTTATCATTTTAAAAGGCTAATTGATCATTAGAAAACCCTTTTGCAATTATGTTAGCACAGCTGAAAACTGTTGTGCTGATTAAAGAAGCAATAAAACTGGCCTTCTTTAGACTAGTTGAGTATCTGGAGCATCAGCAATTGTGGGTTTGATTACAGGCTCAAAATGGCCAGAAACAAAGAACTTTCTTCTGAAACTCGTCAGTCTATTCTTGTTCTGAGAAATGAAGGCTATTCCATGCGAGAAATTGCCAAGAAACTGAAGATCTCGTACAACACTGTGTACTACTCCCTTCACAGAACAGTGCAAACTGGCTCTGACCAGAATAGAAAGAGGAGTGGGAGGCCCCGGTGCACAACTGAGCAAGAGGACAAATACATTAGAGTGTCTAGTTTGAGAAACAGACGCCTCACAGGTCCTCAACTGGCAGCTTCATTAAATAGTACCTGCAAAACACCAGTCTCAACGTCAACAGTGAAGAGGCGACTCCGGGATGCTGGCCTTCTAGGCAGAGTTGCAAAGAAAAGCCATATCTCAGACTGGCCAATAAAAAGAAAAGATTAAGATGGGTAAAAGAACACAGACACTGGACAGAGGAAGATTGGAAAAAGTGTTATGGACAGACGAATCTAAGTTTGAGGTGTTCGGATCAAAAAGAAGAACATTCGTGAGACAGACCAAATGAAAAGATGCTGGAGGAGTGCTTGACGCCATCTGTCAAGCATGGTGGAGGCAATGTGATGGTCTGGGGGTGCTGGTGGTGGTAAAGTGGGAGATTTGTACAGGGTAAAAGGGATCTTGAAGAAGGAAGGCTATCACTCCATTTTGCAACGCCATGCCATACCCTGTGGACAGCTTTGATTGGAGCCAATTTCCTCCTACAACAGGACAATGACCCAAAGCACAGCTCCAAAGTATGCAAGAACTATTTAGGGAAGAAGCAGTCAGCTGGTATTCTGTCTATAATGGAGTGGCCAGCACAGTCACCGGATCTCAACCCTATTGAGCTGTTGTGGGAGCAGCTTGACTGTATGGTACGTAAGAAGTGCCCATCAAGCCAATCCAACTTGTGGGAGGTGCTTCAGGAAGCATGGGGTGAAATCTTTTCAGATTACCTCAACAAATTGACAACTAGAATGCCAAAGGTCTGCAAGGCTGTAATTGCTGCAAATGGAGGATTCTTTGATGAAAGCAAAGTTTGAAGGACACAATTATTATTTCAATTAAAAATCATTATTTCTAACCTTGTCAATGACTACTGTATATTTCCTATTCATTTTGCTATATTTCCTATTCAAACTCATTTCATGTATGTTTTCATGGAAAACAAGGAAATTTCTAAGTGACCCCAAACTTTTGAACGGTAGTGTATATATATAGAGGACTGGTCAAGCTTCACCCGCTCTGAGCAGCTACAGCAACCGGTGTATGTAAAGCCAGAAAACTCAGATACCTCTGAAGTGGACAGCAGACATGCTTTGGTATTACACTTAATTTTTTGTAATTATTCATTTTTAATGCTAGTGTTTTTATATAACGTACAGGAGGCTGTGTGGTCCAGCGGTTAAAGAAAAGGGCTTGTAACCAGGAGGTCCCCAGTTCAAATCCCGGCTCAGCCACTGACTCATTGTGTGACCCTGAGCAAGTCACTTAACCTCCTTGTGCTCCGTCTTTCGGGTGAGACGTAGTTGTAAGTGACTCTGCAGCTGATGCATAGTTCACACACCCTAGTCTCTGTAAGTCGCCTTGGATAAAGGCCTCTGCTAAATAAACAAATAATATATAACGTTGTTTTATTTGGAAAAAAAAATGTTTTCATGTTATTTTTGAGCCTTTAAATAAAGAATGAATACTGGAGATGAATACTTCAAAAAATATTTATTGTATATACACATATTAATAACATATTAAACATTTTAGGGAAACAACCACATTTAAGAACAAGAAATACAACAGAGGAAAGTGCAAAATGAGAACATGAACATGGGGTGAGAGGAAGTTAAAGCACTTTAGAAGGTATAAACAATTAATTCTGATATCAACAGTTCTATTTTTGATATCAACAATGTGATAATAATACGGCTATCAAACATGGAATTTCAGATATCAGAAAAACAATTTGGAGGTAGTTGGCATCAAAATCTTCAAATCCAGATACATGGGCACTGACAGAATCCAGGTGTTTTCTTTTCCTGCCTGCAAAGAAAAATAAAACAAAAAACAAATATCATACACCTGCAAGCATAAACAATTAAAAAAACACATGATCTATGTTGTAACATAACATTAAAAACATGCTGTACAAAACAGTTAAACTTGTTTGCAGGGGCTGATTTATGGCAACAATAAGATTAAAAAACTAAATCATATATAGTACTACTTTGTGCAATACTGTACATAAGAACATAAGATAGTTTACAAACAAGAGGAGGCCATTCAGCCCATCTTGCTCGTTTGGTTGTTAGTAGCTTATTGATCCCAGAATCTTATCAAGCAGCTTCTTGAAGGATCCCAGGGTGTCAGCTTCAACAACATTACTGGGGAGTTGGTTCCAGACCCTCACAATTCTCTGTGTAAAAAAGTCCCTCCTATTTTCTGTTCTGAATGCCCCTTTCATACATTGCTAACAGATAAGTCCACATACCTTCTGAACAAGGGCTTGTATCCTCCTCTGCCAGATTGGTCCATTACCTCAAAGTATTTGAACGTTTTTCTGCTGTTGCCACTTTTGTTGTTGGCGTCCTTCACTTTTTGTACTCTATTTGAAGTTTGTTTTTGATTTTGTCACGACACTGGATTGTCGTCCTTTCAATTCCCTTGTCTTCAAGATTTCGCACTGCACCCAAGAACTTTCTGACCAAATATTCATAAGTGCTTTGATCTCCTCCGCATCCCAAGGTAAATACTTTCTTTACTCACAGCTCGACTCACTAATGACCGCCATTGTTATAGTAATATCCAAAAACACACTGACGTTGGAAAACGGAGCAGAAGAGATGACATCGCCAACTGTCTGGAGCTAGCAGCTGTTGGGAAGTATTAACCTAGTAACTGTTACTCTGTGGTAGGGCTAGTTCATATACTCTTAGTAGTAGTGGATTTCTCTGTATAACCATTTACTTGTGTGTGTTAATAAAACCTGATTACTGTGACTTGAATGTGTGTGTCATGCCTGGTGCTGTCCCTCTCAGTGTCTCAAGAAATATTAAGGAAACAATAGGGGTTGTACCTGTAGTCCATGTTTTCTTACAACTTATTGAGTACTAAATCATGATGAAATAAGGGTATGGAAAAAAAAGTGTGAGATACATGCAGTCATGTGTGTGACTGTCACTAAAATTAGACAGCTGAATAATGAATCATAAAAAGAAGACAGGCAGAAATGCCAACAACAATAAACCGATAGAGACCCAAATCAATCTTAGCTCTAATCTCACATCTCTGTTGTGTACTTTTTTCTTCTTATCCTCACAGCCCCCCCCCCCCTCAAGATAACTATACGTTTCAATGAATCATCCAGACATGATGACAACTGTCTCATTTGAGCAAATCACCATGGCAACACTGGGTTACTAAGGCCCATCTGAAGCTGGAGTACATTTAACCACCTCAGAATGATTGATATGATAGTGTAATTGAGGTGAAATGGAGGTGCATTTAAAAGGTTTGGAGGTTCAATTACAAATCATTTAAAAAAGAAATCAATTGATTCTCAACCATAATTAACCAGAACCAATTATCAATACTTATTATCTATGTTATAATGAAAGAGTAAGTAGAGGGGTTCCGAAAAATATAGCGTTATACGTCCCCACGTGTTGCTACAACTGTTTAAATAAAGTACCCTGTAATTTGACTTTTCATTGATAACATCCTGACTTATAACTTTAAAGTCTGTTTCAAAGCTCTTTTCAAAATGACCGCTCTAGTGCACTGATAGTGTAAGGATTATTGCCCACATTGTCAAACAGGTAACACAGCAATCATTTCCATGATGTGTTATGGAACAGAAAAGCCAGAGCACTTGTTATGGGTTGTTTTATTTATTTATTTATTTTGAAATCACTTTTCCTGCAGTAATTTAGAAGACAGATCTCAAACCCCCAGGGCACTAGAATGGCCATTTTGAAAAGAGCTTTGAAACAGACTTTAAAGATGTGTTAAAAGTTGTCAGGATGTTAACAATGAAAAGAAAAATTAAAGGTATGTAATTTAAACAGTTGTAGAAACATGTGGGGATGTGTAACGCTATATTTTTTGGAACCCCACTACTTACTCTTTAAATCTGTGCAGCAATACAAAATGGATTCCTTGACAGGCCCTTCATAATGTAATCACACAAGATGAGAGCATAACTGAAGTTCATTAAATATATTAACCTGCAATAGGCATTTAAACACACACACATAAAAACTTGGAAATCTATGGTCCTAAATCATCAATCACCATTAATGAACCGTTTACTTGCAGAACCAAGTATGTATATCACCTGCAAAAAGTGAAACTTGCTATATGTTGGAGAGACTAAAAGACATTTAGCAGATCGCTTTGTAGAACACCTCAGAAGCATTAGGACCAAATCCACCTTGTCACCTGTATATACATTATAATACTGATGGACATTCTGTCGATGATGTCACTGTCTGGAATTTACAAATGCTACAGAACACACAACAGCCAGAAAGCAGAAAGAACACAAGCTGATTTCCAAACATGGCACTTAAGAACCTTTTGGGATGAACATTCTGCCATGAAGCCCCACTTGGCTTTATTTGAAATAAATTCCTTAAAAAAACAACTCACTGAACTCTATGGCATTTTACCTGATGAAGGACTCATGTCTGAAACATCCTAAATACTTATATATGTATGTTGTACTTTGTTCACCTTTACTATTATTTTAAAGTTTTTTTTGTTTAAATTTAATATATTCTAGTGTGCATTTTATAAATATATATATATATATATATATATATATATATATATATATATATATATATATACATACAGTGCCTATAGAAAGTCTACAACCCCTTGAATGTTTTTCACATTTTGTTGTGTCAGTGCCTCAGAGTTTCATGCATTTAAATGAGGATTTTTTTCCACTTATCTACACACCATACTCCACACTGTTAAGAGGAAAAAAGTTTTTATTGAGAAAAAAATTATATATTAAAAATACAAAACTGAAAGATTAGAATTGGATAAGTCTCCACAACCCTGAGTTAATACTTGGTGGAAGCACCTTTGGCAGCAATTACAGCTGTGAGTCTGTTGGGATAGGTCTCTACCAACTTTGCACACCTAGATTTGGCAATATTTGACCATTCTTCGTTACAAAACTGTTCAAGCTCTGTCAAGTTCCTGGGGTCATGCCACAAATTTCCGATTGGATTTAGGTCGGGGCTCTGACTGGGCCACCCAAGGACATTTACCTTTTTGTTCCTTAGCCACTCTAGTGTTGCTTTGGCTGTGTGCTTTGGGTCGTTGTCATGCTGAAAGTTCCGTCCCAGTTTCAGCTTTCTTGCAGAGGGCAGCAGATTTTCCTCAAGGACTTCTCTGTACTTTGCTCCATTCATTTTCCCTTCTATCCTGACAAGTGCCCCAGTCCTTGCCGATGAGAAACATCCCCATAACATGATGCTGCCACCACCATGCTTCACGGTAGGGATGGTGTTCTTTGGGTGATGCGCTGTGTTGGGATTGCGCCAAACATAACGCTTTGCATTTAGGCCAGAAAGTTCCATTTTAGTTTCATCAGACCACAAAACTTTTTGCCACATGGCTACAGAATCTCCTGAGTGTTTTTATGCATACTTCAAACGGGATTCAAGGTGGGCTTTCTTGAGTAATAGTTTCCTACTTGCCACCCTACCATACAGGCCAGATTTGTGGAGTGCTTGGGATATTGTTGTCACATGCACACTTTGATCAGTCCTGGCCATAAAAGCCTGTAGCTCTTGCAAAGTTGCCATTGGCCTCTTGGTAGCCTCTCTGATCAGTCTCCTCCTTGCTCGGTCATCCAGTTTGGAGAGATGGTCTGATCTAGGCAGGGTCTTGGTGGTGCCATACACCTTCCACTTAATAAGTGTCTTGACCATGCTCCAAGGGATATTCAAGGCCTTTGATATTTTTTTATGCCCATCCCCTGATCTGTGCCTTTCAACAACTTTGTCCGGGAGTTCTTTTGAAAGCGCCTTGGTGCTCATGGTCGAGTCTTTGCTTTGAAATGCACTACCCTGCAGAGGGAAAGTACAGGAACTGCTGAATTTATCCTTCAAATCATGTGAATCACTACAATTTAACACAATTTGGAGGCCACTTAACTTGGTGTGTGATTTTGAAGGTGATTGGTTACACCTGAGCTAATTTAGGATTGCTATTACAAGGGGGGTGGACACTTATCCAACCAAGCTATTTCAGTTTTTATTTTTAATTAATTTTCTACAAATTTCTAGAATATTTTTTTCACTTGGAAGTTGTGGGGTAGGGTGTGTAGATAAATGAGAAAAAAAACTATTTTAATTCCAGGCTATAAGGCAACAAAAGGTGAAAATTTTGAAAGGGGGTGTACTGTGGCACTGTGTGTGTATATATATATATATATATATATATATATATATATATATATATATATATATATGTGATATATGTGATATATGTGATATATGTGTGTGTGTGTTTTTGCTCAAAGAGCCAACTTCCCAACGTTTCGGTAACATACCTTTGTCAAGGGAAAGTGTGCTTGAAAACAAACATTGGGGGTATTTATAGGCTTTTTGATGCCATGGTAACCACACATTTATTTCTCTTTAAATCTAATATCTTTGTGATGTCATTCACTATCTAGCTAATGATGTAACAATCTACTGTTCCTTTCTATTTAAACCTTCAGGCATCATGCTATCTAGTCTATCCATTTATTTTCTTTTATTCTTCTATATTATACATTACCTAATTTATTTTTTTTCTAAAACCACAAACTTCAGGTCCTCCATGGTGTCTGTTCCTTGTAAAGTGCTGAACTATTGGTCCATTTACTTTTTTATTTCTTATATTTGATAGGTGGTTCTGTATTCTTTTATATAATGATGCACCTGTCTCTCCTACTTATTTTATTACATTTTATGCAAAATATACCATATACAAGGTTGCTATCCTAACATGACGGATTTTTTAAGACTGAACATTTATTTTATTTATTTGTGATTTCAATTTTATCTTTCCCAAAATAATCTGCACAATTTACATGTGCTTTTACAGGTTGCAATGTCCCTTAATGTATTTATGGCCCCTTATTAATATATAATGTAGCATATAAATAATACATAATAAACCATTTCCAGATAATGTCAACTACCTGATGAGGTTTCAACTACCCTAATTTACAGAGTGTATTGTGTCTTCCTATAGCAAATTGGAATACATTTCAAAACATTATACTGTTTTTAATTTAGCTCAGAATTTCGAGAGTCTAAATCTAAACCATTTATATGTCAATATTCTATATCTATCACAATAAACCGGCCACTCTTCACAAGAAAAAACAGAACCACAGCCACCTTAGCATGTTATTTAAAGATATTATCTTTAATGATGAAAGATAAATAAAAAAAATACTTGCTTTACAGAACATGGGAATACACATACAATTAAATACAATTCTGTAAAAGGGAATTCCAAGAAAGTAATTTCTCCTTGATTACAACAGCAATTTTAGTGGATTAAAAGCACACTCCATTCATAGGACAGACTTTGGAGGAAAATAATGGCTACACTGATATCAGACATGTCATGCAAGGTCTGTTCAAAAAATGTTCTGAAATTCGTGATGATGCCTCTTGTATTTTTCTTTTTGTATTTTTGATTTTTTTTTGGCTCATGCATAATGTGTCAGGTCAATAACAATAGGATCAATCCTGTGATAGTCTTCTGGGTCTCAGGTGACTGTGACTTGCTTATTCAGAAAGCATTGATGGTGTCATTACTCTCCTCCTTTGCTTGACTGTCAGTGCTCAGCTTTATTCTGCACACAGTCTTTATTTGAAATGTCACAGAGGTAGATGCTGTCAATTACCTTTATCTCCACTCATTTCAGCTGTAGGACGACCTGTCAGATTCAAATAGGAAGTGGTTAAAAAAATTAGAATCCAGATAAACTAAACGAGACAAGGGTGTGTGCGGCTCGCAAGCTGGCACTGCAGACCTATTTTTTCTAGAAATATATCAGCTGTATTGGTGTAAAATTAAAAGAAAATGGCTCAGGGAATGTAGCCTAAAAGTGCCATTTTTTTTAAAAAAAATTTAAGCTATCTCCCAGAAAGAGTTAGAACAAGGAAACCTGTGTAAATAGAAGGAAGGGAACAAAGATGAGCAATACGGTCAGGCTTTTACAGACAAATAACCATAGAACAGCTTTGTGGAGCCAGCCATCAGGAAATTGCTTGAAATGACAAATGGCTGGCAGCTGCGAGTACGGTATAAAGGAATAAGACAACAGGGTGGGGAAGGTGGTACAATTCAGTTCCTATACAAGAATATCCCTGCATCAATGGCACAGCAACATTAGACTTGCTCAATACCTCTCCTCACACCTATTAGAAAGTGGCAGCAGATCCTTCATGGTGATGTTCTCCATTTGCACAGCCCCGTTTCTAAAATAGGCTGCTGCTGACTTAACTCTTCTCTGTGCAATAAGTTGTAGGAAAAAACAACATTTCCAGATTTTAACACAGACAGGCGGTTCTCTAAACACTATGTTCAAAACTACCTTTTATCCTACTTTATCGTCATCAATAACAGGTGTGTAGTTTACAGCTTGTTTCTATGTAAGCGTTTATTTTTAAGTTGTGGACTCTAAGGCGGCAAGTTTCAAGTTTTGTTATTTTATGGAAAGATAAAATTTGGGGAGAAGTTGTGGGCAAATGGAAATCTGTGTCTTATCTTGCTTTAACGTTCTGTATTCATGCTTTAAATCATTAAAAGTACAAAAAATAAGTGTCTGAATTAAGCAAGTCACCGTGCTCATTAACAGGAAGCAAGTTTGCCTTTTGAAAACATACTTTAATACATAATTTATCTGTGAGTGAAGAACATTTTGAACAGAAGCTGAAACTAGGCCCCTAGGTTTCTTACATCATCTACAAAATGAAGTTTAAACAAACTAAGAGAACCCTCTTTTCTTTTACTGAAAAGAAAGCAAGAAGCACCCATAGATTACATATTATTCTTCCCAAAGTAAGGTTTTCTGTCGGTGGCTGCTGGTTTTCATTCCATCTGAGCTCTCAATTCTTAACTAGACCATTAATTGAACTGACAATTTGCTTAATTAGACCTTTGTAATTGTTTTCAGCTCTTAAACAGTTGCAGAGTTCAAGTTACTTATAAAATGTTATAGCTAATCATAAAAAAAAATAACAAGTATGTCTTGCTGTAGCTTGTGATTCTTTCAAAACTGCACACTGAAATTTCAATAGCTTTCCTTAGCTTTAATAAAATATAATATATTTCCAACAAAGTGCTATCAATAGATCAAATGTTGTTTTACTGTACTGGAACACAATGTGACTATTTTGGTTTATATATATATATATATATATATATATATATATATATATATATATATATAGTAATAAGATTGCACCACTCACTCAGTTCGTTGCCTCTTTAAAATCAGACCCAGACACGGAAATGGATTTTTATCACGCTGACGCGCTATTTTTAATAAACACCGAACACAAAAACAAAACAAAACAAAATAAACAACTAGGTCTTAAATGAGCACTAACTAAACGCACAGGAACCTAAACTAATGGGCAGGACGGCTAAGCCGTTTACCTGCTTAACACCACCAAAATACACTCTTCTTTGCACTTACATTTAATGACTGCTTGGAAGCAGAGCACCCCTTCTGCCTCCCTAAGGCAAACTAACTGCTTCTCTCTTATACCCTGCACCTGGTCCTAATTACAATTACCGCCCAGGTGCAGGGGATAATTAAACAATAAAACAATGAACCAATTAATTAAACAAGCAAAACAATTAACAAAACCGATTAAACAATAAAACAAACTAACAAAATGTGCTCACTACTGTTTATGCAGGAGGATTTATATATATATATATATATATATATATATATATATATATATATATATATATATACACACACACACACACACACTTCTTATCATAAAATTATGATTAATTTCCAATTCACAGGCTTTTACTGGTCCAAAGCATACACAAACAAACAAAACAGAGAAAAAAAATATAATCTTGAGAAAGGGAGAAGGACATTTACAAACACAAAGTGCAGTAATTCTTTGCCGCACTGCAGAAGCAATTTAGTGAGAGTGGCCAAATAGCTCAGCACATCTGAGTCTGGTAGGAGACAGGCAACAGATGCTGCCCCTTACTCCTGGCTGAATGGTATTTTATTATTCATGGTACCACTCCTGCTGTGGATTCTGCTCAAGTAATTGTTGCCCTGCTATGTGTGGTTGCATGTCGAGCGGCTGTTTACCAAAATTTTTTTTTTTTCCCCTCTGTGATTCAGTACTTGCTTATGTAATGTGTGACAGTGCCATAAGAAACAGTACAACTGTTTAAGAAAACTTCCTGCAGTCTCGCTATGCATTCCCTAAAAATCAATGTACACTCACATTTACAAAGTAAATGCTAAACATGAATCTCTAGAACATATTCATACTTCGAGTGAAAAATCTAGATTTTTATACAACAATAATTATGATTGAATGTTTAAAGTAATGGATCTAACCTGTCTAGATTCTTTCAGCTACTTTGCGCAATCACAAAACAAGCCACTCTTGTATAAATATTTGGTTATTTTTAGAATAAAAAAATTGATATTAATGAAACTGTTAGCCTTTCACAGGGCCGAGAACAGTCAAAAACATGTGTATCAGACAATAGTACTGAGAAATATGCATCACTCAAGTATCCTTTAATTATATATCTGTGGTTAGCAACTGAAATATCTCCTAAAGTAATAAGATACTAATAACTTATTATTTAAAGAAACTGTGATCAAAATAAAGTGTGTAGAGCTGCAGAGAGAAGCTGTGCATCCCAAGCACAATTCTGCAGTTACAGTAGCTAAGGTATATGGAAGGATGCTATGTAAAAGCAACTAATGAGTGATTCTTTTGTTTTTCTGTTAGGCATCGGCCCCAGCTGAATGCCAGCTGCTGAGATGTATGGTGCTTCAAAGGCAATTAGTATTTCTAAATCAATAGGCATTAGTCACATTCACAGTACAGTCTTTGGTTCTTCATCACAAGAACATCATACGTATGATGAACTGGTAAACAAAATAAATACAAATCAAGATACAGTATACATTATCTGTTCAACACAAAGTGTGCTGCACATGTACAATGCTAGGGCACTGTTGCCATTTGTAATGAGGAAAAACAGAGAATAGGCCATTAAGGAAATGAGATCCATGGATATAATACATCCAATGTGAAACAACTTGGGTGACATGAGTGAACCAGGCAGGCACAATGGGTGCAATCTGCCAACTGGTTGACAGAATGTGTATGGTATACACATAGATGTCACCTTTAAAGTTTGTTCTGGGTCTGTTACCATGGTCCTTTAGAATGGTCTGAATTTGGCTTTAAAGCTCAGCTACTAATTAGCCATGCACGAAAGCCTGTAGATGGGGCCACATGGAGTATCTATGTGATCTCTAAACTGGTGATCTGATTTTAATGATTTAAATGACAACAGTATTAAGATCTACTATCACTAGAGTACAGTAATTCCAAACTACACATGCACATGTTGAACACAGCTGCATTAAAAGGTATTAGGAAGTAAGCAAAAAAATGGAAACAATTTGCCCTGAAAAATCTTCAGAAGCAAATTAGATCTTTGTGCACAGTAAAATTACAGCCGTTCCAAACATTTTGGTCTCGAGGAAGATGTACCTCATTTGCTGCCTCTAATGTGTTTATCAGACTGTGCACCTCTTCCCTGTTCATTTCTATGGACACAGGCTTAAGTGTTCCATTTTCTTTGACAGCCAAGTCCAGGTTTAACAGTGGCGTCTGAAGTGAAGAGATCTTATCGCTCGACAAAGCCAACTGAAATAGATACAAAGCAGAACAATGTGATCCACATAAAAGAGGCTTTTAAAACACAGTGAAAGGCAAACAATAACCAACAGTCTTTTGTATTTTTTGTTTTTTTAAATCAGACTGTTACGATGATAGTGTTACCCATTTGTACTAAGTTTAGACACTGGTTCTAACAAAACCAACATTCTAACAACTAAATAATGTTTAAGGTCATTTATGTTTATTAAATGTTAATAACTATCTTAACATGTTAACAAATATATTTCAGTGTTTGTTCATTATGATTATTTACCCATATTATTTTTTCGCAGAATATTCACATGTTCAATCTCGAAGTTGCATCTTAAAACACTAAATCCCTGTTTGCTGCTGTCACAGCTTTTACTGTCATTAGCATGCAAAGTCACAGCAGCTGGAATCTAGAAAATGACTTCTTGAATTGTAAACAAATATTGGTTTACAACAAAATTCACATGTCAAGTTGAATGGTTAGAGCTCCTTTAAATATACATTTTCTAAGTATAAAAAAGTATTACAAAAATAAATAAGACAGCAGTTGCAGCGGTTTTCGTTACTGGTTAAAATTCATGTCAGCTGAAAATTCAATCAACAGAATATATCTCTGGTGTTATACCACCATCTATTGCAAACTGTGTTTCTCTTGCTTTGCAGCAACACTGGGATATATCCCAGACTGCAGATATCCATTTGCCACAAGCTACTCTTTTTGATGTGCCACACAGCTTCAGCTCATCCTTTTAATGAATAGTAAAAAGCAAAAATCAATCTTGAATTAATAATAAAGCAGTGTTAAGTGGATGTGGCAACAATTCATTGATTTAGTTCTTGCTTCATTTTGTTACTAACCTAATGGTGCGCCCCTAAATTTCATGCTTTGTTGTTAGGTTTCTGAACTGATATTTCATTCAAAAAATGTAGGATCCAGGCAAAAGTAAGTTAATCACTTACTATCAAACCAGTGTCATTTCATGTAACATTTCTACTCAAGCAATTTAGGTCTGCTGAAAATGACACTTGGGACATATTTAAAATGTCAATTGTACATATACTGTACTTGGGATACAACGGTTATGATTTTCCCAAAACGAAACCGAACTGAAACGGACATTTAAATAAAATAACAAAACGAATGATACCGACAAAAGATAAAATAGTAATAATGGTGTGTCCAGTTACCTTGGCTGCAATAACTCAGTCTAGTTTTTTGGTTTTAAACTTTAATTTCGTTTTTACCGAAAACTGATTGGACGTCAATAACAGCTAAAAGAGTTGATAAAAAAACTGAATTAATCATTATTATTATTTATTTCTTAGCAGACGCCCTTATCCAGGACGACTTACAATTGTTACAAGATATCACATTATTTTTTACATAAAATTACCCATATATATATATATATATATATATATATATATATATATATATATATATATATATATATATATATATATATATATATATATATATACATACACTACCGGTCAAAAGTTTTAGAACACCCCCATTTTTCCAGTTTTTATTGAAATTTAAGCAGTTCAAGTCCAGTGAATAACTTGAAATGGTACAAAGGTAAGCGGTAAACTGCCAGAGGTTAAAAAAAAAGTTTAGGTTACCAAAACTGAAAAATAATGTACATTTCAGAGTTATACAAAAAGGCCTTTTTCAGGGAACAAGTAATGGGTTAACAACTTACAGCTGTTCTGCAGCAATGGAAGTAAATTAAGCCTTGAAAGTTGATGCTAACAATTCCTACAGGTGTCCCAACTTTTGTTGATTACTTACAAACCCTCTGTCTGTATAAAAGCAGTGTTGGAACAGACTGTGTTACTACACCCTCTTAAGCATTATTTGGACAGTATTGTACTGCAGGAAGTAGTATATTGCTATCATAATGGCGAGAAAAAGGCAATTAACAAAGGAAGACAGACAGACCATTATAACCCTTAAAAGTGTAGGTCTTTCCTTTAGAGAAATTGCAAAGAAAGCCAAGGTGTCAGTGAGTACAGTTTCCTACACCATCAAAAGGCACTTGGAAACTGGAGGAAACTCTGACAGGAAGAGGTCTGGCAGACCCAAAGCCACAACAGAATCAGAAGACAAGTTTCTGAGAGTCAACAGCTTGCGTGATAGGCGGCTCACAGGAGAACAGCTTCAAGCACAGCTTAACACTGGTCGAAGTAAGCAAGTCTCAGTTTCAACTGTGAAGAGAAGACTTAGAGCTGCAGGTTTGACAGGTCGAGTGGCAGTAAGAAAGCCATTGCTAAGACGGCAAAATAAGAAAAAGAGGCTTGCCTGGGCCATGAAGCACCGCCAGTGGACTACTGAAGACTGGAAGAAGGTCTTATGGACCGATGAATCAAAATTTGAAATCTTCGGTTCATCACGCAGGGTTTTTGTACGCCGTCGAGTAGGCGAAAGGATGGTTCCTCGTGTGTGACACCAACTGTCAAACATGGAGGAGGAAGCGTGATGGTCTGGGGCTCTTTTGCTGGATCCAGAGTCGGCGACTTGCACAGAGTGAGTGGCACCCTGAACCAAAACGGCTACCACAGCATTTTGCAGCGCCATGCAATACCCTCTGGTATACGCCTAGTTGGTCAGGGGTTCATCCTACAGCAAGATAATGACCCAAAACATACCTCCAGGTTATGTCAGAACTACCTTAGAAGAAAAGAACAAGACGGTAGGCTTCAAATCATGGAATGGCCAGCACAGTCTCCAGACTTAAACCCCATCGAGCTGGTTTGGGATGAACTGGACACAAGGGTGAAAGCAAAGCAACCTACAAGTGCAACACATTTGTGGGAACTTCTGCAACAGTGTTGGGAAGAACTTTCCAAACAATATTTGATTTCCATTGTAGAAAGAATGCCACGAGTGTGTTCGGCTGTTATATCTGCAAAAGTTGGCTACTTTGATGAGTCAAAAATTTAGATTAAATTTTGTTAAACAAAACGATTCCATGATTTCTTTTTTATCTCCAATTGTTTATTTGTTCTATGCTTTAATTTCAGAGTACATTGAGACATTAAACTGCGTAAATTTCAATAAAAACTGGAAAAATTGAGGTGTTCTAAAACGTTTGACCGGTAGTGTATATATATATATATATATATATATCAATGGAAATGATATTAGGAAACCTCAATGGCAGTTTTAGATGTTTTTGCTTTTTAATTTGTTTTTATTTATAAAGTTGTCACTCAGTTTTAGCAGGGAAGCCCCAATAAATGTTTACTGGCAAGATAAATCGCTGGCAGTATGACATAATTCAACCACCCTTGGAGGCAGGGTTATAATAAAAGAGGCTGATTATTGTAATATTACCAGAAAGCTGGCATATGCCTCCAGGATAGAGGATTTTCCATTGAGAAGCTGTATTGTTGCGCTTAGCCTCATGCAACATAAACTGCCTGACTAAAAGAAATGTATATATCCGTTTTGCATATTGTTGATTACATGAGGCTATATAAAAATAAAACCAATGTATGATTGTATACAGTGGAACACCAATGTCCTGCTTATAATCTTCCACCAATGCTCCATTGTCAAAAACCTTATCACACAACAACTACATTAATGCTCATCTTCATGAACCTTTTCTTGACAGGCCTGCAAGTCATGGAGGTGGTGCTTATGGCTGTAAATTGAATAATTGACATTTTCAAAAGAGAAATAGCTCAGGATTTTTTTCTTTGTTTGATTCTTTTAGCATTACAGTATACTGCCCAACCACCTTATTAGAGATAGAACGTGACAGAATCACCTGAAATAGATAGACCACTGCCCAAATAAATAAATACATTTATACATTTATTTTCATTTTCATTATGCTGCTTTACATATACGTACATTCTAAAAAATAAAAAAAAGTCTCCTGATAGCCTTTGTTGTTTCAATGTCTGGTAATTTGCACTGGATACCATTATGTATGTAGTTATATTTAACATTTTGCTATGCATGCCTGCTGTAACCAGAGTTGTAATGACTCGACCCGAGTCAGTCATCAAATGACTCGACTCAAGTCCCTTCAAAAAAAGACTCGACTCTGCTCAAAAGACTCGTCTCGACTCGAGTCCCTTCAAGAAAAGACTAGACTCTGCATAAAAGACTCGTCGCGACTCGAGTCCCTTCAAGAAAAGACTGAACTCTGCTCAAAAGACTTGTCTCGACTCAAGTCCCTTCAAGAAAAGACTGGACTGCTCAAAAGACTCGTCTCGACTCGAGTCACTTCAAGAAAAGACTTGACTCTGCTCAAAAGACTCGTCGCGACTAGAGTCCAGGCCCAAAAGTCCACTTGAGTCATAGTCTTTATGATCAAATAAATTACACAATATGTTTTAAGCTTAGATCTCTATATCAAACATCAAATTAAGTGCCACACTTTCCTTTCAAATGGTTAAGGTATCTAAAAAAAACTATTAGGGAGTTTCACTGTTGAGAAATGGTGAAACACTTCTCAACAGGCTGCCATCAGTAAAATTGTAAACAAATGGTTAAATGCATTATTTTGTATTGTGCAGTGGCGGCTCATCATAAGAGGATACGGAGGCTAAGCGTACGTGTCATTTTGTAAAAGTAAAAAAAAAGGTGGGCTTCTGAGTGGCGCATACGGTAAAGGCACTCCTTGTGGAGTGCGCGATATAGCTTGGAGATCGCAGGTTCGAGTCCAGGCTATTCCACTGCCAACCATGAGCGGGAGTTCCTAGGGGGCGGTGCACAATTGGCCGAGCGTCGCCCGGGTGGGGAGGGATTAGGTCGGCCAGGGTGTCCTCGGCTCACCGTGCACCAGCAACCCCTGTGGACTGGCTGGGCGTCTGCGGGCCTGCCTGTAAATTGTCCAGAGCTGCGTGGTCCTCCGACGCTGTAGCTCTGAGGTGGCTGCATGGTGGGCCTGCAGAGTGAAAAGAACTGGATGGCTGACGGCACATGGTTCATCTCTCCTGAGTCAACGTGGGGGTGGCAGTGGTGAGCCGGGTTGAAATAAAAAAATGATAATAAATTGGGTTTTCCAAATTGGGGAGAAAATGAGAAAAAATAAATTGCCAATTCCAAATAAAGTTAAAAAAAAGAGCTTACCTTACATCATACTTTCCAAGGTCTACTGTATTGCTAATGTAGCCTCAAAATGGATGGGATTCTGTGTGTATTCCACCTGCAATAACCCTCTCTATCAAGTTTTAATGCATTTCTATTAGCTACATGATGCACGCTTGCGGCTAGCCCCTACCACTCAGAATTAGACTTAAGGTTATGGTTCACGTGTGGCTACTCGCTTAAACTTTGACTTCCATACAGTACATTGTAGATTTATTCCTCGCTGTCAACTGAGGAAAATCTAAGAATAAAAAATAACAATAAAGGTCGTCCAAAGCCTAAATTGGACCTTCTTCAACAGGGAGGACCACAACAAAATTCCCTTTTTAATTGCTCATGGTAGAAAAAAACGAAATCGTTGACTGCTAGTATTCGCAGTTTGGTTTTTCAAACCGGCTCTTCGTCTTCCCAGCGGATTTCTGTGGGCTACAGTGATTTAAAAAATCTTCCACGGGCTGTAAAAATATTTTTCGAAAATTACATCACTCAATTAAGTCCACAATGTTTTTGTTAAATTCAGTTGCTTGCCTTATGTGCTGTGTATATTACATTTCCATCACATTTTTACGTTTATGTTTGGTAAAAGTGAGCAGATTTGTTGTACCAGTAATTAGAGTAACGACTTAACAGGTGTTTGATATGGTTACTGCTCAATCACAAACACTGGTATGTCATTGCAGAAACTCTTGGTTGCTTGTTTAGTAGATAATATCCAATTCAATTTATTTTTCCGAAACAAAAACCCCCAAGAGAAACTTGACTTTTAATAATGTCCTTATTTAGTCCATGCCAACACGTCACCTTCTGTTCACTGTCACTGATGCGTGTACATGTATTCCATTTACAAAGGCCAATTCAGGCTTTCATACCATACCTTTAACTGCCAGTCAAAGTCCTGCAACTGAACCGATGAAACTGTGTTTGTTTTTTCAACCAGTATCTGTCTGATTTCCTCTTTTCTGCCCTTCAGGCACTTCAATATTACATCTTGATAACTGGAGCCGAGTCAAGTTAGGGATTGAATCACCTAAAAAAATGATATGATTAATGTAATTTAATTAACAAAACACACACACACACACACACACACACACACACACACACACATATATATAAAATATATGTGAATGTGTGAATGTGGGCAGGTGACATATAAGGTTTTCAAAAATAAAATTAAACTTAAATGAATGCATTTGGTATTTTTGGGTTCTTAAGAATGTAAACCATCCATCCATATATATATATATATATATACACTACCGTTCAAAAGTTTGGGGTCACTTAGAAATTTCCTTGTTTTCGAAAGAAAAGCAAATTTTTTTTCCATTAAAATAACATCAAATTGATCAGAAATACAGTGTAGACATTGTTAATGTTGTAAATGACTATTGTAGCTGGAAACGGCTGATTTGTAATGGAATATCTACATAGGCGTACAGAGGCCCATTATCAGCAACCATCAGTCCTGTGTTCCAATGGCACGTTGTGTTTGCTAATCCAAGTTTATCATTTTAAAAGGCTAATTGATCATTAGAAAACCCTTTTGCAATTATGTTAGCAAGATTACAGGCTCAAAATGGCCAGAAACAAAGAACTTTCTTCTGAAACTCGTCAGTCTATTCTTGTTCTGAGAAATGAAGGCTATTCCATGCGAGAAATTGCCAAGAAACAGAAGATCTCGTACAATGCTGTGTACTACTCCCTTCACAGAACAGCGCAAACTGGCTCTAACCAGAATAGAAAGAGGAGTGGGAGGCTTCGGTGCACAACTGAGCAAGAGGACAAATACATTAGAGTGTCTAGTTTGAGAAACAGACGCCTCACAGGTCCTCAACTGGCAGCTTCATTAAATAGTACCCGCAAAACACCAGTCTCAACGTCAACAGTGAAGAGGCGACTCCGGGATGCTGGCCTTCTAGGCAGAGTTGCAAAGAAAAAGCCATATCTCAGACTGGCCAATAAATTTTTCTGATCACAAAGAAGAACATTCGTGAGACGCAGACCAAATGAAAAGATGCTAGAGGAGTGCTTGACGCCATCTGTCAAGCATGGTGGAGGCAATGTGATGGTCTGGGGGTGCTTTGGTGGTGGTAAAGTGGGAGATTTGTACAGGGTAAAAGGGATCTTGAAGAAGGAAGGCTATCACTCCATTTTGCAACGCCATGCCATACCCTGTGGACGGCGCTTGATTGGAGCCAATTTCCTCCTACAACAGGACAATGACCCAAAGCACAGCTCCAAACTATGCAACATCTATTTAGGAAAGAAGCAGTCAGCTGGCATTCTGTCTATAATGGAGTGGCCAGCACAGTCACCGGATCTCAACCCTATTGAACTGTTGTGGGAGCAGCTTGACCGTATGCCCATCAAGCCAATCCAAGGCTGTAATTGCTGCAAATGGAGGATTCTTTGATGAAAGCAAAGTTTGAAGGACACAATTATTATTTCAATTAAAAATCATTATTTCTAACCTTGTCAATGACTATATTTCCTATTCATTTTGCTATATTTCCTATTCAAACTCATTTCATGTATGTTTTCATGGAAAACAAGGAAATTTCTAAGTGACCCCAAACTTTTGAACGGTAGTGTATATAGAATCACATTTCCATATGTGTGTTTGTTTTTTTTGTTTATTAGCGATGACTCCACTTTAATATTTGCTCATAATCAAGACTTGTGAATTTAAATAAAGTACTAGTACAGACAAATGATTTTTAATTGAGTTACTTTGTTTGTATAGATACAACAAGTTTAACACGGACATAGCACTTTAATACAACTGAAATATTGGTTGCACTGTATGACCAAAGCAAGTTACCCCAAATGACTTCTAATTGTCATACTCAAACCATGGCCTATTTCATTAAAATGCAGACTTCAACTGGTATGGATTTATAATCTTAAAGGAAGACAGACACATTAGTAGTGAATAATTATTATGAAAACTTTATTCGTCGTTTTTTTTGTTTTTTTAACACTGAGTTAACATTTGATATGGTCAAGAAAATTCACAATTTAATTTTAGATTAATTGTTCAATATGTAAATGAAGCTTTCTGAAAAAAAAACTTTGAACTACAATATGAAAGGAATGTAGTCAACATTGGTGCAATGAGGAACACAGAAAGAACAGAATTTAACACATGAGAAAAATAACATTTTGCATTAGGCACTTTAGACAGCACATCATTCTGCTGCTGATAGTGAAAAGTCTACCAGGCTTTTGTGAATTGTAGCCAGTCAGTGCGGCACAGTTTGGAATATCTGGAAGTGGAAGGCTCTGGCTCAGTAATTACTGCAACAATGTCTGACTTGTAATAAATGTCAGAAACATTCAACTGCTTTTTCCACCTCCTTAAGGACTTGCCCTATGTATGGTAGTTCATCATACATCATAATAACAAATCGAAAACCCTTTAGCTGGTGAATTGCTTGTTCGCGTCGGCCACCAGGTGGCATTACAGGTCGCTAGGGGTGCTGATCAATTGTCACTAGAAATGTACAGGTCCTACAGTTGTACAAGTATGCAAAGT
The DNA here is from genome assembly GCA_030684275.1 of Acipenser oxyrinchus oxyrinchus. Taxonomy (NCBI): domain Eukaryota; kingdom Metazoa; phylum Chordata; class Actinopteri; order Acipenseriformes; family Acipenseridae; genus Acipenser; species Acipenser oxyrinchus. The sequence goes on along the minus strand of CM060248.1, from coordinate 100,981,498 downwards.
TTCACATTTGTATAAAAAAGTACACAAACTTGCCTATGTGTTGTGCTTATCGGCTGGACTATGATGTGTAGTCAGATTCTGTCTCATATAGAGAAAAGCATGAAAAGGCACCTTGATCCTCTATCGGTCTGGTACGCTGCTCTTGCGGCAGGATCTTGATTAATACTGGCTCTGTATCGAGCTACCTTTTCCCTGCTTGACAAGGGCATCTGAAAATCTGAAGAAAAATAAGAATTGTATAGAAATCTGTAATGTCAAACTTGGCTATTTATTAAAAAATAATGTCTATTGGCTCTTCATAAGAAGTAATCAATAAATATGTTCAATTCAGAGATCATGCTTGACATCATGCGGTGTAACCATCTGGACACTTTGGTGTAACCTGCAAGTCTGGTTACACCCAAGGACATTTTCCATCTAATGCTAATGTAACAGGACATTATTAGGCCACCTATACAAAACAATGACCTTGAACATATTCTGTAACCATAGGCGGCGCGTGAGTCTTTTGTTTGGGGAGGCTATTCCACACTTTCCCCCCTCCCTGCATTTATTAAACTGGACAATGTACAGTAAGATATACACACATTTTATATATATATATATATATATATTATATATATAGTAACGTAGCCTCTGTCGTCGGCTTGTTTGCCCTTTAAAAACAGAGACCCAGACACAGAACTTTGATTTTTGAGCGCTTCTGCACACTTTTAATTTTCACAACACAAACCAAACAAAACAAAAACGTAGAGCCTACCTTCACTTTAACAGGACCCTGACTAACACACAGGACGGCTAAGCCGTTTACCTGTCAGCACACACTTGAACAAAACAGGTTTTTTGTTGTTGGTGTGTTGTGTGTTTGGTGGGGGTGTTTGGGAATAGCCACATTCTCACATGTTTTTGGCAGGGGGAGGAATTAACCCCGTCCCTGCCAACCACCACCAAAACACACAACACCCAGACTTTATTTACATGCAGAGCCCTTTCTGTTTTACAATCTATCTATCTATCTATCTATATCTATATCTATATCTTCTCAAATAATAATAATAATAATAATGTTTACTTTTATATAGCGCCTTTCACAGTGGAGCGCCATCACAAAGCGCTTTAAAAGATACAAGACTAGCGTGTCTGAACTATACATCAGCTGCAGAGTCACTTACAACAACGTCTCGCCCGAAAGATGGAACACAACCAGGTTAGGTGACTTGCTTAGGGTCACACAGTGAGTCAGTGGCTGAGCTGGGATTTGAACTGGGGACCTCCCGGTTACAAGCCTGTTTCTTTAACCACTGGACCACACAGCTTCCTAATAATGACATTGAAAAGCAACTAACTATTTTGGACCTTGGTGATACTGCAACACGACTGTCACAGCCTTGTTTACCTGTGTATCCAATAACTGTCTTTGGTAAGCAAAACCATTAATTTTCATCAGAATATTAAAATACGTTTTCATATTTAGAGTACAGTAAGCAGGCAGATGCGGTTTTCTGCTTTCCTTGCAGACACTTTTTCAGAAGTTCAAAAGACCCCGCTGTCACTGAAAATGGAGTGAAGGACTGGAGATATCTAAAGAAAAAGCTTCAGAAACATTCATAATCTGGCACCACAAACAGTGTTCTGAAAGGTGGCATTTGTTCAAACAGTCGAAGGAATATGTTCTGACTGTAGCGTCACAGTTATCAAATTCTCACAAAACGATGGTGCGTGAAAACAGACAGTATGCTATGAAAATATTTTGCCACAAGTTCTGTAAAATCAGATTCAGATCAAGCAGTTTGTATAAATAACAGCAATTTGATTAAATGTAGAAATTGTGAAGAGTATGTTCCAGGCAAGGGAATGAGCGAAAAGGATTCAGAGTTTTCGTCGGCTGCCTCATGCAGTGGTATGGGGGACTCAGATCAACAGGAAGAAATGACGTTAATCCAGCCAAGCATTGTCTCCTCCAATGACATTGAAATGCAACTAAATCCTATATCTGAACTACAGTGTTGATTTTGATATGCCAGCTGCACAAGCGGTCTGGCTGTTGCGCAGTAGGAAAAAGAGAAATATGTTTTAGACCTGCTTTGCGGGCTTGTGGGAAAAAAGTCGATTTTCTTCTCTCACAAATATTTTTTGAGTTGGTCAGAACAATTTCTTGTGAGGGTTTGGGCAATTTATTTTGGGGAGGCTTAGCCTCCCCAAGCCTCTTATATGCACCGCCTACGTCTATAACAATCACATTTCTGGTGAGATATTGATTTTGAAAATACACCTTATTCTAGGAGATACACTGAATGACATGTGATGATTTACATGTCCTGTAATGAGTTATGAATGTGCATTTTTTAAATATTTATAAGAGACATACTGACCTTGCTCCACATGTGCTGGGTCCCTTTCCGACTTCCTCATATACTGATGTCATAGATCATGGAGTCCTCAACAAATATGGTCTAAAATGGCTATTTGATGTCAAGTTACACCATAGGACATTGGAGGACATCGAAAAAGTGTTTCTAGTAAAAACCTCATTGTAAATTAGAATAATCATACAACATTTCTCCATGTATCAAAAGACCCTCACAGAATTATGCCTATGTACTGTATTCATTGTTTTATTCTGAGATTGATAGTTTTTTTCTAACTTTATTTGCATGCATAAGCTTTCGGATGGTTACACTGAATGACACTGTTACACTTTTAAAGCCCAAAAACCATAGGTACGATAATGATTCAAGATAAATACAGTACTTGCTTATTAAATAAAATATTGTAGATTTAATTGATATATAGTACAATTTTATATTCATTTCTTAAGTGACATGATTATTTTACAATGATTGTGTTTCTTTAGAAATAACAGTCAATACTGTTAAACTACACATCATTTTCAATCTCACCAGTCCTGTGTATTGTGCAACCTTTATTTGAAAGCTTTCTTGAAACATGTTCGATAATCAGATCACCAGAATCAATAGAGGGGATATCCCTGGTAAGATTACTTTACATTTTGTTCAGCTAATCTTAAACAAGTCCAAATTGATTTAAAGTCTTTCGCTTATTAAATGTCTCTAAATCGGACAAAATACTGTGATAGAATACCATACATTTTCATTAAGTCTAAGAGTATTGAGGATGAACTCGTCAAAGAATGATTAATGTAGGATCTTTAGAGTGGAACACTTTGAATGCTCACAGATGTGCGCTAACAAGGTAATGCTCAACGATATAATCAAAAATGCCCAAGGACTAGTTTCTTTTCAGCTGTTTTAATCAACATGAGTAAAACAACAGTTCCTTGTGCAGGTTCCAATTTGAGGATGACGGTCACGAGGAACTAATTAAAAAATAAATAAATAAATAAATAAAAAGAAATTGCTTAAAATGCTATTTTCTAATTCATCAATTTACACATTTCAAAAAGATGCATGCATGCAAGATGGACCTTTTCAGATATGAAGGATTCTGTATATACAGTGGGTTCCATGAAAAAAGCCCTGTGTACCACAGTAAACTTGAAGTAACTCGAGGCATGTCACGATATGCCACGGTTAACATGAACAGCAGCTTGCTGTTTAAAACCAATACTTTTTTTACTTTTTTCCAGTAGCGTGCGCCAGAGAGCTTTTAGGAATTTAAAGGGCTGTATACCATTGTTTCTTAACAAGATGATTTCTGTTTTAGCTTTGTATCCCTCTGTGACATGACAGCGTCACTGGCAATGTTGACCTTCACCAACAGTTACCTTAACCATTCTATCTTACACCCGTAATCACCCTATTTATACACCTGAGGCTGTTCAATGTGTTCAATTGAATGTAACCCCCTCCCTGCCAACCCATTATCCCCCCCCCCCAACACACACACACGTGCCTCGGCAGGGCTTTCACCCGGCCACACTCTCCCTGCAGGGGTATCGTGCCAATACTTTTTTATTTTTTTACTTTTGCAGTGTAATTGTCAATTAACAAATTAATTTTAAAAAATGCAGTGCATTTGTTGATACAGTACTCACACGATACACCTACAGAGAGAGAAACAGATCTAAAGCAGAAATCCTCTTGTTAAGGAACAACGGTATACAGCCCACAGTACCAGAGGTTTTGTTATATATATGTTCAGATAAAATATATGAAATGCTATTAGCATAACATAAGGGACTATGTAGTTGTATAGTTTATAAAAATGTGTGATCAGTGTAACTGACCTGTATGGTAGCTAGAGAGAAAAACAAGGTAGCAGTTTATTCTTATTAGCAGAGGTGGCTCAGCCGAGGCAAGTTAGGCATGGCCTCACCAATAATTCCCAAAGGCTAAAATAACGACATTATTTTTTATTTAATTGAGAAACACATTTAAGCATATTAAATACATTAAAGGCCACAGAAGCGCTAGTGACATTATTTAAAAGTCACAACTCACTTTCACCAGTAGCGAAAGCGCAACGGCAGAAAGCTGGAGCAATGAAGTGCTGCCGCACTGCTGCGTGAGGCACAAACCTTGAGCACCTCACAAAGCTACTTGTTACCATGGCAACTCACCAGGCTGGGACAAGAGTATATAACTGCACAGCGTAGCTCACACAGTGTAGCTCACACAGGGTAGCTCACACAGGGTAGCTCTCGCAGGGTAGCTCTCGCAGGGTAGCTCTCGCAGGGTAGCTCACGCCACGTAGCTCACGCAGCGTAGCTCACACAGGGTAACTCACACAGGGTAGCTGACACAGCGTAGCTGACACAGGGTAGCTTTCGCAGGGTAGTGCTGCATTTGCAACTCATAATTTACGTAGTGCTTCACTGACCCCCTCAACACCCCTACCACGTGATCATAACACCCCACGAACCTTAAGTTTAGGGTTAGGTTATTGTTGTGTGTATTTAATGTTACGGCCAATGCCCCACGAACCTTAGGTTTAGGGTTAGGTTATTGTTATGAAATAAAATTCGTTTTAGTACCTAAATTTATCACCCTTGTCATGTGATCGGGCTGCAGCATATAATGATGTCTATTACGAGTTGCGCACGCAGCACTAACCTGTGTGAGCTACACTATGGGAGCCTTCGTTCTGCAGCAATACCGCTCTTGGCTGGGGAATCCCTTTCTGAAGACGTTGCTATGGTAACCATAGCTTGGCGAGGCACCTACTGGATTTGAAGCAGTTACAATTTGTGCGATTTTATTTTTTTCAAAAATGTCTTTAGTTGAAACTCATATAACGTGCGACCTGAGGAAAATAAGTTTTACAGTAAGAGAGACGTTCAATTGTTAAGGACGGCAGAATAACACTAGCACAGGAGATTTTTAAGAAAGATGATAAACGAATGCAGCAGGGAGTGCATAAAATGGCAGGCAGCGCTGTGAACAGACTATTGTTGGTCATGTTTTCTTAGAACATAAGAAAGTTTACAAACGACTGTAGGCCATTCGGCCCATCTTGCTCATTTGGTTGTTAGTAGCTTATTGATCCTAGAATCTCATCAAGCAGCTTCTTGAAGGATCCCAGGGTGTCAGCTTCAACAACATTACTGGGGAGTTGGTTCCAGACCCTCACAATTCTCTGTGTAAAAAAGTGCCTCCTATTTTCTGTTCTGAATGCCCCTTAATCTAATCTCCATTTGTGACCCCTGGTCCTTGTTTCTTTATTCAGGTCAAAAAAGTCCCCTGGGTCGACATTGTCAATACCTTTTAGGATTTTGAATGTTTGAATCAGATCGCTGCGTAGTCTTCTTTGTTCAAGACTGAATAGATTCAATTCTTTTACCCTGTCTGCATATGACATGTGTGGCAGGCTGGCTTGCAGTGGTGACGTCACGGACCAGGAAGTAACTGAAACCACAACAATGGATGGGCGGGCGAAACTGAACGCAACGGCGTTCAGTTAATTTTATTAATCAAAATAAACAACAAAAGATTTAAACAAAACAGAAAACAAAAAGGCGCGTTGGCCAAACAAATAAACAGACAAACAAGTAAGTGACGTGCTGGCTAAACCAGCACGTTTTAGCAATTGTTTTCTTGTACCTCTCTATCTCCCCGCATTCCTCTCTGCATCCAACACTCAACACCGCAGCACAGACAGCTGTCGGTTCTTATACTCTGGCCGAGGGGTTAACTAGCTGTTTATCTTATTACCCTCGCCACAGTCTGCATCGTTAGAAGGATGCATGACTGTCAGCTAGTTAAATAATCAGTAGCTGATCAGTCATGCATCCTCACGGGTTTTAAATATAAATATAAAGACGCGGCGCTTTTACCCGCCGCAAACAAAAATACAAATAATAATACATAGGGCGGACACCCCACACATGCTTGTGCGCAGCACACATGGCCTTTTCGCCACCTCCCCCTTATTCCCTAAAGTCCCGGCTAGCAGTCCCGGCGAGGAACAGGGGCAGCAACGGGCAAAGGTGGCGGCCACGGTGGGATGTCCTCCTCCCACCCAAACAGCCAGATGCCCAATGGCCCGCCACAGGCCGGCTCCTTTGGCCAAAAAATTTTTGGGGTGGTCTCCAGACCTGCCCCCCTTCTTCATGGCCGGCAGCTCCCTCCGTGGGGCTCCGCCACCCTCTCCTGCAGCGAAATTGCTGGGGAGCTGGTCTCCTGACCTCCCCCTTCTTCATGGCTGGCAGCTGCCCTTCATGGGGCTCCAGCCACAGTATTTCCTGCCGCGAAAGTGCGGCTGGGGAGCTGGTCTTCTGACCTCCCCCCTTCTTCGTGGCCGGCAGCTGCCCTTCATGGGGCTCCAGCCACACATTTCCTGCCGCGAAAGTGCGGCTGGGGAGCTGGTCTCCTGACCTCCCCCTTTTCCGTGGCGGCAGCTCCCTTCATGGGGCTCCAGCCACAGTATTTCCTGCCGCGAAGTGCGGCTGGGGAGCTGGTCTCCCTGACCTCCCCTTTTCCGTGGCCGGCAGCTCCCGCTCATGGGGCTCCAGCCACAGTATATTTCCTGCCGCATGGCAGTACTGGTAGCGAACCCAGGCAAAACAGGACCCTCGGAGAGCGATGGCAGCAGTAGCGGACCCTCGGGAGGTGACGGCAGCAGCAGCGGACCTCGGGAGGCAACGGCAGCAGCAGCAGTAGCGGACCCTCCAGAGGCGAACTCGGGAGGGGAGCCCTGGCCATGGAGGCGCAGCGGAGCTCCACTCTCCTCGCTCCCTGTAACTGGTGGCTCTCCAGGCGATGCGCGGCGCAACAGGCAGCCCCAGGCGATGCGGAGCAACAGGCAGCCCCAGGCGATGCGGAGCAACAGGCAGCCCCAGGCGAGCGCGGAGCAACAGGCAGCCCCAGGCGATGCGGAGCAGGCATCCTTGGGCGTATGCGAGCAGGCATCCTTGGCGGTGCGGGCAGGGGCAAGAGCAGGGAACCAGCAGGTATTCACCTCTGCTGGTGGAGGTGGGAGGGGCAAGCAATCCTCCCACAGCTGTTGAGGCGGAACCAGCAGGAATTCACCCTCTGCTGGTGGAGCTGGGAGCGTAAGCAGTCCTCCCACGGCGCTGAGACGGAACCAGCAGGTATTCACCCTCTGCTGGTGGATGGGGAGGGGCAAGCAGTCCTCCCACGGCGGTTGAGGCGGAACCAGCAGGCATTCACCCTCTGCTGGTGGAGGTGGGAGAGGCAAGCAGTCCTCCCATGGCGGTTGAGGCGGAACCAGCAGGCATTCACCCTCTGCTGGTGGAGGTGGGAGGCAAGCAGTCCTCCCACGGCGGTGGAGGCGGAACCAGCAGGCATTCACCCTCTGCTGGTGGAGGTGGGAGAGGCAGAGGCAGCGCCTGCTGCTCTGCTCTGGCTGGTGGTGGAGACAGAGGCAGCTCCTGCTGCTCTGCTCCTGGTGGGTGGTGGAGACAGAGGCAGCCCTGCTGCTCTGCTCCTGGTGGTGGTGGAGACAGAGGCAGCTCCTGCTGCTCTGCTCCTGGTGGTGGTGGAGACAGAGGCAGCCCTGCTGCTCTGCTGCTGGTGGTGGTGGTGGAGACAGAGAGGCAGCCCTGCTGCTCTGCTGCTGGTGGTGGTGGTGGAGACAGAGGCAGCCCTGCTGCTCTGCTCCTGGTGGTGGTGGAGACAGAGGCAGCTCCTGCTGCTCTGCTGGTGGTGGTGGAGACAGAGGCAGCCCCTGCTGCTCTGCTGCTGGTGGTGGTGGAGACAGAGGCAGCTCCTGCTGCTCTGCTCCTGGTGGTGGTGGTGGAGACAGAGGCAGCTCCTGCTGCTCTGCTCCTGGTGGTGGAGACAGAGGCAGCGAGGGCTCCTCTCCTGCTCTGGTGCTGGAGAAGGCAGCGATGGCTCCTCTCCCTCTGGCGCTGGAGAAGGCAGCGACGACTCCTCTCCCTCTGGCGCTGGAGAAGGCAGCGACTCCTCTCCCTCTGGCTGGAGAAGGCAGCGACTCCTCTCCCTCTGGCGCTGGAGAAGGCAGCGACGACTCCTCTCCCTCTGGCGCTGGAGAAGGCAGCGACTCCTCTCCTCTGGCGCTGGAGAAGGCAGCGACGACTCCTCTCCCTCTGGCGCTGGAGAAGGCAGCGGCTGGGCTTTTCCCGATGGAGCTGGAGATAGCGGTAGCCCTGCCATATCTGCAGCCAGGTAGTGGATTACCATGTCCGCAACCTCCGCGAGGGACACTGGGCAGTGTTGCTTTTCCCAGGCTTCCCATCGCCTCCATCTCTGGCCCACAGGAGGTTGATCACATCGGGAGGGCCTCTTCAGCATTCCTCCCAGGCTCCACCAGCCAGCCCCAGATTCCCTCAGAGGAGAGTGAACTCGCCTTAGCCAGCGGGCCTTCCCCTGACGCCGGACGCCAGGCTCCTCCATCTTATGCCATGCGTGGCTCTGGCTGAGTGGAAGATACCTTACTCGCCACACAGGAAGCACCACCCTTCCTCATCCAGACAGGCAAGGCAAACATCCGGGCGAGTAGAGACGCGACGGGACCCAGACCGGGCCCGCTGCTCTTGATGCACCACCTGCTGCTGTTGCTGCTTTCTTCCGCTTCTTCCCATTTTTTTTTTTTTTTTCAAACACAAAAACACTTTTCGAAAATAATAAAAACGCCTTTGTATTCCTGGTCCGGCTGTTGGAGGCGTTGTTTGTCCCACGCAGGACACCATATGTGGCAGGCTGGCTTGCAGTGGTGACGCCACGGACCAGGAAGTAACTGAAACCACAACAATGGATGGGCGGGCGAAACTGAACGCAACGGCGTTCAGTTAATTTTATTAATCAAAATAAACAAAACAAAAGATTTAAACAAAACAGAAAACAAAAAGGCGCTGGCCAAACAAATAAACAGACAAACAGTAAGTGACGTGCTGGCTAAACCAGCACGTTTTAGCAATTGTTTTCTTGTACCTCTCTATCTCCCCGTACTTCCTCTCTGCATCCAACACTCAACACCGCAGCACAGACAGCTGTCGGTTCTATACTCTGGCCGAGGGGTTAACTAGCTGTTTATCTTATTACCCTCGGCCACAGTCTGCATCGCAGTTTGGAGGATGCATGACTGTCAGCTAGTTAAATAATCAGTAGCTGATCAGTCATGCATCCTCACGGGGTTTTTAAATATAAATATAAAAAGACGCGGCGCTTTTACCCGCGCCGCAAACAAAAATACAAATAATAATACATAGGGGCGGGACACTCCGCCACACATGCCTTTTAAACCCAGGATAATTCTGGTTGCTCTTCTTTGCACTCTCTCTAGAGCAGCAATATTCTTTTTGTAATAAGGTGACCAGAACTGAACACGATATTCTAGGTGAGGTCTTACTAATGCATTGTAAAGTTTTAACATTACGTCCCTTGATTTAAATTCAACACTTCTCACAATATATCTGAGCATCTTGTTGGCCTTTTTTATAGCTTCCCCACATTGTCTAGATGAAGACATTTCTGAGTCAACATAAACTCCTAGGTCTTTTTCATAGTTCCCTTCTTCAATTTCAGTATCTCCCATATGATATTTATAATGCACATTTTTATTGCCTGCATGCAGTACCTTACACTTTTCTCTATTAAATGTCATTTGCCATGTGTCTGCCCAGTTCTGAATGCTGTCTAGATCATTTTGAAAGACCTTTGCTGCTGCAACAGTGTTTGCCACTCCTCCTATTTTTGTGTTGTCTGCAAATTTAACAATTTTGCTTACTATACCAGAATCTAAATCATTAATGTAGATTACGAATAGCAGAGGACCTAATACTGATCCCTGTGGTACACCACTGGTTACCTCGCTCCATTTTGAGGTTTCTCCTCTAATCAGTACTTTCTTTTTTCTACATGTTAACCACTCCCTAATCCATGTGCATGCATCTCCTTGAATCCCTACTGCGCTCTGTTTGAGAATTAATCTTTTAAGCGGGACTTTGTCAAAAGCTTTCTGGAAATCTAAATAAACCATGTCGTATGCTTTGCAATTATCCATTGTCAATGTTGCATCCTCAAAAAAGTCAAGCAGGTTAGGCACGATCTCCCTTTCCTAAAACCGTGCTGACTGTAGCCCAGGATATTGTTACCATATAGGTAATTTTCCATTTTAGATCTTATTATAGTTTCCATAAGTTTACATATAATAGAAGTCAGGCTTATTGGTCTGTAGTTACCTGGTTCGGTTTTGTCTCCCTTTTTGTGGATCGGTATTACGTTTGTAACTTCTTTCAACTAAATAAGGCAAAGTTTCATCTCTCAATGGTACAACTGCAATTTTTTGCCTAGACATGACAAGCTGCTTTTTTTTAATTAATGATTTTGTGATATTGTATTTGTTTCTTCATAGCGAATGTTCCACGCTGGTGTCACGTAATGACTTGTAGAACAAAATAATATGTGGTTTTAAGTTTCTGATTTGCAAATTGATTATAAAAACTTGTATCCGGTAAGTTGTGTGTTGTTTACAGTGCTAATAGCGACTATTAGTTTAATGCATTAAAATGCCCTCAGCGGAGTCATATATGAAATCAGCTGAACAAAGTAAATTTACTTTTAAATTTAGTCAAAAATGTGCGTCTAGTTTACAATTAAATTGAAGTTATACATGTACTCCTGTTTCAGCACAGTTTGCATAGTTACTCATCCACAGCTTCAAAACACCCAAACAAATCAGAATTCTAAGGATTACTCTAGCAAACTAGGTCTTCAATGTTCGCTTCTCGTTTGTCTGCTTGACTTAATTAACTCATGCCCTTATCAAATTCAGTACCTTTGGGGTTATCACTATGTATTTTTTTTCTAATGCATGAAGATGTGTTAAATAATAAAATTAAGACTAAGGACCTTTGAAAGGTAAAAGAACCTGCACACCAAGATGTAAAACTTGGGCACCTGCCATATCTAAAACCATTAACATATGCACTCAACATATGGACCTAATTTGGTAACTATATTTAGAACATAATACCCAAACATATGCATGTGGATAGATACCATAGTTCAAAGCTAAAGTTTGTAAAAAATAAAAAATAAATAAATTAATTAATAATAATAATAATAATAATAATAATAATAATAATAATAATAATAATAATAATAATAATAATGTTATAGGTCACATTATTGTCAATATTTTAATACCAAAAATGAGAAGGGAGAAAAACAGCACTATGCCCAGGTTTGTTCTTCACTGGAATTCAGAGGCATATGCCAGCCACATCACTTTCAGGGATGAAAGGTGAATTCACAATTTGTACAAACATCATAACCTCACAGTATTTAAAAGCTTGAATTATTTATAGACTAATATTCATCCCCCTTGTATTATATCACCAGGCTACAATAGGTGTGCCAGCATTAACAAAAAAAGAAATGCGTTTCCAAGCAACATTATGCACTGACACAATTTGATTTTATTGGTACAATGGGATGCTGTAAAAGTTATATTTTGACAACATCTATCACGCTGGTTTGCCAATGGCTAGGTATGTTTTTTTCACCTCTTTCTTTCAGTATAGATACTGCACAGAGAAGTATAACTTTCAGATCAGCAAAAAGGCAGTTTTTAGCAGATAATTACAGGCTAAAGGCTTAACCTTACAGTAATATTATTACAACGAAAACCTTGCCTCCTGCATTGCAGTCTATAGGCCATTGCTGCTTCTCAAGCTTGACCAAACTCGAAGTAACAAGAAAACTTCTTGTAACCTTGGTCCACAATGTCTGAAATGATCCCGACAGCAATAACACAATATAAAAAATTGACAAAGTAGCATTACGTGTTAATAAAGCAGCCCAACACACTACTCTTACCTCTCCATTGGATAGGTTTCTTCCAACAGCCGTCTTAAAAACAGAAGTTAAAGTGTCAATCACTTCCATCCATTCTGTCAGGCTCCAAAAGCTATCATAGTCCTGAAACCGAGGGCGATCACGTCCACAGAGACTGTCTATTAAACTGTGGAGCAACTGACAAAAAGAAATACAACACTCTCTTAATTAGACCGAAGCAGTTTTAATCCTTAGTGTTATCCTGCCAAATCTCAAGCATAGATTTTATCAATTAGCCATACCAAAAAAAAAAAGAAAAATAGGTCTTTGGATTTTGCATTTCAGGTGCAAACAAGAGCTCTGGCGGTTCAAAGTGGGAAATGTATTTATTTTGCTGAGTTTATAAATCGGAGATTACATCTTGCCCAGAACTACAACTTCACAGTTCACTGCCGAGATGACACGTCTAAGGAAACAAGCAAAGTGAATTCAAAATGATTTGAAATCAAAAGGATAAACGAAAGCTAAGACATATAAACTAATTTGAAATATGAGTGGGTTTAGTTAGTTTTAACACAACAGGTTCTATATTAAATCAAACTGTCAGATTTGTATTGATTGCTACTCAATAATTGTGTAAACAAGGGCAACCGAGAGAATGTTTGTTCTGTGTAAAGTAATTAACTTGTTCTTTTTATTTAAATTAAAAGCTAACAACTTAAAACTGCTTAAAGGGAATTACTGTACTCAGAAAATATGAGTGTCAGCACATGCCATTAAAACCTAGTCTCTTACAGTCATGTTTGCTGTTTTTATACAGTACATTAAGCAAACAAATGTTCAACATCTTTTTACCATGTTGTGGTTGCAAGAACTATTCGGTCAGCTGGATTTTATTTTTATCCAACAAATGATTAAATAGGTTGATTAAACGGCCCCTTTGCTTTCCAGCCAAAAGTTCCCGTGCTTGTTTTAATTGGCCAATCTGTTACTGGCTTAGAAACATTTAAATTAAAATTGAAATGCAGCATTGGTTGATATACTGGGTAAGACTTAGAGAACGCAGAACTGAAGTAGGACATGTACTAGGTACAATTATATGATTCAAGTGGCAAATTCACGTAGCCTTTACTAAGTGTCACTGGCACATTTTTTTCTGAAATGAGAAAAAACACTTTGAGAACTTTAGATACAACTTCCATTCACATTAACATTTCTCTTGCAAGCACTTAAGGTTTGGTCATTGGATCCTTTTAAAGGATCAGTATACATATTGCCTATGAATTTATGTGTAACAATGGTTTACTGTGACCCTAAAGAGGGAGCATGAAAAAATACATAACTAAAAAACAGAGCAGATCTCTTGTTGGATCTATAACTTGAAAAATATGTTAGACATTGACATGATTAAAATGATACACAGCAACATGTAAGTGGTAAGGTTGTATCAGTATGCAGATAAAACCTTTCCATAATTACTTCTAAATAAACAAAAAAGACTTATGCAAATGAGATGTATTCTGTATTTGACAATGACAAGCAAAGGGTAGTATAAAAATATGTTGTGCAAAGACTTACCTTTTAGATTTTGAGGTATGTATTTATGAAAGAATGTAAAGGTTTTTGCTTTCAGCAGAGTTGAAGACATTTTCCTTCAATAACGGACACATTTGAAAAACTGATATAAGAGTTTATAAGAGTACAAGGGAAATCTCTGCCTTGCTTATTATTAGATGTATCTTATCGTTGCCCTGCAGGGTTATTTGCTAGACCATATATTTGAATGTGCATTCAGATCCATTGCAGCATGACTACTACTTTTTCCAGGAACACAGCATTCATAAATGGAACCAATTGTATGTAGGAATAAAGATTTTATTTTATTATATAATGTTCAGGAAGATGAGCAGTCCACCATTCATTCCATTAAAGGACATTTTTAAAGGATTTGTGAAGAACTTTTCTTTAACTATTTTTGCACAGTATGCTAATAATAATACTGTGTATAAGGCTACAGACTATTTTAGACAATGTAAGAGTTAAAAACATTAGTTAATAACTGCATGTGTCTGCTTTGTGGAAAACTATTTAATGATGTATATGTGTAGTCCAGCAACAGGCCAAGATAACAACGGCAGGTGATCTGAGCTAACTTTAAGGAGCAATGGTCGTTCAAGATCACAGGAGGAAGTTACTGAGTTGGCTATACATGATGGGTTGCAGATGGGGTGTGCAGCCGAACAGAGTTTGGGCAAGGAAGTTATTAACCAGATTGTAGAGAAGAAAAATAAACTTGTTAGGGGATATTTAACGGGACTGTGTGTCTGGAAATTCATTGCATACCATATTGGAAAAAAAACTAAAAATGATGTAAATGAAACAATGGTTAATAATACTGTATTGAACCACCATACAGGTGTTTGTTATGCACATATGCAAATGGCCCAAGCACTAGTGGTAGGCTATGCATACAAAGGAGAATACTGTTTGTCGTATTTGGTGCTTCTCTCTGTGTCTCTGGAAAATATTAAGGAAAGAGTAGGCCTTGTTTTCTTACAGCAAGCATGAAGTTTCATCAAAGGTCCCGCAACTAGGTAACCATTTCACAGAAATATCCTTATAAACTGTTTAACTGTGATACGTGTCGTTTTGTTATTCATTGTTATCCTGATTCGAGATGTAATACAATAAGAGAAATAAGAAGGCTTCTCACTTCTACATCTTTTGTGCTGTACTGCATATTAATTTTGTTAGAACTGTTTGCTCCGTGGGCAGTCATACAGCATTGCTTTTTTTAACACTATAATTAATCTGTTCCTTGCTCCCTCTAGTGCTTTAAAAGGGTACTACATTAAGATAGCATCTCTACACTGCATAAATACATTTTTATAAAATTAACTGAATTTACTTATGTATTTTGGATAACTGAATTTTCTTCTTTTCAAAATAGTAATTTGTCAATTGTTTTTCGGTATGTACCCTCAGTACTCAGTTTCTACTACAGTATTCTCTTCATCAACTTTTTCCCTCTTTTCAATGAAATTGATAATTAACTAAATAAAGGTTGGTAATGACTATAAAGCAAATACAGCTGGATTTACTTGTATAGTAATAATAAAGCTGTATATATTAAACCTCTGTGTTCAGTATTGGTCTGTTCAGCTCTACCGTGCATGCCTTTCTCGCTGCAGAAAAGCTTCCTTGTTTTACTAATTGTGTTCACCAGTCCACACTTTTTCTATGCTTCAAATTAAAAGGTTTCCTTCATCTGTGGATAATTGCATTCACATTCTATTTTCCAGAGAAAACTGATAAAGGCTTTAAAGCCTTCTTATCTGCAGAAGGAACAAAGTGTAAAAACACACACACACACAAAAAACCTTTTGTGATAAGGAATTCAAATCACAGGCTGTTGTCTCTTCTATTGAACTCACTGATATATTGTCGAGCAGGGTTATTGGATTTGCTAATAGGATATGTTGTCATTCCTTCTACATAATACTGTGGTTCACTCATCTGAATTAAAACTTGCATGTGGATTTTCCTTCTTCCATTATGCATCTTAGTAAATGAAGAATGTGCTTTTACAAAATTGACTAAAGTTAATGTACTGAACCAATAACGCTATTAAAGTATACTGCAGTACACAGCTCTTTCATAAGAAAGAAAAAAAAAGCTGCAGTATTCATCGTTTACCCTAGAATCGTTTACCCATGCCTGGAAATGCTGCCAAATTTGCATAGAGAAGTGAAACATCATCCAAAATACACAGCTTCTACAATTCAAAGAATGCCAAGTACTGCAAAAGGCAAAATGGTGGAGCCACATATCAACCATTCATTTATAACACTTCACATTGGAAACGTATTTGCAGAATTGATTATGGTAGACGATTAATTAAACATGTTTACATCACACATTCAATTAGCTGCCAACACCTCACTAGACAAATATTTTGTCGGCTTTATATTGTCTGTCTGGGGAGACTTAAGAATGCTTTACAGCAGTTTATACTGAAAGACAAAAAGACACAAGGTTGCACAATCACTTAAGAAACTTAATCTTACTCCTAAGATCCTTCTTAAGATATCTGTAGATATCGTGCAATGGGAGGAGAGGGGGGTAAATTGCCTGCTTGCGAAAAAGCCACGCAAATTGACTAAAAACATTTCTTTTTTTGCATTGCAACAAGTTCAAAAGCCATACCATATGTTCACGACACTTCAGCAGTGAAGACCCCCTTGGTAATGTACCCTCACACAACTTTCTACTGTAACTGTAGGCTGTACCAAGCTTCTTTTATTATGTGACTGTTTATTCAACATTTCAAATTATTGCCATTTGTTTTATAATTTAGTCGCTGGGGTTAATTCCTTTTTTCAATTCCAATTCCATTTCCACTTCCTTTTTAAAAATCAATTCCAAAGTCCAATTCCAATTTCCTATGGAATTCTAATTGGAAAAAAAGGAATAGACCCCAACCCTTCTTAAGAAAAAAAGCTAGGAAAAATTCTTAAAATGTTTTGAATAGCAGTTCTTCTTATTTTGTCTTAAGTACAAACTTTAGAAAAATGTTGGATTTAAGAAGATTTTTCTCCTTAAGAATGTTTCAAGAATATGGCCCTGGGGACTGTGTGACAGCATAGCAAACATGACAAATGAATGCTACTGTATAAGGCCTAGCCTACTGTAATCTGATTCCTGTTACTGTACAAGATGGTCAATGCAGGATAAAAGTATATAAAAACTACAAACATAATCTAAACAGAGAGACAAGGAGAGTATCTTTTTTTCTATTTAATAAAGTATTGTAGTCAATTAGTTTTACCTACAGTAGCAGCAACATTTTCAGTAAACCACTAGGGAGTGTATGCGAGTCAGAATTGCTATGCTACAAGTAGAAAAAAATGCATTCATTTTCACATCTCAGTTTTGTTAATTTTCCTCAGAATCAATATACAGTGCCGTGAAAAAGTATTTGCTCCTTGTCTGATTTTCTGCATTTTTGCACATTTTTCACATTGTATTTGGTCAGATTTTTTTGTGGGTTGTATATAGAGGGAGTCTGGGACAAAAAATGACACCAAAGTTTGGTGCTTCTTTCATTTGTTTGGTGTGCAAGGTAATCAAACATGCAATCTTCAGGTGTGAAAAAGTTATTGCAACCCCTAGTTAACTCAACCCAATTAAAGGGATAATTAGGATCAGCTGTTTGAGTACTTTGGTTAACAACCAGGCCTGATTTGGGCCAGCCCAATATAAATCTGACTAACTTTGGCCCTTACCATCAGAGTGAAGTTGTCAGCATACAGGTTCTAGAGGCACATCATGCCACGAACAAAAGAAATTCCTGAAGACCTCCGGAAAAAAGTTGTTGATGCCCATCGTCTGGAAAGGGTTACAAAGCCATTTCTAAGGCTGTGGGGCTCCACCGAACCACAGTCAGAGCCATATTGTCCAAATGGAGAAAGTTTGGGACAGTAGTGAATCTTCCCAGGAGTGGCCGTCCTGCCAAAATCTCTCCAAGAGCAAGGCGTAAAATCGTCCAGGAAGTCACAAAGAACCTTAGAACAATATCCAGGGATCTGCAGACCTCTCTTGCCTCGGCTAAGGTCAGTGTTCATGACTCCACCATCAGAAAGACACTGGGCAAAAATGGGATTCATGGCAGAGTAGCAAGGCGGAAACCATTGCTCACTAAGAAGAACATGAATGCTCGTCTCAAGTTTGCCAAAAAGCACCTGGATGATCCTCAAGAGTTCTGGAACAATGTTCTATGGACAGATGAGTCAAAAGTGGAACTTTTTGGCCGACATGGGCCCAGTTATGTCTGGCAAAAACCAAACACTGCATTCCACAGTAAGAACCTCATACCAACGGTCAAGCATGGTGGTGGTAGTGTCATGGTTTGGGGACGCCTTGCTGCATCAGGACCTGGATGCCTTGCCATCATTGAAGGAACCATGAATTCTGCTCTGTATCAGAGAATTCTACAGGAGAATGTCAGGCCATCCGTCTGTGAGCTGAAGTGCAGCTGGGTCATGCAGCAAGACAATGATCCGAAACACACAAGCAAGTCTACATCAGAATGGTTGAAGAACAAGAAATTTAAAGTTTTGGAATGGCCTAGTCAAAGTCCAGACCTAAACCCCATTGAGATATTGTGGCAGGACCTGAAACGAGCAGTTCATGCTCAAAAACCCACAAATGTCACCGAGTTGAAGCAGTTCTGCATGGAGGAGTGGGTTAAAATTCCTCCACGGCGCTGTGAGACTAACTACAGGAAGCGTTTGGTTGCAGTTATTGCTGCTAAAGGTGGCGCAATGGTGCTCAGCGTTTTATTAAATAATAAAACAAAAGGTTTAAACAAACAACAAACAAAAAAGCACAAGGGCCAAACAAATAAACAAATAAGATTTAGCAGTTGTTTTTAAGTTTTGATTTCTCTCTCCTCGCTCTCTCCGCTCTCACTCCTGATACACTCTCTCCGAGGGTAGAGAGCTGCAGGTTTATATACAGTGGCCATCTCCCGATTAGCAACAATTAATCAATGAATTAACTTGGGAGATGGTCACCGTCTGCACGAGCTTAATAAGGATGCATGACTGTCAGCTAGTTAAATAAATCACCAGCTTTGCTTTTAAAAAACAAAACAATAACAAATAATACAAATATATATTGGGGCGGGACACTCCACCACACATGCCCCCCATTGTGCGCAGCATACATGGCTTTTTCGGCCACCTCCCCCCTTAGTTCCCAAAGTCCCGGTTAGCGGTCCTGGCCCAGGAACAGGGGAAGCAAGTAATTTGATTACTTATTTTTTTACATACCGGTATTTTTTACGCAGGTCAATGGTATTTTATTATAGTGAACCCGCATTCATCCCCTTTTTTCACTCCTTCATTGGAACAACAATGCGGTAGCCTGCACCCGATTCATATTGCCTCCAAATGCAGAAAGACTGTGGAAAATCGCAGCGTTTTTCGTCCAGAACTCAAACCTGTTTCGATTTTTTTTTCACAGCGTTTCTTGCAGCGATTACGCTCAAGTGTGAAAGGCAGTATTCAATTCCATAGGTTTGATTTTTCAAAACGAATAAACGCTGTAGTATGACTAGCCCATAACATGTAATAATAATAATAAAATATGTAAGGAGGCCACTGGATATATTACATGATAAATTAGCCACAAAAAAACTGAAAGCTCACGGAGGGTCATTCCAGTGCAGATCTTGCTTTATTTAAAATGTTCTCATTAATTTTAAACCCTACACCACCATGCAGGCCTCAGCATGTTTTACATTAACTGAAATACAACAGTCACTGAGGATAGTACAGGATCGCCCAACCCTAGGGCATAAAAACAATTTAACCCAAGCAACTAAAAAAAAAGTTTTTTTATTTCTCCTTTGCTTTGTGTCTACTTCAAAGTGAAGTTAAATAACCAAACTGAAGCTACTGTAGGAAGACAGACTATCCCAGTGAAACTTTGAAATAAATAAGATAGGAAAACCACCTACATAGGCATACTCCTTGACAGCTGCCTGATACATCTGCTTTACTGCCAGACAATCTGAACTGCTTTGTAATACTACTGCAGAAATATGCCTGCAAGACACTTTTTAATGACTCCACAGCTCCCTAGCCTTGACACCAGAAATAAGTGTGTCAGTTTTGATCTCTGGAGTAATGGATATCCATTAAGGTTTATGGTCCAGCGAAACTACAAAACTCAATTGCATCTGGATTGAGCTTCAGGTTTGAAGGCGTTGGGAAATAATTTGGGATTCTTGCCCTGGCTTTCAACCCACAGCAGAGGAATACATTCGGTTTACTACCGACACTGACCTCACTTTACAGTAAGCAGTGTTTGTTCAGTCTTCCCTCCCCCTCTTACAGCATGTGTTTACAGAAAATATTGCAGGGCTCCCGTGGCAAAGTGGTTAATAGTGTACAGGTGCAGACAGAACACACAGACAATTGTAATCCAGGTGAAAAGGTTTGTTTTATTAGTTGTTTCTGTCCAGTGCCTGTCCGCGAAACAAACAGGTAATAATAATGACGGTAAGTAATACAGTGGCGTGTATTACTTACATTTATAATCCCCCAAGCTGGTCCCCACATTAAACGCAAAACACATACACCAGTCCGGTTAGTGCGTGAATTAGTGATTGTGATGCAATACAGTTTTACAGTGGTACAAGTGAAGTGCTGTTCCGGGTTTGTGCTGGCCTCTGGCGACAGCTCCGGAACGTGTCAGCCGTCTAGTGAATACACTCAACAATAGACAGAACAAACAAACACTCACGATTATTTCACCAACAGTACGGGTCCTTCCAGGTCAATGACACAACCAAAACAAAGGAACAGATCTCTTTTCTACATGACTAACTTCCTTTTAACCCTCAGAATGAAGTGTCAGGCCAAGTAGTCCAGAGTACTCTGTTCCCGTTACTTGGCGCCCTCACAAGTTGAGAGGGAGATTTACCACCAAGAATCATTGTCTTTCTGTCACAGCTCCCCTATGACTAGAAGACAAGTTTGTACAGTTTAACCCATTGTCTTCCAAGAGACATTCACTGCAAAAGTACAACATATCCATGTCACTGGGCATATATGTTATGCTGACAGATTTATGTATTCTATAGTTTGTGGATGTAATAAAAATAATTAAAAAAAACAGTGCACTCAAATACAGTACATTTTCTGGAGCCTCATTACCATAAATCACAGAGAAACAAATCCACCCTACAGCATACAAACAAAACCACGGTAAACCTCGTTAAATAAAAAAGGGTTCTAATTCACCCTTGTGGCTACTCCCCCTTTTAAGATTTTTATAACTTTTTTTCTTAAGTATAACTTCTGTCATTACATAATGAATAATTAATAGGGCTGTAATTTGGACAAATTTTAACAAATTCCCCAAAATAAAATATAAAACTAAAAAGTAGTCAAATTGATCACTAGTAGTAGACATAGACTCTAAATGTAATTTTTTTTTTTTTTTTTTTACTTTTTTGGTAGGATCACAGTGTTGCAGGGCTTCCACATAGACTGCCCTGTTCTCAGGTTTCGTCCCAAATTCTGGGCCACTTTGATTTTCAGATGACGGCCCATATTCTGCTGCTGTTCCGAATTCAGCCCAGTTTTTGGGATGTTCTGCTGTTACAGATGACAGCCGAGTTTCTAAGTCATGCTCAGTTTACCATAGAAATGTACACCACAACTGGATTGTGAATTCATTGAAGAGTAACCCTAAGTACATGAATCAAAATTAATGTATTTGTTTTACTCTCCCCAGAAAACATGATTTTTTATGAAGAAACATAAATCCAATTTAAATGTTTATTTCTTTATTAAAATGAAGAAACTACATTGCACTGAAACAGATACATGAAAATTCATTAAAGCAGGCATTTTCCTTTATTAAATAATATTAAAGCACATTTTTGAAAAGGAACATGGTATTTGTGGTCCACAATGGCATGCTTCCTTGCTGTAAGTCAAGCAGGGTTCCTACTCACTGCAAGAAATCCAGTCCCAGGACGCAGGAGTCTTGCACAGCTGCAATCCAGACCTCGTGGGGGTTCGTCATCCCCCCGTATTCGACCATCAGCCACCCCCTACCTTCTATGGGGGCTAGCTCGCCCGTGATGGTGCTCATTTGCACTGGGGTGGGTCGGGTTGTCTTTCTCCAGTCAGTGTTGGCTCTGTGCAGCATGCCTGGTCTCACAATGGTAATGGAGGATCCCGTGTCTATCAAAGCAGCATAGGGGATGCCTTCTGCTCGAACAGCTGTGTACAGGAAGGTGCCCTCTTCCGTCCGTCCAACAACTACTGAGTGAAAGGGGGGAGAAGAGGGTGCTCTGCGGTTGCTGATGGGCAGCTGAGTTTGTGATTCCCCCTTAGACAGAACCAAAACTGTTTTGAGATGGCTAAGAAACAGTGGGGGTTTCTAGGCACGCAGTTGGCAATTAGATGGCCAGGCTGTACGCATCGCCAGCATACTCTCTCCCTCCTGCACATATGGATAGCCGCTTGTATTCATAGTGGGGGGAGGGTGAAGGGCTCCTCTTCTCCAGATTCAGCTCACTCGGACGGGCTGAAGGGGGTCGCTGTCCTGTAGCACTCTCTCTGTGGCCATGGCATAATTTAATGCTTCGTCCAGGGTGAGGTGACCAGCCAGTTTGACGTGCGGACACAGGGCAGGGGGCACCAAACTGCACAGAAACGTCTCCAGTGCAATGTGGCTACTGGCTAACCAGGCGATGTCAACTGCCAAACCTCCCAGCTTCTCCCCTGGAGCTCTCCGGCAGAGTTAGAGGTGGTTTTGCAGGGCCAGATAGGACTGTCTGTCCCCGAACCTCCGCTTCAGCGCTCCCATCAGTGTGGTGCTGTTAATTCTCTCCTCACTCGTCAGGTCCAGGTCCTTCTAGGCTCTGGGCGAAGCAGATGGCCTTCCGGCTGTCTGTCCAGGCAAAATCTGCAGCAAACAGCTTGAATTTGGCCAGAAAGGCTTCCAGAGGGGGGGTTGCCAGCGGGCCCGCTAGCACTGTTCTCGGTTCCAGCCTCCTGGTCCGGGGGGAGGGGAAGGGTAAGGGGGGGTCATGCTGTGGGGGTGAGTGCGCAGTGGAAGCCATTTCTTCATCTCCCCAGAGTGCCTTCAGGCCCGGTGTCCTCCTCAACCAGTTCATCGCCCAGTTTCTGCTCCCCATAGGTGCTTCAACTCTCTGTTGGTCCAGCAGTGTGTCCTCAGTCCACGCCACTTCTGGCACCAGTGTAGCACTGAGCTTCGGGGTTCCAGGATACAACAAGACAGAGAACAAAACAACAACAAAACAGTCGTAACCGCC